>WEKX01005666.1:5525-29083 GCA_013390025.1 Pitta sordida | reverse complement strand
GGAGCGCCGGGGGGCCGGGGGGGGAAGGTCCGGTGGGCCCGGGGGAGAGAGAGCTCCGGTGGGCCCGGGGGAAGGAGCTCCGGGGGGGAAGGAGCTCCGGTGGGCCCGGGGGGAGAAGGAGCTCCGGTGGGCCCGGGAAGAAGGTCCGGTGGGCCCGGGGGAGAGAGAGCTCCGGTGGGCCCGGGGGAAGGAGCTCCGGGGGGGAAGGAGCTCCGGTGGGCCCGGGGGGAGAAGGAGCTCCGGTGGGCCCGGGAAGAAGGTCCGGTGGGCCCGGGGGAGAGAGAGCTCCGGTGGGCCCGGGGGCTGAGAGCTCCGGTGGGCCCGGGGGGGGAAGGAGCTCCGGGGGAAGGCTCTGGTGTGCCCGCGGTGCAGCTCCGCTTCCTAACAGGAGGTCCCTGAGCGGCCTCGGGGGATACGGAGCACCTGGAGCCGGGGGTGATGGATACAGACCTGGGTGTGAGGCTCCCGGTGGGTTCCGCCTGCTGAAAGAATGTTGATCGCAGGTGCTCCCCAGGGAGGCTGTGAAATGCCGGCTGGGAACGGGGCTCTCCCAGCCAAACCCCCGTTCTTGGAGTGTTTTCCTTATCGTCACTACGGGCTGCGATTTTTTTTAGAGGGTGAGACATCGCCAAGATTTAATGACAGAAAGAGCAGCTACCAAAATTTCAGCCGAACTGGTGCAGCTTTTGCCAGGCCTCCACCTGAGGGCAGCTCCAGACCAGGGACGCTGCCCCTGGACAAAACCCTTCCCACTTTTATTTTAACTATTTTCCCGGTCACCGGTGTCTGCAAACCTCTGGGGAGCTGCAGGAGGAGGAAAGTTGGGCAGTGTGGGGTTTGTGGGTGTGTTTGCTGCTTTTTACAGCGCAGCAGAGACTGATAATTCGGTTAAGCTTGTTTAGGTCTGCGGTATTTCACAGATACTCAAGTATTTCTCACTTTTTCGGGAGCGTTGCTGAGTTATCCCTGGGTTAACAGAAGTGTCGCTTCCCAATTCTTACCTAATTATTAAGACTTGCACTGCGACCTCCCTGCACGGGGCTTTTGTTTGTTTTGACCATAAATAGTATTTTTAGCATCTTCGAGGAAGAGTTGGCCAGCAGCCTTTGGCGAGCGGCTGCCGTTGAGGTGGGAGAGGATCGGAGGGTGTGTGTAAAAAGTGTCAGTTCTCCAGCAGGAGAGGCAGGAGGGTGCAATTCCAGAGCTGAGGTGTTTGATGGACAGAGCACTGGCCTTCCTCAGGTGGGATATTCAAAAAGAGCCGTGGGATATCCTTGGGAATTAAGAATAAGTAGGAGGGGAGGGAAATACACATAATTTTTGGGGGGTGAATATGCCTCCAAAAAGCGGCTTTTGCAGCTTTTCCCCCTTTACATGTGCGTGCCTTCGAATTAATTATCTCCCAGGTAGAAACTCCTTAAATTATTTTTATCCAGAATATATTTCCCTCTTGTGTTTTCCCTTCCAGCAGAAAGGGGTGTGTAAATCTTTTGGCAGTGCTTTGCTGCAAGTGACCCCGGGGTCCTGTGAGGATTTTAACTTCTTTGAGAGGGAATAAAAGTTTTATATCGGTGGAGTCTAATGTGATTTTGTACAGACTGCGAGGGAATAATGGCTTTTATTGTGGATAGTTTTGTCTGTGGGATAATAAGTGATGGCTGAGTAATAGTTTGGGAGGAGGGTTTGTACAGTGGTTTTGAGTTTAATCCATCTAAGCGAGGAGGAGGTGGCCTGGGAAAGGTTCAAACCTTGGGATGTAACGTTTCCAGCCTGAATTTTCATCCAAGTACGAGCAGTTTGTCAAAATTCATAGAGATGGATCACGAATCAAGGTATTTTATCCGAGGCTGTGAAACTTTCTGCAGGGGATTTTCTTGTTGGAGTAGTGTAAAATCTGTGCCCTAAACTTGTTTTAAACTTCAAGCTGAACCCTGTGTGCTCTGATGGGGGTGATTTCATCCCTCAGTGGCCTGTGGCAGCTTATGGAGAACCTGGATCAAGCCCCATTCCAGCCAAAAACTGTTGTCCCACAGAGATTGTCACTGTCACAACCCTGGGCATGAGAGCAGAGGCTGATCAGGGTCTGAGGCTGCTGTGCCAGCAGAAATTCTGCTTTGTATTTGTACTCCCCTGGCTGAAGTTTGTGTGAGTTTCTGGGTATGATGGGGGGGTGATTTCAGCTGTGACTGTTTGGGGACACAAAGAGAAACTCCTGGATACAGGAACAGAAAACAAGGCAGGCCATGCAAATGATCTGCTGTTACTGCCTTCTGCGTAGGTCAGAGAGTGATGGAGAGGCAATCTGAAACCTCTAGTGGTTTTACATATATAGATATATATGTACTTTTTTTTGTGCCAGCAGCATCTGTGTGCACAGAAGGGCAGAGTTTAGTTTTTGCTGTTCCCTGTAAAAATCAGGGTAGGCAAGGACGTGGAGCAGGTGGCATTTGGAGTCAGAGGTCCAGATTCGGTGCTGAACGAAGATGTTTTCAAATGAAAATACATCTTTAGTTTTAGAAGAGCCCTCCTCTGGGTCTCTGAGTGTTGGAATTCCTGTGTCTGGATACTAAAAGTGTGGAGGATTTTCGCTGTGCTCCCCTGTGGGGTTTGTTGTTCCCCCCATAACCTCATTTGGGGACGGAGTGGAGGGAAATGGACACAGCAGCAGAGTCAGGCCAAGGAATGTGTTGCCTGGGAGCTCTTGGATGTGTGTCCTGGACCACTGCTCCTGCGTAATTGAAACAAGCTGCTTTCTGAGCAGGGCTCAGGTAGCTGGGGAGGGAGCCCTGGGAGCCTCCTGTGCAGGAGAGCAGCAAACACAGCCCCTGGAGCTGGGACACATCCCGGGAAACCAGTGGCTGTAAGGATCAGGGTGGAACCTGGTGAATGGCAGAAGTGATGGCAATGCCGACTGGCATGTGGCAGTTCCTGAGCTGGTCACCAAATAAGGATCAGGAGTGGGGACTAACTTGTATTTAGTAACATATTTTATTCCCCTGCACAATTTTAGGCTGGTTTAAATGACTGGATACCCCTGGTCTGGCTTAACCAAGTCCACAGTGAGCTGGAAAAGCCAAAGGCAGAGCAGTGGTGACCTCAGCTGAGAACTGGCACATCCGTCTTGTAAAACACTTTTGTATCCGGGCTGTGGCTGGAAGAAACTCTGTGACCATAGACTGAGGTTTGGGGAAAGTTTCTTCTGCCCAGGTTGAGTGTTTGGGGAAGAGCTTTGAGGATTTCAGGGGGCCAAAAGCCTAGAAAGAGTTTGCCAGCTTTCTGTTAAGAAGGCAATGTTTTAGCATGTTGGATTTGCAAAAATATTCACATTTCCTATGCTTTTATTTTTTATACAGGAGACATTTAAATGCTCTTCAGATTTATGGAATAATCAATAATCAATAGTCTACTTTTCTAAGTCCAATTTTACTTAGTTTTTTTACCCCTTTTACCCCGTGCCTTCAAATCTGCAAGCACATAAACCCATTTTTTATCCCTTTTTGGCCTCATTTCTTACCTGGTGTCAGGTACTGTGCCCCAGTCCCATCCAAGTGCATCTGTCACCGTTCGTGTCGTGTGACAGTAAGGGGACACCCACGGCTCAGGATGGGCTGTGCTTCCTCATTTTTCCATGGCATGTTTGTTCTCAGCCTGCTCACCCTTCCCTCAGTCCCTGGCACTTGGGGTTTCCACCAGCCCAACACCTTCCAAACCTCATTTATCCCGGGACATTTTCCCTCAGAGGAGAAGGAAGGCTGAGATAAGCTGGAAAATCTTGTGGCCAGCAGGAGTTCAAGGACTCAGCCAAACTGTGGCTCAAATTAATTTTATTATTATTTAAATATTCCCGGCTCTGTTACATTAGTGGGGGGACTCCACACTTCTGAAATATTATCCAAAATATGTCTCACCTGGAGCCTCCCTTTCTTTTCTCCCTAAAAATGTGCTGATAACTCAGGAGGAAACCGTTCTAGATTTTTGTAACAGTTCCTGGAAAGCTCCCTGTGCCTTTGGATCTGCCGGAGCTGGGAGACTGGACACATTGCAGCTCGTCTAAAAATCCAGAAACTTAGAGTTGTTATTTTTTATCACCCCCTTGTTGCATTCCCAGCTTGGGAATGATTATTCCTGATAGTCTGGGGACCTGTGAACTGCAGTTCAAAGGACCCACAGGAAACTCTGAGAGAACCATGTGAGGAGTGACTTTCTGTGCTTGTGTGAAGGTTGGCATCCTGGGGGTTGTTTCAGTGCTGGTTTTATTTTTCCGAGTAAATCAGATTTAAGTGTTCACAGGAGCTGCCCCTCAACCACCTTGAGAACTGCATCCTCAGCTTTGGAAACACAACGTTTGCTTGGGGTTTGTGCAAGTGCAAAATACAATTGTTCCAATTTTGTTATTATAAATAAAGTGTGAGTGATGCTTGTGATTGTAGCTGTGATTCCCATTTAAAGTTGTCTTTTGAAATAGTGTCCAGGTTGGTTTGGGGTGACTTGATCTTTCCATTAAATAAATCCACTTTATTTGGAGAGGAGAATGAGGGTTTTTTTCTGCACTGCTGTAGCAAAACCTCCTAGGTGTTTGGGGTTTTTTTTTGGCTCCATCTTTTTGAGGAACCGAATTAAGGGCTGATTTTGGTTGGGATTTCACACTCGGTGCTCTGGAGTCAGGAGGAAATTCTCCTGCTGCCCCTTTTTGAGGTGATTCTGGTGAAATACAGAGGGACTCAACAACCCCTCTGAATTTCTGCTGGGTTCTGACTCGTGTGTATTACAGACACAAAAGGAAGGAGTTGTGCTTGTTGAGCTTTGCTTTCAGCAGCAAAAACTTCGTACACTCATCTAAACAAAGGGGTTTTAGAACTTGGGCAATTTTGGGAGTAACGTGCCACGCAGGTCACACAGTTTAAAGATAAATAAAATCCAGGACTGGGTTGTGTGTGTAACCCCAGGGAACGTGTCTTTTGTACCCCCCAGCTGATTTCCCTGAGGAGGAATCTGTAGTTGGTTATTTTAGGACTCACTTCAAAATGCTGGCCTTTTTTTTTAAAGGACTTCAGGCTCTTCTTGCTACAAAAAACATCAGTTACAGAGCTGAAGCCTGGTGGAAAATGTCATTATTCCTCCTGCTATCCACACTTGAGGAGGGACAATCCCTTAAAACAGGCCAAAAAAACTTCTGTGCTGTAGTTCACGTATTCTAATTGGTCTTTAGTGTTTTTTTCACGAGACAGTTTCATTCATCTCACTTTACTTTGGTTTTGGCATGTGGTGTGTTTTGATTTTTGTGTTTTGTGTCAGGAGGAAACATCCGGTGCTGCTGGGGTTTGCTTTCCTTGGTGCTGAGACAGGACAGGCTCTCTGCGGTTTCTCAGAGTGACGGTTCAGTTCCTGGCAGAAGTGCCTGTGATGAATTAGGGCTCCCCAGTGCTGGGTGATGGGAGGGCTCTGGTTTGGGGCAACAATCGGTGTTGGTTACAGGGTTTATCACCATGAGGGTATAACCAGTGACAGGAGGAGAGGACACAGTCTCAAGCTGCACCGGGGGAAGCTGAGGCTGGATGTCAGGATTCTTCCCATCCCCGAAAGAGCCACTGGGATGGGCTGCCCAGGGAGGTGCTGGAGTCCCCGTCCCTGGGGGTGTTTGAGAGACTGGATGTGGCACTGAGTGCTGGGGTTACTTGTGAGATGGGGTTGGGTCATAGGTTGGACCTGGTGACCTCAAAGGTCTTTTCCAACCTGGTTAATCCTGGGATTCTGGGATGTGCCATCTCTGATGGGCTGTTGATAATGAATCATTTCCAGCAGCTGCCCAGGGCACACCTCACACCCCAGGCCACGAGAGATGAGGGACCTTGGGAGAGAGGGGAGCGTGTCTTTTCACACCAATAACCCAGCAGTGATAACTCCCCTTGGGGAGGTGTTAACACCCTCACACCCAGCTGGTGTGGTGTTATACTGGGTCCAGTTACACCTGCACTGGCACAATGGGCACTTACAGCATCTGAGATCATCAGAGAGCCCAAAAACATCCCACAACTCACAATGGGTTAAAATCCCCATTGTTAAACTCCCTGCCCTGGGCCTTCCCACCAGGACCTGGGGATATAATCTTTGGATTTGGGACTTGGGGTTCCACTCTTGGGATACAGAGGACTGAGCACCCTCCTGACTAACAGGTTTCCTTTCCTTCCACGGGGTGCTCAGCACTGGAATTGAGGAGCTGTTCTTGTCCCACCGTGCTGTGGGTTGTGCTTTGTGGGTCAAAGCCAGTTTTACCTTGTTACCTTTTCAGTAAATTGCAGCTCTGACTCGTGGTCTCTCTAGAATTGGGTTCATTTCTCCCACTGGTTTAAACAGGCACAGTGTGGTGCAGAGCTCAGGGCTGAAAGTCACCTTGAAAACAGGGCTGGGGGTGACGGGGGGGGCTCTAGTCAAGAATAATAACTGTTAGAAGGGAAAGTTCCTGGTCAGTGCCTGCCTTCTGAGCAAAGAACCCCGTCCAGGACTGGTGAAAATGGGAGCTTTGGGCTGTTCCTGGGTAAGGAAGGGACGAGGACAGGCTGCAGCTTGATGTTGGGATGGAATTGGGGAGGGTGGGTCCAGCCCTGGTTTGGCAGAGGTGAGGCTTTGCTTTTGAGGTTTTTAAAGGGGCGGTGATTGAGCCAGTGAATCCGTGTTTTGTGAGGGAATTAGTGGCATTCCTTAGGAGAGGCCAGTGCAGGCAGATGGGCAGCAGGTAAGGAAGGCTGCGAAAGTGTAATAGTAGAAAGGAATGGGCGTTGATGAGGGTTAAACTGAGCTTAGCCTGTCGGTATCCCTGACACTGCATGTGTTTGGAGCAGAGTTTTGGAAAGCTTCTCTTTTGGTTTGATTTTTGTTTGGGTTTTTTTTGGGGTTTTTTTTTGGTGAAAGGCATGAAGAATGCTGTTTGACTGTTTTGTTTTTGTTGTTTTAAAGATTCCTTCATTTCTTTAACTTGCATGGTGTTTAGCTGGGGAGTGGCATGGCTTGGGTCCCCAGTGTTTGCATTTTCCATAATTCTTTAATTCTCAGCTCCTGCTTTTACCCAAAGCCTCTGAGGGAGCTGTTCCCTCAGTGCCTCGCTCAGGGCACAGTGCAACTGCTGCTTTTCATTAACGCTTGCCCTTAATTTAAAGAGCCTTTTTATATTCCAGCCATGCTTTAACGGAGCAGGTCTGTCTTGCTCCTCTCCCGGTTCTGTTCCCTCCATAACTCTCCAGGTTCTGCTCCCCCCATACCTCTCCCGGTTCTGCTCCCCCCATACCTCTCCCGGTTCTGTTCCCTCCATAACTCTCCAGGTTCTCCATCCATAACCTTCAGTTCCCACACACCTTTTAGCACCTCTGTTGAATGCAAGTGTTGCTTGTCATTGTGTTACCCATGAGCTGTAAATCATTTTATCATTTTTCTTTGTTTCAGTTTGATAGCTGCGTGTACGTAGATGCTTTTTTGGTTTTGTTGATTTTCACACCCCATCTTTTCTGTACTTCAGGTTGACTCCTCCTCACTGCACTGTGAAAACCATTAGGAAAAAGTCCTTGGGGTTAAAAGCTGGGGCTCCACAGTGTTGGGGCTAGAGATAAATTTAAATGGCGACTGATCTGTCTGAAGCTGAACCCGTGCATCATAAGACCCTTCCGCTCTTAGCGGGAGCTCAGCTGATCCACACGGACAAGTTAAGTGAGGTAGGGGCTGGCCCTTTCTCCAAGCTTGCCCTTGGATCAGTCCTTGGCTTCCAGTCCTGCTGCTCAAGGTTACTCAGTTCTCTTCTCTCCCCTGCTTCCAGGAAACTCGGTTGGGAGTCTAACAAACTCTACCTCCCCTTCCCTGCTTTCCCTGAGACGATTTGTCTGTCAAAATCCTTACCTCTCGCTCAGTTTGGAGCTGAAATGATTTCCTTTATAACCACAAAATGCGAACCTATCCTCTCCTAGTTTGCTTTCGAGAAGCTGGTTTGAGGGTTTCCGTGTTTTTAACATCTCGAAAAATCCAAACCAGACTATTTCTACCTGCGCTGCTTTGATTGGCTTTAATCCCATTTCAACCCCTTTCTGATTCTCCCCAGCACCTGCAGTGATTTTCATGTGCCTTTTGTAGAAAGCTGAGGACGACACGATGCCCATCCGTCGCTCGGTGAATTCTTCTTCCCGGGAAACTCCTCCCAAGAGCAAACCCACCGAGGGGGAAGAGGTCAAAGCAGGTATGGAGCAGTTGTTAAAGCAGATCCACACACAGGTTTGTGTTCCAAAACTCCGGAAAAACCCTACCTGCAGTAAAACATCTCTGTTTCTTGGCTCCTTGTCGCAGCCTTTCCCAGGGTTATTGGGATGTTGTGGTTTGCAGACACAGTTTTCAGTCTGGTCCCATTTGTTTTCCCAACTCCTTGACATGTAAATATGGCTAAATATAGTCCCTTTCAAGCTTGAACATCTTTTAGAGTAAAGGCATTATGAAGTTTCAGGAAGATGGTTTGAGATCAAAAGGTAGAGTTAATGCAGGGAAAACCAAAGTATTTGATTTTGTTCTTTCTTTCTTTTCGTGAAACAAAACCATTTTACCACAATGTGTCATAAAATCTAGTCTGATATTAACGTGTCTGGGCTTAACAGCTTCACCTCAGTGTCTCAGAATGTGTCATTTCACTGTGGGAGGCAGTTGGTTTCACTGACTTTGTCCCCTTTGGTGCCACAATTAACTGATTGCACCTTATTGAAGCTCTTACCTTCATTTTTGAGTTACATTTAAAGCATCTGTTTAAATCAGAGAAAAGAAATTGGTGGGAAATAATTTTTACTCTGTGTTCTTAGGGTTTTTTTGACTCCTCCCATCATTTCCTGAAGGAAAAAAAAAATGTTTTGGGGCAGTAACTTGATGCTTTTTCACCTCCTTTAGATGCAGAAGTCACCTCTGAGGAATCTGCCTCTGCTGGAGAGGAACAAGAGCCTGAAACTCTGCCTGCTGCATCCAACGAGGCAGAACAGCCAAAGGAACCTGAGAACGAGGGGAAGGGGGAAACAAAGTCCTCAGAGGAAACCAAAAAGGAGTAAGGCTTGCTTGGTGCTGCTTTTGGGGAGGATTCTGAATGGGAGTCAGGGTTTGGAGAGAGAGAAGAGACTGAAGGAATTGGGTGAGTCCCTTCAGGTCCCTTCAGAAGCTGCTGCTGAAGTGTAGCTGCTATTCCAGAACATGTACGAGGCTGAATATCGAGTCAGAGGCTCAACATCAAAATATTCTTTTAAATTTACATAAATTAAAATACATCAGATGTTCTTTTGGGGGGGGGGGGTTTGTGCTTCTTGGCTTGTTTCAGTGCCCCCCTGCCTTACTGCTCCCTGTTTTGCTTCCTAAGTGAGAAGGATCAGTCCAAGGAGAAGGAGAAGAAGGTGAAGAAGACGATCCCCGCGTGGGCCACGCTCTCTGCCAGCCAGCTGGCCCGGGCACAGAAGCACACCCAGATGGCAGCCACCTCCCGGCCCAAGATGGATGCCATCCTCACCGAGGCCATCAGGGTGAGCGGGACACAAAGGTTGGGTTTGCTCCTCTGTCACAAAGCAGGATGGTTTGGGGGATTAAACTGCTCCCTGGCAGCCCATCTGAGGTGCAGGTGGTGGTGCTGTCTGTCAGCAGTCAGATGCGTGTCCTTCTGCCTGGAAGCCCATGGAGCTGAAATGTGAGTCCATGAGGATGATGAGGGGCCCTGTAGCCAATTTCTTTGTTTAGAATTCATTTCCCCCTCTGATTACATTATGAGAAGCAGCCAGGATGGCAGAACCTGGTGGATTGCTGTCACCATTCCATTTGTTTTATTAAACTTCCACCTATTTGTGGGGTTTTTTAGCATTAACTTTTTTTGTAGCATTTTTTTTTTTAGCATTAACTTATCCTAATTCAGGACAGAGGGACACACTGTAAACCTGCACTCCAAAGTGGTGTTTGTTGGTCTTACGTCCCTCCTGGTTGTAAGAGGAGACCCATCTTGTAGTTTTGCTGCTTCTCTCCCCTCAGGGCTTGGTTCTGCCTTCACAGGAGCCCTGGACTCCACCAGCTTTAATTGCAGGGTGGCTTCTCCAGCTGTTTGATCTCCCAAATACGAACTGGTTCGCTAATGTCAACCCTCCATCTTCTTAAAAAGAATAATTATCATCTTGTTCTGACTTCATGGTGACATTAGTAGAAAGATTTACCAGTTGTGCAACGTTGGTTTGGCCAGAGGTGACTGTGATTTGTATTTTGAGCCATTTCATGCAAGAGCAGGGGAGTAGTTGATATATCCTTGTGTGTTGTCTGCTCCTCAGCTGCTCTGAAGGGGAAAGTTAAGTGTTTTGTTGATCATTTTTGAACTCCTGAGTCCTTGTGGGGCAGAGGCCTGTGTGCATCAGTGTAACCTCTGTTCTTGCAGTGCAGGGGGTTTCTCACTCTGGTTCTGCTCCTGTTTCAGGCCTGTTTTCAGAAGAGCGGTGCCTCGGTCGTCGCAATCAGGAAATACATCATCCACAAATACCCTTCCCTGGAGCTGGAGAGGAGAGGGTATCTGCTGAAGCAGGCACTGAAAAGGGAGCTGGAGAGGGGAATCATCAGGCAGGTAAGAGCAGGACTGAGCAGAGACTGTTCCCAGGGGCCTGGAGGGACAGGACAAGGGGAGTGGCTTCCCACTGCCAGAGGCAGGGTGAGAGGGGAGATTGGGGATAAATCCTTCCCTGGGAGGGTGGGGAGGCCCTGGAATGGAATTCCCAGAGAAGCTGTGGCTGCCCCATCCCTGGAAGTGTCCAAGGGCAGGTTGGAGCAGCCTGGGATAGTGGGAGGTGTCCCTGCCCATGGAACTGGGCCACCTTTAAGATCCCTTCCAAGCCAAACCATTCCATGATTCTGGGAATTCCAGAGCAGTCTCTCAGCTCCGTTAACAGGTCCCTGGGGTGACCACGTTGTCCCTGGTGGAGTTTCATCAGCCTCTGTCCCCACTTGGTCTGACAGGGGCAGGATTTCAGCGCTGTTGTGTCACTCAGGTCCTTTGCACAGTTGGTGTTTGTGCAATTGGTGACTGTTGTGGGGGTTGTGTCATGCAGCACTGCAGCAGCACATGGGCCCAGCAGCCTCACTGCTGCTCTGCAGCTCATTAACTCTGTAATTTATCCCTGTGTTATCTGTCAGGATCTCCTGGTCAGGACAGCAGAGTCTGTGTTCATGTCTGTCTGCACTTTCTGGTCTTACTGAGGTTTCAGTGGGTTCAAATCACTGCCTCCAAAATCCGTGTCTTGGTGTCAGTGGGTCTCTCTCAGGTTGTTATTATTCTGAGTTACTCTCTTAATGACTAAAATGGCCTTTCTTTTGACCTAGGTGAAAGGAAAGGGAGCTTCTGGGAGCTTTGTGGTGGTGTCTAACGCAGGGAAAACTGTCCCAAAAGCCAGAGACAGAAAGGTAAGTGGGATCATTTTAAACAGCACAGAAAAATCCTGCACTGACACACGTTACCTTACAAAGTGTACCTAACCCCAACCCAAAGTGTTCTCCTCCTTGCTGTGCTTTCCCTCCCCAAGTACAGTAATGAAACACCCATCCCATTAGCATCAGACTCAGAAAGCTACTGTGAGAAATGAAAACCGAGTCAAATAATCAAACCCTTAGTTTTGAAATGTTTACATTAACCCCCTAGGCTTTGGTTCAGAGGCAGAAAACTGAACAACCAGGAAGCTCCTCCTCTGTCTTTACCTGGTAGAGAGAGAGATGCCTCTCAGGTATTGTAAGAGAGCTTTATGCTGCTGCTGTGTCTGTTCTATCTGTTGTGTGGAGAAAGGGAAGACTCCAGTCTCCAGGACTGTCAGGAGAAGGTTTTCCCACGAGCTGTGAGGGCAGAGGGAGGAAGAAATAAATATCCTAAGGCTGCTGGAAGAAACCTGTTGAGGTTGGGTGTTGATTTGAGGTCGTAAAATACAAGGTGGAGTTCTTTCACCCTCACTGTGCTGGGTCCACAAAACACATTTCTAATGCTGCAGTTATTAATTCCAGTTTCCTTGGCTGGAATTGCCAATCCCCTGGAGGCTTAGACAGGTGAATTTAGACAGGTCACACCTTGGTGCTCATCTCTTGCCTCCAGGGGAGGCGAAAACCCTAAAACTGAGGGGAAAATGCCACACACTTGGTGTAGGGCACTGAAGGAAACTTAATTGCAGTGGAACTTTTTAAACAGCTCACTGGCTCCATGAGGAGTGTGAGCACCTGATACCTGCTGACACATCCCTGCTCTCTGCAGCTTGTTTTGTCTCTGTTCATAGTTACTCTCTCTGGGTTGCAGCGGAACAAATGGTTTTGGTGGATTCCGCTGGCAGGGGAGCAGCTCCCTCACCCACTGCACCATTTGCAGAGCTGCTGTTCACCAGCAAATCGGGGAACTTCAGCACATTTTCTGTGTAAAGAACAGACCATGTTTTTCCCTGCATCCCCTCTTATTGTAACAAAAGGGATGGAGGAAAACTCAGAGGGGAGTGTTGGCTTCAATCAAGATTTTATTGTGTTGTCTCAAAAAGATAAAAATAAAGAGCTCGTGTTTAGCTGTTCATTTTGGGAAGGTTTGATCCATGTGAATGGGTTTTAAGTTTTGTGTCAGAATGTATCATTATCTTCTCAAAAACTGTTGTGAGGCATTGGCACAGGCTGCCCAGGGCAGTGGGGGAGTCACCAGCCCTGAAGGTTTCAAAAAAACGTGTGGATGTGGCACTTGGGGACTTGTCCAGTGGTGACTCTGGCAGTGCTGAGGGAGTGGTTGGACTTGATGATTTAAAAGGATTTTTCCAACCTTAATGATTCTCTGATTCTGTGGTTTTTCTCCTGTCTCACTGAAGGATGGCAAAGGGAAATGTCTGTAGAAAGAGGAAGGAAATAATTACAAATACAGACGTTGCTTAATAATCAGCCATTTGTATTTGTAAAGTTTTCTCCTATGAAAATTCAGCCAAATCTGCTCCATTTTCCTTCAGCTGCTGAAATTTCAAATGGGAAATTTAAAGAGCTGCCTTGCACCACCTGATTTTTCAGCTCTGTGCCCACAGTCAGGAGCAGAAATCCAGAGTTTTAGGCCCCACCGATGACCCAAAGTCTGTGTGTTTCAGAAAAGCACCTCTGCCCTGAGTGCAGAGCAGCAGGTGAAGCTGGAAGACGTCCTGCCCTTGGCCTTCACCCGCCTCTGTGAGCCCAAGGAAGCCTCTTACAGCCTGATCAAGAAATACGTGTCTCAGTATTACCCCAAACTCAAAGTAGATATAAGGTAGGTGCCAGAGTTGCTTCAACAAGCAGAGGAGCAGGGAAACTCAGCCTTTCCCCTGGCTCTGCCTCCCTTCAGGGTGGTTCAGCCCCGGGTTTGAGGGACCAGGTGCTGCTCGGAGCTGCAGAGCCTCTGTGAAAGCAGAGGGAAAAGCTGTGCCTTTTCCTGCATCCCTGCGCCCCCATTCTTTGTGCAACAGCAGCATCTCTCTGCACACCTTCAGCAAAACCACATCCCTTTGGGTGTGGGGATGGGAAGTTCCCTCAGGAGCTCATCTCTCCTGGTTCTGGGTGCTTTACCTGGCACACGTGTACACTGAGCCTGAAGTTTCCCTGTGAAAGTCGAGGCTTGGGAAGCAAAACCCTGTGTGTGTCCCCTGTGACAGGGGCTTGTCTCAGCCCCGTGTTTGACTGACTGCCCACCACATCCAAACGTGCTCCTCAGAGGGAGGGAATCCTCCCCAGGGCAGGAGCCTGTTCCTGGCTGTGCCGTGACACGGAGCTGGGCTCCCACTGCGGTGCCTCGTTCCTGAGTGATGATCCTGCTGACAGGGCTCCATTTAACGTGTCTGTATGTGGGCAGACAGCACGGGGAGTGCTGCTCTGCTCACACCCTGCCAAGTGCTGTTTCTGTGTTTGTTTCTGAAGCTGTCAGTGTGTGTCAGCAGAGCTTTCTCCTCCTGTGTTTCAGGCCCCAGCTGTTGAAGAACGCCCTGCAGAGAGCTGTAGAGAAGGGGCAGTTAGAGCAGATCACAGGGAAGGGAGCGTCTGGCACATTCCAGGTCAGAGACTGAGTTCACCTTTGGTTCCCCACAGGCCTCGGATGTCAGTTTGCCGCGCCCTCTCCCCTGGTTTTCACTGGGCACCCCTTTCTCCAGCAGCCTGGCATGGTCAGGACCTGGCCAGCTATGAAGCAGTAGGACTCTTGGTCTCTGTTTGAGGAGCAGACAGAGCCCCCTTTCCCTGCTGAGCACAGGCTGCCTCAGCTCTGACTCACCAGCACAGTAGGGAACTGGTGGGGTGAGCTTTCCTTCCCATCCCCAACTGGAAGTGCAGCAGGTACCCCAGATGCCTGAGATGTCTTTTACTCACGTCTGTGCCACACAAATCTCTTGGGTACATTTGGTCCGTGGGATGGAGGACGATGTGATTTATTTCCCCCTTTTATTTTTTCCCTCCCCTGAGCAATAGGCCCTTAGATTTGCAGTGTATTTGGGGGGCTGGGACAGGGTGTTGCTGATAAACCTCCCCCCCCAGGCCTGGCCCCCCAGACTGACTAGGCCTGGCCTCCCATTAAAGCTGGGAGAGCAGCGTTCCCTGTGCAGTGTTTTAATATTAAACGTATCTGTGCTAATGCAGGAGCGCCGACCCACCTGGTGCAGAGGAGCTTGTCCTGACCTGGTTTGGGAGAATTTTGTCTTGATGCTTTTCTCTTCCTCCTTGGAAAATAGCTGAAGAAATCAGGGGAGAAGCCCCTGCTGGGTGGGACTGTGATGGAAGACGCCATCCTGTCTGCAATTGTGGCCATGAACGAACCGAAGACCTGCTCCACCACAGCGCTGAAGAAGTATATCCTGGAAAATTACCCAGGGACCAACTCCAACTTCCAGGGTAAAGTACTGATCCCTGTAACACTTGGGTGTGCTGAGAGGGGGAGTCCTGCACCTTTAAACTCTCCCTTCAGGCTTGCAGGGAGCTGCAGCTGCTCAGCTCTTTGTGCTGCAGAGATGCTCGGGGGTTGTCATTCCCATCAGTCCCTTTCAAGCCGGACAAAGGGCCAGTTCCTGAGGCAGAATGCACGATTCTCTTGTCTATAGCCAGGAAAGGGGAATAGTATTTCAGTACTTTATTGTTTTTAAATCACTAAGTTGTTTTCATCTGTCTCTCTCTGTTTTGAAAGGCGACAGCTTGGTGTCAATGCAGTTCCTAATTGCTTTTTATTTAGAGAAGTGGCATAGTCTGACTTGCAAAAAAAATTGCTGAATGCCCCTCTTACTCATTTGTTTGAGGTCCTGCTTTGGCTGTGAGCTTGAAAAGGTCAAGCAGATGAGGAGAGAAACAAATCCTGTTGTATAACAAGGAGATTTGGCAAGTCTTTGTCCCCAAGAGTGACACTGATGTCTGGCTTCTTCTGCATGAGCAGAAGTGATGCTGCCAGAGCCTTGAAGGCAGACCTTGGAATGGCTGGGGATGTTTGGGCTGAGCCCTGGTGCAGTTGTGTGGTGCTGGAGGTCAGCTGGAGCAGGGTGGGCTCACACCAGTCTCTGCTCCAGTCAGACCTGAATGTCACTGAGTTTGCCAGTGTGGTGTCACAGAGCTGGTGCCATCCCTCAGGACTGGACAGGAGGTGGCTGATCCTGCACTCTGTCCCTGGAGCTGAAGCATAGCACCAGCACAGCTGTTTGGTGCTGGGCCTGGGCACAGCCCACAGCTCCCAGGGCTGAAGGGGCTGCCCAAGGCCTTCTGCCAATTACAGACTGATCTCAAGTGTGACTTCTTAATCCTGGGGCAAAGAGAAGAATTTCCAGGCTTCCCAAACCCTCACATGGTTTATTGTCAGGACCACTGGAGGTGTCCCTGGTCCTTGGAGGCCTGTGCTGAGCCAGCCTCTCCAGGGTTGTCACTCCTGCACGGCTGAGAAGGAAATCTCAGCCTGCAATCTGTTGTTTTCTTTCTCCTTCCCTTACATAAAAGGAATTTTGATGATCTCTGCTTTGTTCTAAGAGCAACTGGAGGAAGATCTGGTGAAATGTGAAAGCAGAGCCAGAGCTCTGCTCTCCTCCCCAGTTTATACCTCATCTTATAATTGGACTTGACTGGAGTCGAATCCTGTGTGTGCTGCTGTTGGTACCCCGAGTAAAACCAACCTCTTGGGAACGTGCCTGAGGGCAGACCTTCCTTTTCCCTGGGTTTCAAGGGAGCTCAGGATGTGAACGATCCCTCTAATTCAAGATGAAAATGGTTCTGAACTGCCTAAACAGCCTCAGCCCTGTGCTGGAGACAGAGATCCCCTGTAGCTGCAGTTTGAGTTACAATTCTGACACAGTGCACCATGGCACAGGCTGCAATAAAAGTCTGGAGTGACAAAGACAGGAATTAGAAGTGCATTCGTTGTATTTCTGGACTGAGTATTTTACCCTTTATAAAAGCAAACCTCAGAATGGGGAAGGATGCAGCACATAGGACATTCAGAACATGATGGGGGCTAAAACAGGGTAAAGGGCTTATTTTGAGAAACACTTTGGAGGACAGGCTGAAGGAAGCTGAGGTGTGGGTTAGCTTTAGCCAGAAGTGGCTGAATGAGGGAGCATCCCTTGGTCATGACATCAGAAATGTGCCCCATCCTTGGCTTTTTCCCTCAGAGAATTTAGAGCTGCACTTGCCAAGTGTGCAGGAACAAACACTTGTATCTCCTGGAAAACTGACTGAGAGAGGATTCCCCCTCCTGCCCCCAGCTCTGATTTCAGAGGGCGCTGAAGTCAGGGAAGAGGATAAAGATAGCAACACAACCTTTCTCTGATTTCTGTCCCACAGTGCACCTACTGAAGAGAACCCTGCAGAAATGTGAGAAGAATGGCTGGATGGAGCAAATCTCTGGGAAGGGCTTCAGTGGAACCTTTCAGCTTTGCTTTCCTTATTATCCCAGGTAAAGAGCTTGGCTGCAAAATGTTGTTCAGGAGGAGTGTTGCACAGGTCAAGTGGCAGAGCTGAAGTTCATGAGTCAACCCCTGTTTACAGGGAGGCTGTGGAGGGTTCAGTAACTGGTGAACTGCCACATTTCTTGGGTTGCTGACTGGGGGTGAACATAAAGGTGATTTCATTAGCAAGGGAAGGTTTTAAGGGCAGTGAAAATGCTGGGCTCAGTGTTTTCAGGTGGCTTTTGTTGCAGCCTGAGGCTATTTAATGTTGCTGTGGTAAAACAGACTCACCCAGGCAGGGACTGTGGTGGGCTCTCAATGCAGGGATCCCCTGAGGAGCAGCATCCAGCTGTTCCCCTTCCTTAGGGAGGAGAGTGGGAGGAGGGAGGATGGCCCAGATCAGCTCCTGTGAGCCCAAACCAGCCTTTCTCCTCCTGCTGTGAGCTGGCATCGTGCTGGAGCCCAGGGATGGGCACTTGGTGTCCCAGGAGGAGCCACATGGCAGGGCAGTCATTAAATCCTCTGCTGCCCACCTTCCCTTACTGCACACACAGAGCCCTCACACCTTCAGCATGTGTGCAGTCCCTCTGATTCTGATCCTGCCTCTGTTGTCCATCTCTGGGTTTGCAGGGAAGGTGACATGAGGCAGAGAACCAGGGAAGGGGCAGCTGAGGGCTGGGACATGCCCAAGCTGTTGTGTTTCTGCTCTTGCAGAGTTTAATTGGTTTGAGGTGGCAGCAGTCACAAAATTCTGGAGGCATTTCTGGATGAGGCTCAGAGCTCTGACTTCAGGGGGAAGCTGCAGTGTGTGCTGAGAGCCAGGGCTATCCTAAAGGTTTGCCAACCCTTAGGAGCAGATCACACTCTGACCAGACCCCTCTTGCAGCCCAGATGTGCTCTACCCAGAGCAGCAGCAGGACGAGGACTCTGAGGAATCTGATGAGGACGAAGAGGAGGAATCTGAGGAGGAAGAAGAATCTGAAGAGGAAGAGTCTGAGGAGGAAGAGCCCCCACCAAAGAAGAGGTATGGCAGCAGGAGAGCTGAGTGGGCTCCTGTGGTCTGGCAGAGCTGCACAGTGCTCAGGTGTCTCTGTGGTTATTGATCCACAAGCCTGTTGCTCACAGGTATCAGAAAAAGTTTCTAATTGTTCCTTGCTCCAGAGATAATGATCTCCCCCATTCCATAATTTGTAGTTTTCAAAGGATTTTCCACCAGATGAGACCAAACCTGTGTTGATTCTTCATGTTGCCTTTATTCTCCTGCTTTATAAAGTGTGATGCTTCACATGGGACTTTTTGTATTTATTGTTTCCTGAGGAAAACTTTCCTAGAGTGTTGTTTGCAGCTCTGTAGCCAGAGATGAGACCTGCCTCACTCAGAATGTGGATTTAATTTATTGAGTAATAAAGTTCCATTTAGAGGGGGGAGAGAGAGAGCGAGCTTAGAGCTCTGAATTGCTCTGGCAGCTGATTGATCCACTGTCAGTATTTATTTGTTTGTTTGCCTAAGGAAGGGGTTGGGAGCCTCGGCGTGGTTCTGGTTCTTTGGGATTGAGCTGATGGAATGTCCTGCTGGGTGAGGAGCCCCCAAAGAACAGGGATGTGTGGTTTATGCAGGTTGCTGCCGTCGGCTCTGCCCTGAGCTGCTGTGCTGCCTCTCTCCCTGACAGGATGCAGAAGAGGCCACCCCCCAAATCCCGGAGCAGGGCCCCTCCCATGAAGCGAAGAGAGTCCAAACCCAAGCCCAGGAAAACCCCCGCCGCTCGCCGGGGGAAGGCAAAGCCCCCTCCCAAGGTGAAAACCCCTGCCAAGAAAGCCAAACCAGCATCCCCGGCCATCAAGAAACCCTCTGGTGGCAGCTCTTCCAAGAAACCAGCAGCCAGCGGGAGGAAGGAGGTGAAATCCTCTGCCAAGGGCAAATCCACCATGAGGAAATCTCTCCGGGCAAAAAAGTAACACGTTTCCAGTGTCAGGGAATCCCCATGGTCAAATCCACAATCTTGTTTTATAAGTCAACGTGCATTTGTATTTTAGTTCTGATGCTTAAACACTTGTTTAATTTTGGGGTTTTTTTTAATTTTGTTTTTTTTTGTTTTTTCCTTGAATGATGGGGGGGAAAAGCTGAAAACTAAATCAAACCAACCCGAGCGTTCACTAGATCTCTGCTGTGCCTCGTGCCCCTCCCCTGGAACGAGTCATCTTGAGTTCCTGCAATGATTTTAGGACTTTTCTAAATGATTTTAGGACGTCCCTAATCTGTACAGTTACGGTGTTCCGCGTGGGGTTTTTTTTGGGGGGGGGAGGGTTGGCTTTTCAAACAATTCTTCAAAGAAGATCTTTGTATCTCTAAGACAGCAGGAACAGGATGACTGGGGGGATGTGATTCTTTCACGAGGAGGTAGAGGAGCCCTCCCCAGGTCCCTGAGCTGGACACACAGCACTTGCACTGAGCCCCCTGAGGTGCTGCACAGCCCCAGGGGCTGGTGTAGCCACCAGGGGCTGGTGTATCCAGCTCCTCCCGACCAGCCAGGGCTGTGGGATGATGGTGAGTCGGATCTTCGGCCTCTCCTGAGGGTCTGACACCAGAGGGGCTCCAAAAAATAAAAAACCAAGGGGGCAGTTCTTGTTTAGGCGGGTGATTTGAATTAGTGTTTCCACACCACATCTGTTACCTTCAAACCAAAATCTATCAAAGTCTTCTTGAATCCAACTTTCAGATGTTTTTAAGAGATGAAAAAAGCCTGAGTTTTTGTCACCTCTTGTTTACCCTTTTTTTAAAGAGAAGTTGGAGAGCCTATACAGTTGCTAATGTAGAGATGTTGATAAGTGAAGAACATGCGGTTTGCTAAAATAAAATGAAACTAGATTCCAGGCCTGCTGTGTGTCCTTTTTCTCCTCCTGGAGAGGAGGGAATGCAGTCACCAGGGATTGCTGCAGAGGCAGATCTTTGTTCAAAGCTCAGTGCCAGCCTGATTTAACCTGAGCTCCTGCCAAGCTCTGTAGCTGCACCACCTCGACCTTTCTCTTCCCGGGTTTCTCTGGAGACAAAGGTGAGCAAGAAGCTCTGTTGGAACCTCTTGCTGCTCCTCTTTCCCCTGTCAGTGTTCAGTGGGGACACAAAAAACCCAGCTGAAACATCCCCCTCCCCTTCAGCACCTTCACAGCTCACCTCACCACCTCGCTCTGCTGTGCCCAGGGCAGTGATTCCAATGGGTCCTGACAGTCTCCAAAGAGCTGAGAGGAAGTGAATTGCACACACAAACTGGGAGAAAATAGCTTTATTCATTTTATTCTTCTCAGTTCCTGTCCCAGTGTGCTGCCTCCAACCAGAGGGAGTTTAAAAAATTCCTACAGAAATGGCTTAAATCATTCCCAGCCCATGGGGATGTAAAGCAATTAGAAACATGAGTTAATGGCTCATTCCTTGTTTCTAAACCCTGGGGTTCATNCAGAAATGGCTTAAATCATTCCCAGCCCTGCAAACAGCAGGTTAAACACCACAGCTGATGGGGAACAGAGAGTGAAAGCTCCAATCAAAGAATAACCCACGGGGATGTAAAGCAATTAGAAACGTGAGTTAATGGCTCATTCCTTGTTCCTAAACCCTGGGGTTCACTGGTGTTACACTGAGCCAGATCTGAGATGGGATGGAGGGTCCTCACCCAGCCACTGGGCACTTTGCCACCTCCCTCTCCCCAGTAACATTCCCACACCAACAGTCCCACGGATCATTGTTAAAACCCAGCTCTGGGTGGCACTGGCTCTCCCACCTGAGCAGGAGCACCTGCAAGTTGTGCCCAAGCCACCCATTGACTCCCTTGGTCATCACCCCCCTGTGGTTGTGGTTTGAATTTGGTGATTTCCGCACCCCAGGCCAAGAAAAAGCCACAAGGCTCGTTGTGTTTAATCCAAAGGAAGGAGCTGCTTCCCAGTGACTGGAACTGAGTGGGAAAACCTCCGTTGCCAACAGAGCAAGTGCCTTCCGGGAGGTTCGTGCTGACTCTGCCGCTCACTCTTCCCCACTCTCTGCTTCCTGCCCAGCCTGGGCTCTGTTGTGTTATTCCTTCAGCCCCATCTGTCCCGTTCTTTTTCCTTTTTTTCCCCCATTTCTCCACTGTCGATTGTTCCGGTGGCTCTGCCGCCGCATCTTGAAGCAGCCGGTACTGGCAGTGACCCAAGGCTTGGGTGCTGCCAGTTGGACCCTTTCCCTCCCATCTCTGGGATCACTGGGGCACGAGACAGGGATTTTTGGATGCATCCCGGAGTGCTGGACCCCATCTCCTCCTCCAAAGTGTTCCTTTCCCATCCCGGGAGCCAAGCTGGGGCTGGGGACAGTTGAGCTTCATCCGGCCCGAGGGCACTGGGGAGGCTCTGGGTAACGTGGGTGCTTTGCAGGGAGGTTGCAGCCATCCCTCCTCATCGTGTTCCAGCAAAAGCAAGACTGCAGTGGGCAAAACTCCGCGGGGGACGCAGGAATTGGGGCGAGAAAGGTCTGAGCATCAGGGCAGGGGGTGGCGAGCGAGGGAGCGACCACGTGTGTACGTGTCGGGGTTAGAAATCGCTGCTCCGCCGGAGGAGAGGAGGGACAAGAGAGAGAGGGGAGAAAAAAAAAACAGCTGCAGCCGCGTTTTCCAAAAAGCCGGAGGGAGCGTTCCTGCTCGCCGCCGCTTCCAAGAAACGGAGAGAACCGGGGAGGAAAATTGCGGTGATTCATCGCGGGCAGATCGGAGGCAGGAAATGGGAGTTCGCCGCCTGCCCCGTGCCCGCCGTGGGCTCCGTGGGCTCGCCGGGGCCTGGCTGGTGCCCAGGGCCTGACGCCCACGGGTCGAGCATCCCTGCGCCACGGCCGGAGCCACCGGCCGAGGGAAACCGAGCGGCGAAGGCCGGGAACCCGAGCACTGGGAATTTTTCACCTGCGTTTCTCCGGAGCCATCCAAGCGGGAGCTGCCCGTGAGCCGGGGAGGGGGGGGCCCGAGGGATGGGGGTCCCCGGGGGATGCTCGGTGGCTGCGTGTCACCCATGCGCCTGTGCACCCCAAATTTTGGGGTCGGCATCCCTCCCTTGGGGCCCCCCAGGGTGGCCGGTGGGCTGGGGGCTCCATTGAGGAATGGAGCGTGGGAAAAAGGGGGCGGGGTTTGGGGGCTGCCTGTCCGCGGATTGGCTGGGGGGGGGAGGGGGGAGACCCCCCAAATTGCGCCGGGAAGGAGAGGGGCAAACTGAGCTTGGAACGGCGGAGGGACCCCCACACACCCCCCTCTGTGCTCCACCCGGGGCAGCCAGACCCGCCCCCGTTCCCCTGGGTTTGCAGCTCCGTGACACGAGCTGCGTCGGTCTCAGCCCGGCCGAGGGCTTGGGGGCACAAACCCCCTTTGGGTGCCTGGAGAAGGGCCGGGCGCATCCCTCGGTGGGTGCAAACCTTCTGCCCCCATCGCTGCTGTTCTGCGGATCGGCCCCGAGGGGCAGCTGCGGGGGTCTCGGTGCTGCGTGGCTGGAGGGGAACGGGATGGAGCACCGGGAGGGGGGTCAGGATGAGGCTGAGAACTCAGAAAATCTTACTGGTTTGGGATGTGGGACTACATCTGCACCTCGCCTGGGGTCTGGGCTGTGTGTTTGGGATGCAGGGATTGCTTGGGGTCTGGACGCCGGAACCGTGGTGTCGGTCGGGGTCGGAACGCGGGGACTTCCACCTTGGAGAAGGGATCAGGTTGTGGGGAGCCCTGAACGGCACCTGGGGTCACCGAGGGACAGGTCACAGGGGGCTGGGACAGGGGCACTGTTGTGTTGGGTGTGGGATGGAGGGATCCTCGTGCCGGGGTTGGGGTCGGGACTTTGGGACCCTTTTGTCGGGGCCGGTGTGGAAGGATCCAGAGCCAGGACTGGGAGACATCTGCATTGGCGTCAGGACCTGGGGAGCTCCGTGCAGGGACTGGAAATGGGGCACAGTGAGGGCAGGTCGTGTCTGTCCCCTCCCTCCTCGCAGGGACGGTGACCGCGAGCCAGATCCAGGCTCGCACTGCCTGCTCCTGCAGCGGGGGGCTCCGGATAATTCAGATGTGGCACCAGAGCTGCTTAATCCCACCCTGATCCAGCCTTCGCCCCCAAAACCCCGCTGCCATGAAGAAGAAGCCGTCCAACGGGCGGGGAATGGACCCCGTGGCTCCCCAGCAGCGAGCCCGGGGTGTCACCAAGCCGGCAGAGGTGACTTACCCTTTGCTGGGGGGACACACACCCCGTGAGCCGTGTTTTGGGGGCAGCTGCATCCCTTTGACCTCCCCCCAAACCATCCCCTCAGGGGGGTCAGGTGCCTTGGGGGCAGCAGCTGCGGCAGTGGGAGGGTTGGTGACTGACACTGGTGGGTTTTTGTCCCCCCCCAGTACGTGGGTTCCTTCGTGGTGGAGGACCTGGACCTGCAGCAGCACGTGGGGCGGCTGGAGGAGCAGCTGCGGGCACTGAAGGTCGGGCAACCAGCGCTGCTCCTGCCGGCTGGGAAACAGAGGGGACCCAAAATAACGGGGGGAACCCCGGGTGGCACAGCCCGGCCCCCCGCCCCGCCCCCCCAGTGCCATGTCTGCCCGGGCAGGATTGTCCCAGGAGGAGGCTGGTGGTGCTGAGGTTCAGCTTGCAGGGACTGAAGGTCTACGGCGCTGAT
>WEKX01005665.1:15410-29899 GCA_013390025.1 Pitta sordida | reverse complement strand
AAAATTCATCCATTTTCAGAGGCATAAGGAGCACCTAGGGTGCCATTATCATTATACTATTCAGAACTCCTCTTTTTAACAAGCACAGTTCAGAGTCTGGAATCATGCTTCTTATTTCACCTATGAGAAACATCAAGTCTAAAGACACCACAGCATCTCACATTCATTCTCACAACCCCATTCTAAGCATGGACAATTTTTNAGCAAGAGAGCAGTCTCTTTTTCCCTGTGTTATCATAGTTTGATACAAGGAGAAAATATACCATTTTCTCCTGCCACAACATGATGCAGGCCATACATACTTGGTTAGAATAAGAGCTGAGTTGTTTTTAGGAGATTTTATGCAACACTCTGTCCTTCAAGAATAAAGCAGAATGTATAGGTAGTTCAAAATTCCAATTTCATAAGCCTTTAGCCTTTTTTGTCCATTCCTGACAAGCCACATCTTCCAAAGCACGGGTGTGGGTGGCATGCCCTTCAGGGCAACTGAAGCTTGTGGTACAACAAATCCCAGTTTTCTTAGTATCTTGAACAAAACCCAAGTGTTTACTCACCACAAATATGACAGAAGAAAAATGCAAGACTCTCTTGCACTATTTTCCGTACATTAATTTTGAGAAGTGTTCACAATCTTCCAGTACTAAAGACTAACAAAAGATAGACACAGTTATTTTAGTTGCTAGGAATGAAGAAAAAAGCCCTTTGATTTCTTGTAGGGTTGGGTGGTGGTTTTTTCTTTCGTTTTTTTCCTAAAGCAAAATTTCTGCGTTGGTGTAAGGCAGATTTTCCAAGCTTCAACAAACCAGATGGCCATCCAAAAATGCGATATGAAATTTTTATAGGAAGCTAAGAGATGAACCCACTTAAGGGAGAGATTTTTCAGAGATTCCAAACTTTTAAAAATAAATATTATTGCAAGGTCTTATGTATCTACATTTGAACTATAATGAGTCAATAAATAACCACAGTGATAATTACCTAAATTCTGTATTTAGAAGGAACGGAATACATGCAATAAACAATAGCACATTGTGATATTAATGAAGCACTTGCTTCCTCTCAATGTAGAAATTCAGCAATTATCACCAGAATTGGCATGTATAAAGGTGCCGGTGACAATTTTAAAAAGGCATATTGCTTATACGATAGACCAGAATGCATGCTTTGGACCCAGTGTGTTCTGTTATGAAGGATTCAGTGACACAGTCCCACACTGAGCCAAGCTTATGCTCAGCACAGCATCAGCTCTGGTGGAGAGGAATAGGTGATTGCAAGCCTTCCTTCTGCTTGCCCCAACTTTGAGTTGGCCAGAGGCCAACTCTGCCATCAGCACAAATTAGAACTGCTATAAAGATGTTCTACTATACACCAGCAGGTTTGGACCCCTGAGGAGTGCAACCACTCGAGCAGCAGAGCATGTATTGAACTCCAGACCTTTCCCATAAAACCTCTGTCAGGTTCCTTCCCAGTTAAAAGGTGTCTCCTTGATGTTTTCAGGCATTTCCCCCAGGAAAGCTGAGAGAGCAGGCCACACCAAGTTGCAATGTCTCTCCCTCAAAGAGCTGCCTCTTTGGGCTTTAAGGTCACTCTTGGTAATTCTGCTTTGTGACCAAAATTTTGGCCTGAAGACCTTGTCAAAGATGTACCTTCCACCAGCTTGTTTTTTTAAGCCTGCATCCCTGGCCCTGTGCACACACAGATGAGCTGTTCTGACACCGGTTCACTGCACCATGCCTCTCCAGCCCACCTTTGTGTCCTTAACTCTATTCAGCTTTCTTTCTTGGGTGAAAAACATCTCGCATCCATTTTTTTTTAGACTTCTTCATACAACCTGTTTTCTGCAACCTTATTCTTATCCTCTCACAAAAAGAAAATAAAGCTAGGGGAATGTGTGAAGGTAATAATTTAGCACCACGCTGGCAGCAGGGTTTGAGTTTTGGCTCTCCACCCTATTACATGCCTAGCAAAGTCAGCCACAGAGATCCCAGTTAGTGTATGAAGTCTTCTCTAATTCTCTGAGTATTGGAGGCTTCTTACTCATTCTTCTCATTTGCAGCATATTTACTGTGCAGAAAGGACTGCTGAACTAGGGATAATTTACTTACTGGGCCCTGACTGGCCAAGGAATTTGTGGCACAGAGTGGTACTGTCCAACCACATCTTACAGTGATTAGACAGCTGTCCTTGTGTTTGGGAACTTGGCATAGGGTAAGTAAGAAAATTAATTACTGAAGAGGTAGAGTAGCCATGTTTCCAGATTACGTAGTTCAGCTGTTTGGTTCATATATCAGCACTCAGAATGTGTATATTCTGCAATATAGATATAAGTGCTTACTGCAGCTCTGATCCTGTCGAAGGTTCCTGAAAGATGAACAACAGACCCAGCACTGTCGCTGGAGCTCTCCACAATCCCTGCATTCACCCAAATGGGTGGAATGACTATGTATGGTCCTGATGGATAGATAGAAGCCAGTTGTACGTCTTCAGATTCACAATACTGACTCCATCTCTGCCTAAGGAAGTATTGCTGGAAGACGACTCCGGGGACTACAGGGTTATATTCGCAAGCAGAGGCTCCCAGTCTCAGGAAGGTGACAATCATCAGACGTTGCCAGGATGGGAAGAAAAAATGCTGCAAGCATTGGAGCATTATGGCACTGAACATACACATGATAACATGAAGGAAGTAAATGTACTATGAAATACAATGAAAAACTCATATGCCAGCCATGCCAATAAAGATGACTAAAAAGATTGCAGTTCATGGCTTCCTCTTCTGAAAGGTAATGCTTCCATAGGACGCACGGTGCAGAAAGCTCTCCATAGGAATCTACAGAAGCAGCCTAACCAGCTTTCTAGAAGAAATAATTACACTTTTTCTACAGAATCTTGCAGAAATGATAGAATGCATGACCATGTCCACATCACTGAGACTCTAGACATACTGGTATAAGGATCTGTTAACAAAACTTGCTTACAACTGAACCCAAGGAATTACAGCTCAGAGGCTTTCAACTCAGTAACCTGACTCATTCAGCAATTAGGCTGCCTCTGACATCCCCATCATCCCCACAGAGTCCCTTTCCATAAAGGACCAAGGACATGATGGTGCCACAAGAGTCACAGAATCATCAAGTTCAAAAAAGACCTCCAAGATTATCAAGTCCAATATTTGATCAAATGCCACCATGCCCACTAGACCACATCACAAATTGCCATGTCTTGCCTAGGAAATCTGGTCCAATGCCTGCCTACCCTTTCAATGAAGAAATTTTTCCTGGTGTCCAATCTCAACCTCCCCTGGTGCAACTTTATGCCATTTTCTCATCCGATCACATTTTATCTGGAAGAAAGAAACCCACCTCACCACAACCTCCTTTCAGATAGTTGCAGAGAGTAATAAGGTCTCCTCTGAGCCCGGTGTGCTCCATGGTGAAAGAGCTCTGTTCACAAGGACAGGAGAGATGCTACCTCTCAGCCACATAATTTCTGAGTATATTTCTGGCTTAACAGTAGTTGTTCAAGTTCACTATCACAGCAGCCAGAAAGGGACCACTCCTCCCACCCTAGCATGAGTCTCTCCATCTACTTCTAAAGAAAACCCGTATTCTTTTTTCCTACCAGTTATGTGAACTTCCAAAATTCATGCCCCGTGTGGCATCTCAACCAAATAACCTAATAAACAGAGGAATTGCTGTTCCTCAGAAAACATGTGCTTGTCTATACTGGGCTATAATGACCTGCTGCAAGGGCACATATCCTGACTGTGAGCAATTTTGGGACGTATTGAATAGGCATAAGGTCCACTCAGCAAGTATGGAGTCCAACAGCTCCACTCAGCTCTTTTCAAGATGTTCTTTCCTCATGCAAGATCTTTATAACATATAGTTATAAATGAGCACACCAACTGGGTTCTCAACACAGAGCAGAACAATTGGGTGGTGGAATGCACTGGGAAATACCCCATTCTGTTCCTTTTGTTCCAAGGCTGCTATAGTACATCCCATCGGCATTACAACCTCGCCATTGCAACCCCACGGATTTGTGAGGAAATTTTCAGTTGATGTATGCACAGTGTCTCTGCTCTGCTGAGGGGCTGTGCCAGCAGTCCCTCTGGGGCAGGACTGGGGCAGCCCTGCAGGGAGGGCACGTGGTTTCTGTGCCTCGCTGGGGGCTGTGGGACGAGGACGGCCACTGTAGAAGACAGAACAGGGCCCTGTGTGGCATGAGGTGCTAGGTGGGGATGAGTCCTCCACCTGCCTGCACTTAATTAATGCAGGTCCCTGAGTGTCGCTTGTCTGCCCGTGTGTGCGGAGCACCTGCGAGCGGGCAGTGCTTATATGTGTGCATCTGTGTTACTGTTTCCCTGGCTACAGGTGGGGAAGTGAACTGCCCCAGGAAAGTGGGGCTGACTGCAGTGTATCAGCGGGACATGCTCACTCCACTGCCACAGCCCACCCGCAGGGCCAGGATATGGTGCCAGGATGTGGGGCCAGGACGTGGCAGGCACGAGCAGCAGCTGTGGAAGCAGCAGCAGCCCAAGACAAGTCTAGGGATTCTCAGAGGGGATCTCCCCAGGCAGACAGGGTGCAGAAACACTTCCCTTTCCTCCCCTGCTCCCCTGCTCTGTGGGGAGGAGTCGAAGAGGCTCCACAGTACTCCTGGGGGTGGAGCGATGGGCTTGGCCTGCATGCATATTGATGACCAGCACGTATTTGTGAGTTTGACATTTCGCTAGACCTCACGAGACCTTGTGAGACATGACCCATTGCTCGCAAATGAGGGGTATAACTATAATTTATTTTCCATGAGAATTTCTTCTGCAATGAAAAAAAATAAACATTTCCCCAAATGTTATGCAAACAACTTATTTATTATTAGAGTGAAAGGCAGCATGGGGAGTTAAAACAAGCTTCAAACAGAGATGAATTCTGTAAAATAAGTATTTTTTAAATGCAGAAATACATTTCCAGAATAGTCATACTTGATAAGGACTGACACTTCAGCGCTCCACAGTCAAACTCTTCTGAAGTGATGTTCAGATTAACTGGACCACAATCTGCAGCAATGTTTTGTACATGTGTAAAGTTGTAGAATCAAGTCTCTCTTATTGGCTATGAGACTACACTGTCTTATCAAACCTTTTCACAATCAAACTCATTGTCCCTATGAAGATGAAGCCATAGATCTAGATAGAGCCAAAATTAAGAGGAGCACCACACTACCGAACATGCTAAGTTACATTTAACATGAAATCTGACATGAACATGTTGGTGTTGCCATTCTTAGGTCACCCAGTTGATGGATGGACCCCAAAGTTGAGGCACTTACCCCTGGAGGAAACTCCTGAAGTAGTTCTCTAAAAATTGTCCATAGTAGACCAGCTTGCCTCTGAAAACAGGATGTAAGGAGGAAAAAAGGTAGAGTTCACGAAGAAGAAGGAGTAGTTATGTAGCTAAAATGAAGAAGAGGGGAAAGGGAAGAAATTGGGAGAAACACAGGCTTAAAAGAAGTGTTCTGGACAAATTCCACTGCTAAAATACCATGCGTTTTTGAAAACAGTTCTCTTGTAACAGAAAATCCATGACATTTGTCTCTTAATACTCTCAGCATGCTTAAAGAGCACTACAGTTTATTGACTGAAGTGCTGCAGCATTGACCATAATTACAACATCAACATGCTGCTACCTACAGCAGTTACACCCTCTGTAAAATAAAGTCTACATACAAAACAACATGTGTAGGAGAATTACATTTCAAAGAGCAACAGCTCTATAAATATGCAATGTGTTTACATGTAGCTTTTAAACAAAAATCTTTTCTGCAAGGAGTGCATAGCTGAGGGCTACACAACATTATTTAGCCTTTTCTCAGTATTTCTGATGTATTTTTTTCCTCTGGTTACTTTCCTAGGGCACAATCTGTTTTTAGGCTATGCAAACAACATTTTTGCTTTTTTGTTCAGGGGAAGCAGGGCCTGTGGTAGCTGGAAGGGCATTTGAGGTGGGAACGATTAGCCCATCTCTTTTGTGGTGACATTGTGGTTTTGCTACAGGGACCAGGCAAATGAAATAATTGAGTGTCTTAATAAATACAGCCCTATGTAACACTCACTGTGAGCATGTATATTGGCCTCATGAGTGAGAATAAAAGAAGTGTGCACTGCCCGTAATTGACTTTCTTGTACACACATCCCAGTATCCCATAAAATATGCAGTTATACCCACTCATTTGCGAGGAACGGGTCAGGCTATGGGCCTCACAAAAAGCCAAATTTGCAAAGAAGCACAGGTCATTAATATGTATGCAGGCCACGCTCATCACTCCACCCCCCGGCACTCTGGAACGCTGCGGACAATTTTCTGCTCCTTCCCATGGTCTGTCTCAGCACAGGCGAGCAAAGGGAACCATTTCTGAGCAGCTGCTGCGGCTGTGTGTGCTCACAGCCCAAACCCCGCGCTGCTGCTCCCCCTACCCAGACCTCGGCCCAGCCCGGTCCCGGTGCTCTCACCGGCCTGGCCCCAGGGGTCCCACGCTGGCCTGCGCACGCTCGCCCTGCCTCCGCGGCGGGGAAGGGGTGTCCCTGAGCTCTGGTCAGCATTCTTGGTGCCTGGAAAAACCTTAACTTTGCAACATTGTGGCATCCTGTGTGTTTATGGCAGCGTGAGGGTGTCAGTATCGGAGTTTCTTTCCCTTTAACATCCACCAGCCCCGGTAGAGGCAGCGCTGCCTGGGCTTTGACTGGGTTTTGAGTAACAAGGAGGGGCATTTCTTGTGGCAGTGCTGCGCTGGATCTCAGCTGAGGGCACAGGAGACACACAGGACCAGGTCAGGGGCCAGGGCACAGTGCCACAGGGCTCTAAACGCCATTGTGAGCTGCAGAAACCGCATACCCCCACATCACGCGCCCTCCCTGCCCCAACCCCAGTGATCACACCTGCAGCATCCCGGTGTGGCGTCCGCAGGGCTGCCGGCACAGGACTGCCGGCGCGGGCATGATCACCCGGGTCGGAGGGACAGGGGGGAAGGATCACGGGGTTTGGGCTGTGGGAGCATGGTTGCAGCAGCCCAGAGAAGCCCACAGGGTGGGAGAGGTGGGGCATTCGGTTTGGTATCGGCGTTACTTTCCCTTTAACATCCAGCAGTCCTGGGAGAGGCAGCACTGCCCATACGGTCCCTGAGGCCAGGGGCAGTTTCTCGGGTCAGGGACCTGGATACTGGTGAGCCATTGCGAGCCACCTCCCCGCAGGGCGGGGTGAGTCCCACCCCACAGGTACTGCGGCACCACCCCTTGGCAGAGCAGAGGCACTGCACGTGCTTCGGCCCGGGGACCTGGCAGATGGCTGAGCCAAAATTGTGAAAAATTTTCATCGCAAATGGGCGGGGTCATAATGGAGAGGTCGCAATGCAGCGGAGATTCACTGTATCCTTATGCAACAATCTTGTGTCTTGTTACTGTTTACCATATAGACTCAGCAAACCTATACATAGCTGAATTGACTCACCTGGTTGACCATAAAAATGACATGGATGTTGTGTTCTTGAACCTTAGCAAAGCCTTTGTCACAGTTTCCCATGATAAGTTGCAGGAGAAACTCATAGAACATGGACTGGACAGAAGCATTTTATGTTGGTTTAGGAACTGGTTGGACGGACGCGCTCAGAGAGTGTTGGTGAATGGTGCCACATCCAGCTGGCAGCCAGTCATGAGTGGAGTCCCGCAGAGGTCAGTGTTAGGCCCAGCACTGTTCAAAATCTTTATTGATGATATGGACAAGGGAATTGAGTCCATCATCAGCAAATTTGCAGATGATACCAAGCTGGGGGCAAATGTTGAGCTGTCGGAGGGTCGGGGGGCCCTTCAGATGTCCCTTGACAGACTAGAGAAATGGGCAGGCTCCAACNACTTGATGAGGAGCTCAGTGACATGGTCTAGTTTGTGGGGGGTTGGAGTAGATGGTCCTGAGAGTCCCTTCCAACTTGGAATAACCTGTGAACCTGTGAATTGAAGGTTACCTGTACCTTTAGCACAGCTACAGCCTCATCAAAATCTTTCAGTCTTTCCAGTTGCAGGGCAGGCAGAGAAGTTTTAAGGGTGAAAAGGTTAAGAGAGATACAATTAAGGAGTCAATGGCTAATATCTTACACTTCTTTCTTGCAGGGTGAGTAACCTATCAGGGGCTGAAAAGGCTAGTTACTCGCCTATGCATAAGGTCACAAAAACATCACAAAGTATTTTAAATTACAATGAAATAAGGTAGCAAAAGTTGACCAGCAGGTCTTCTCTGCTTTGTTGCAATGCTAATGGTCACACAGGCATGGATATGTTGAGACCCAATCAAGATCTTGCTTCCTTGATAGTACATGGTCTTCAGAGCCTGCCTTCTTCCCAGGGAGCCAAAATATAGATGAAGATTAAAGTAAATTAGTGTTTTTCCTCATTAAAGTTATCCATAGGAAAAAGCAGAAGATGGAAATCCATCTATTTCTTCTGATTATATAGTGAATCCTCTCTGTATCGCGACTTCTCCTTCATGACCTCGCCCATTTGCAATGTGAATTTATCGCAGTTTTGATCCCACCATTTGCAAATTTATGCCATTCGCGCATGAGTACTACCTCTGCTCCACCGAGAGGCGGTGCTGGAGCTCGCCGTGGGGCAGCGCTGGCCTGGCCCAACGCGGATNTTCCTCGCAATGGAGAAGGTATAACTGTTTTTCTTATGTTTCAGGGGGAGAAAAAAAAGGAGGGTTAGAAAAAAAAAACCAGCATAGTGTAAGGGTCAGTCAGAAGAGGAATATTGTCTCAATGTTGTCATCAGAGACAATATAGGTCCCCAAAAAAACTGAGGCTAAGGTCTTGACAAGAGTTTGACCTGCCAGTGATGCTCCCTGGACTGACACTGTAATGTTGTTCCTATGGGAACCAGGGTGCTGATACCCCAGAGCAATGACAGTGTGGTACAAGATATGTCTACTCTTTTCTGTTATTTGCGGGATGGAATGAGATATGCTGTAACCTTCTCCTCATCATGGAAGGACAGAACGTGATATGCTGTGAATCATCCAGGCCTGCCATTGCAACATGAAAATACATGGCCACTTGAGACTGACCTTGCCTTGGACACTTCCTTGGACATACATGGCAGAGAAAGACAGATTGGAACAGAGGAGGGGGTGAGGGCTAACATCTAGTATAAAAGATGGCCTCTTAGCAGCTGGACTCTAGAAGCTTCTCCCACAGAAGAATTGACAATGGTCTGTAAGGACACCTTGAGGGCGCAGTCACCTGTTGGTAGCTATATACTCTTTCTCTCTCTCCCTTTGTCTTTACCTTTCCTATCTCACTTTCACCTATCACAGTCCCACTTTACAGGTACATAATAAAGCTTCACTGTTTGACCAAAGCTAAACTACTTTTTGGAATTTTCTTTTGCACTTTGAGATTCAGCAAATGAACCATCACTTGTCCAGCCTAGCTGGGTGGACCATGGCACATAGTAATTCCACTGGTGATTCCACATAGTAATTCCACAAAATTCAGCTTGGCTATACAACCTTCTAGGTAGCACAGATGAAAAAGCTGAGTTTATCCTGTTCTGTCCAGGAAGGAGCATCTCCTTCTCTCTCTGCCCTGTCCCATTATCACACACAGAATTTCACACAGATTATGAGTTGGAAGGGACCCACAAGGATCATCTAGTCCAACTTGCCATCTAACACCCATACAGATCCGAAAGCACATCCCAGACTGGTAAATACGAACCTAGTTCCCTCAAAGTGTAGCAGGCCACTCCGGGCCAGAAGGGACCCAGGATCATCCAGCCCCACACCCCCCAGCTAGACCATGTCACTAAGCTCCTCATCGAGTCTTCTCTTAAACACCTCCAGGGACGGTGACTCCACCACCTCCCTGGGCAGTCCATTCCAATGTGCAATCACTCTCTGTGAAAAAACGCTTCCTAACAATAAGTTTAAACCTCCCCTGGCGTAGCTCATTGTATTACCCCTCTTTTTTCTGACCTGACCCCTTATCTGAACTCATTAAAGTTGCAGAAAGTTATCCTTCTACATTTTGCGATACTGAAAAGTCCAGTAGGTCCCTGGGATGAGAAAATGCTGAGGAGAGTGAGAGCACACAGCTCCAAAATAGGGGACTTGGGTATTTCTTCAACAGCAATATTCAAGTGGAGCACCACCTTTCATCATCATATCAATGTCATCACCCTCTTATTGTCCCAAAATTTAGAGATTTTATTTTATTTTTTGTCAGCAATACTTGCACAGGTGGTCAATCTCTTTACACAAGCTACCAAGAGGAGTGTCTTCACACACAAAAATGTTCCTCACAACAGACAGTAGCATCTCCTGAGGACTTCAAAGAAAGGGAGGGAAGTGAACACATCCAAGTCACTCAGGTCCTTTCACTGAGGCACCAGAAGTTCACTGGCATCACTTCATGCTGGATGAGATCTAGGAGCACCAGATATCCTTGGTCCTCATCACATAACCGCTGCGAGGGTGCCATAGCAACACACTGAAGAAAGTACCACGGATCAGAAAGCAAAAGCTTCTCCATCTGCTAGGACATACTTAGATATTGGGTTAATGGGAATGATGCTACGAAGATGTTTGGAAGCCTAGATTCTCTTACAGCTTCACTGTTACCATATGCAGTTTTGCCCATTGTCTTTCATTCAGCAAGGACAAAATTGTTCCTTAATTAGACAAATAGATATTCATTACATGCATACCTTCAGAGAGCAAGCAAAGAAAACAAATCCAGAAGTCAGAAAAGGACAACAAAGAGAATCTTGGAAATACTGCTACTAGAGGATTTTTCCCTTATCTATAGTGGAGTTATAGCTGCAACAAAGGAAAAAATCAGCAAAAGACTTAGCAATAACTATCACATGTTGAATATCGCCATGTCCTTTCAGGAAATGTATGGCAACTTTGGGCTGCAAAGCACAGAAACAGGTTTGTACTGAATTAAAATTATCTCCAATATAAATAAGAAAGGAGTTAAAGAAAGAAAAGCATAAACTTTCCAACTGCATTTGAAACATAAATTAATGTTTTAAATATCTTTAAAAGAAGAATTAACTTGAATCTAGAGAATCCACAGAATTTCAAAACAAGTGGTTTTGTTGAGGATCAAACACCCAAGAATTGCAGACCATTATCGTCCAAAGGAGATTATCAAAGGCTCTGTTCACAAGAAGTGGCTGTTTCTCATGTATGGGGAGAACAGCACGCCATCTTTTAACATCCACTGCAAGGTATGACATGTAGTTATTTACAGGATTTTTTGCAAAGGCAAGAATGATGCATAAAAAGCAGAAAAGCATAGGAAAAATTTATTCCATTAGGATTTTTTTTTCACCAGAACTGGCAGGAAATGCCTGAAATAAACCTGGATTAAAGACAGTTGCAATCTACAGCTTCCATCTATGTCAGTCCTGTCTTTTTTTATGTTTCATGTTTCTTCTTACCTGTTGACTTGGAATTTTTCTTCTTATCCTTTATTCTCCAATTTGTTGGCTTGTTAGTTTTGATAGGTGCATAACAATTCAAGCTGATATTATGGCATTTAAAAGAGAGATTGAAGAATTTTTTTAATACGTAGTTCCTTTTCTGAGGCACAGAATTTGTCCATTTGTTTGATGCATTGGTACTTAGACTTTTTGGTTTAAAAAAATTACAAATATTTAATAAATACATAATATGGTTCAAAATAATTTAACACAAAAAAAAATTTGTAAATAAATTTTAGTAAAATTAGCTTAGGTAGAAATGTTTGAGGATGAGGGGTTTTTTTGTTTTGGGTTTTTTTTAATTGTATATCCCCATGTTTGTAATTACAGAAAGGTTTTGCAATTGATGTGTTCTCCCCTTCTGCTGCGTAGAACACAAACCACTCACAATTTTCTTCGACCTTGTGATCCAGGCCAAGACAGTAGACATTTGTGACGTACCATGTTTGTTCTACCCTAACCTGAAGCAATTACCCAAGTCTCTTGCCCTTTCAAACTACTTCTGCTCTCGAATCTGTTAGTTCAGCAAATTTTGTGGATCCCCATCCAAGCTCACTCAGGATGAAGAGAAATTCCAAGTCTACCTTTCTGGGGTCACCTGGTGATGCTTCATTCTCAGATTAGCCTAAATGGCGGACATCAAGGCTGTAAAAGAGGGGGAGAAAAAAACAAAAACCAAAACAAAACCACTAAAGAAACCAACAAACCAACACCACCACCAAAAAGAAAAAAAAAAAAAAACAAAAACCTGCAAACCAAACCAAATCAGTCAAACAAAATACCCACCAAAAATTTTAATACCAACAACCTTTTGAAAAGTATTACCATCTCAAACAGTTTCAATATTTCAGTTTCTTGACCCAATTCAAAAACAGGTGTAAAAATGAAAGGGTTTTCTGAAAGGCAGGTATCCTACTTTTTATCAGCTCCAAGGAGGAATGCAGCAGGAAGATTTTACTTCGTTTTTCTTTGTTTAAGTATTTTTTTAAACCAAAAAACAGTTTCGAAAACAGACTCAATATTTTATCCAATCTATTGTCTCCATGGGTAAGGATTAATTATAACATTCAGATTAAACTTCAGAGGTACCATGAAATGTGTTTTTATGCAGAAACCTTCATTAAAATAAGGAAGTTACACCACCAATAATGTCTCTTGAGTACTTTTGAGTCAGCTTTTTAGCTGAAGGGCCTAGTCTAGTTTGATTCAGGAAAGTCAGAATGTTACATGTAGAATGAGATGTGATTGCAACACCCAGAAACCCATGTACTTTCAAAGATAATCTTAGATGCACCATGCTGGGGCTACTTTTTAGAGTGGAAGCAGGTAATTCAGATTCTGACTTTCAGATGTATTTAACAAAATATATAAGTTTAAATATCTGCAAGTGCCTCTGAACCTCGCTCCAATGCTACAATGCGCATCCAGCTTATGATACTAAAACTGCAGTAGGACTACAGAGCTAAGAAAGTGTGGGGACTGAGATCTTAACTTTCTCCTCTGATAGCCTAATGTTTTTTACAAGGAAATATGTTATTCTTAACATGGTTTCTACATTTTTGTGGTAAAAAAGTGAAAATCTATCCCAAGTCAAGAGGAAACAATTAAACAAAAGGATCTGTCACATTTGAATTCCAGACGTAGTGAGATCCAAACATCTGTCTTTAAATACTGATTCCCAGATTTGTCCTTCATACAGTCCTTCTCTTTCATCTCTGCTTTATTGTCATAAAATAGTAATAATAGCAGTACATCACTTGTACTGGCAGGACTGAGATGGTTTAGTTTTCTTCACCTAGGAAGCTGCTTTCCCACGGATTGTCCTTCTGCTGGGATGACAGCAGAAATTAAGTACCCAAAGGGTTTATCTTTCTGTCCCACTTAGATCCACACACCTCTTTGGGACAGCATAGTTAACTCTGTCCCATTAAAACTCTTCATCAGCATCTCAGTCCTGCTGGTTGATGGATCTGTGCTAGTTATTAGCAGCCCTGCCCATTCTGTTTGGAGGCATGATTACAGTAAAGCCAGGAGAAAATATTGAAATTAACCACTGCAGGTGCATAAAGTGAATGTTTTAATTTTAAATTCAAAATACCAATGATACCAATCACTTAGAGGTAGAAGTTGTGAGAGTCAGAGATCCCACATTTTGCTGCCTTCCAGCATGATGATATTGTGTTTCTACAAGTTTATCTCTGCAATATCCACCAGGAGAGAAGAGGGAGGAAGAAGACAGGGAAAGAGATTTGGCCGGGAAAGTCAGTTAACTGAAAAACTCTTACTTATCTTGATATGCAATACAGAATAAAAAAAGTTTGACTGTGCTGTTTTCCAGCTACCAGGCAATGTTATACAAAACTCAACAGTGTGTTAAATCAAATTTAAGGTGAAAACTCCTGTGATTATCTTCCTGCCTACCTCCTATTTTTTCCAATTAACTTTTGTTAATTTTGCTATTTGTAAAGGATATAGAGCAAAACAAAAAACTGGGAAATTGATTTGGTTTTGAATATGAAATGTAACCTGTTTATTAACAACAGGCAGTCTTTCATTTCGAGGATTTGAGATCTGCACAGATTACACTATCACCTCCCAGCATTCCCTACTGTGAACCTTAAGTTCATGGGAATGACCAATACTAATGATCTCTGAACTGTTTCCCACAGACAAATGACAGCTGCGATTCTTTAGCCCCAGCTCTCCTCCTTAGAGCTGATTCAGCGGTAAATTTATGGCACTTCCTCTGAAGTCCCATGCTGGCTTTGGACATTTATCACCCAACCTTAGCATCAGAAGATGCCTCTTGCTCATAACGCACAGTCAAATGCCCACTTCGTAAGACTGTAAGTAGCAGGAAAAAAGAGGTCTGGGTATATTCTGAGGGACAATCAAAGCATTTCTTTTATTACCATGCTTTTTCAGTGGTGGAGGAAGAATAGTAGAATTTTGT
>WEKX01005665.1:3821-15363 GCA_013390025.1 Pitta sordida | reverse complement strand
GAGGAAATCTGTGTAAAACAATGGGCTCAAAGAAACACTGTGTATTTTTGAACAAGGAAACTAGCAAATAAAGGAAGGGAGGTGTTGAACCTACTTCTGGTCTGAGACTTTTATACTGCCTATCTCAGAACTCATGAGAAACATCTGTATCCAAGACCATCTATTGTCATGGAACCAGTGAAGAGCTATAAAAGTTAACAGGAATTATTCAAGTGTCATTACCCAAATCTGTGGTAGTTAATCTACAAGTGAGTCTATAGTAGATTGAACATTTTCTATTATTCTCCTTATCATTATTTTTTAAAGTAAATAACACTAACAACTTATTCTTTCCACCTGTAAAATTGATCCTTAAAGTCAGAATACAGTTTTGATTTGACTGGTCAATTTGTAATAGACCATGTGAAAAAGAGTCTGCCCCAGACAAGCTATAATCCTTACAGCAAGATTTACAATGTATAACAAGTGAAATGGTGTTTCACTGTTCAACCATAGGTGAGAGAAACATCAGAATAATATCCTGAATAGAAAGGATTCCACAAACTCCTAATTTTGGCCTGATTATTAATGATTCTTGCCAAAATACATTGTAATGTTTGGTTACTACTGGTTTTGTATCAGGGTAGAGAGAAAGGCACTAATAGGAGAAATTACTCTGGGTTCAGATGTGGATTTCAAACCTCTACTCTTTCCTCCACAACCTCAGCTCTTCCAAGAACAGTATTTTATTTTTAAATGAGGGCAAAACCCAGTGTCTTTAACTTTGTAACTTCTTGCTCAGAAACTCTAGCAGTGTGTGATAGTCTGGTTAAGAACTGTTTATCCTGCAGCCATGCCAGGAAAGTAATGCACCCTTGATCTTTCCATATGAGCTGTTACCAAGAGAGCAGGTTTCACAGCAGGTTCCATGGCACAAAAGACATCACGATGCAGAAATAATGCTCCAAACAGCCAGACAGATTCTCACTCCTACAAATGCCTGAGCAAACATCCGCATCTGGTATTCTGATTTTTTGTTGTTATTGTCTCAAAGAAAATATAATTTTGAGTATTAGTTTTGTAATCTGCCATTTAGATGTTCTTTTATTGACTCAAACAAAGAGTTCTTGTTTTGGATCTGGCTGGAATGTGGTCACTGGATCAGGAGCCCATATTCAGCAAGTTCTTTACAAAATAGCTTTGAAATGCAAGTTCTTCTTCACAGTAGAAATAGCTACGGATAAGCTGTTCAAACATGGTTATCAAAAAATCAGCATCTTACTCTAAATTGTGTGGAGCTACATATTTGACTAATGTTTTAATTTATAACAAGGAAAACAATTTTTGTCCATTTTGAAATATCACCAACATTCTCATTCCAAGTGTTGTTATTCCATCTGGGTGATCAAAATGAGACAAGTAAATCCCGAGCAAACAAATCAGACTTTTGCACCTCACTTTGTAGACAAATATTAAAATTGCAAACAGTAGATAAATAGAAACATTCTAAAATGCAAATTAATTGTTACCAGCAATATAAGGCCAAGCCAGTAAAGTGATCTCATTAAGAAGCTTTATGGAGGCCATAGATTTAATTATCAGGGTCAGTTGTACAACTCGTTCTGACCTACTAGCAGCATTTTTGGTTTGCACAGATGGGCCATAGTGCTGTCTATTTCCTTCATCTATCTTTCTGTTTCCCAGAACAGGGAAATTACTGAAATCTGTAAGTATTCTACTCAGCAAAGTTCTCACCCTTGCTTGTCAGTCTTGAATGCAACAAGCTTTCTACTGGCAGTAGAGGTGGAGACAATTTTCAAGACTGTGAAGATCTTGTAAGTTTCTTTCCTTAATAATTATTATTCTGCAGTTGGCAAAGATAAATGCAGCTTTTTCTCCCTGCTTATTTTCTGTTAACAGTAGTAAGTGCCCTACATACTTAAACCATGTCTTGTGGACATGCAGGGCGGAGGACAAAGACAAAACTTACACAGCTGGCGTAATAGATTAGGGGTTTCAGCTGTTTTACTAAGTACAGTGAATCTTTTCTGTATCGCAACTTCTCCTTCACGACCTCGTGCATTTGTGATATGAATTTATTGCAGTTTTGATTCCACCATTTGTGAAATTTTCCGGCTCGCGCATGCTCAGTGACGCTGCTCCACCGAGGGGTGCTGACAGAGCTCCCAGTGGGGTGACGCTGGCCCAGCCCCACGGTGGGGGCCAGGAGTCACGCTGTCCCCTGTTACTCTAAGCGCAGCAGTGGAACTGACCCCACCGCGGGCTCGTGTTACTGTTTCCATGGCTACAGGCAGGGAAGGGCAGTGCTCGCACCGGGACGGGACGGGAAGAGGGAGCAGCGGCGGGGCCCCGCTGCACCGCCATGCTGTGCTCGGGCACGAGCGTCAGGGAGGGAGAGGGGGAAGCGGTGAGGGGGTTTGAGCACACCATCGCGGCAGCCTGTAGAGGCTGACAGATTCTAGGGGTGGCAGGGGTCTCCCGAATGAGAGGGGGCTCAGAAACGTTTCCCTTTTCTTCCCCGTGCTCAGAGAGCCCGAGGGGTGAAGCAAAAAAGTGCCCTGGAGCCCTGAGGAGTTGTGGGGGGTGGGGCAATGGGCGTGGCGACCTGCAGTTCTTTGTGAGGTTAGGCTTTTGCAAGGGCTGTCACCTGTCCCTTTCCTCGCAATGGAGGAGGTATAACTGTATATGTAGGGTGTATAACTCCTTTCATTCACCATGAAACAGTGAAATCTGGGCACTGCTGAAGGACATATACTATGCTTGGCCAGGTTAGTTGAACAGGAGGGTAAAGTCTGTGATTGGGCTATTCTTTTTTCCCGTGACGCAAAAAATGAAACTGTTAACAGCACACACACACCTCTAAAGAAAACAAAACAAAACAACAACACATAATGGTACAAATTCCACAAAATAAGGTCCTAGAAATTTCTTCTACATAATTGTGCAATATCTTGATAGAAATATACTAACCTTATTTTCTATAATAATAATCTTGTCTCTGCTCCCACATAAGAGTCTCTTATCCTATGATCCTGATTACTCCTTTGAGTAAACAGTTTTCTATAATCTGTATCCCTATTTGTTTGCCAAGTAAATACATTAGAAGTATATGTTCCTGTGCAATCCTCTTAATACTTGCCTTATAAATTTTGGACATGTCACCACTGTTAGGAAACCTTCTCCATTCTGTATCTCTTGCAAAAAAAAAAAAATATCCTAGGTGTTCTGTCATCTTCAGGACTTTATTCTTGGAGTAAAAATCTTGGATCATCAGCCCATATCTGAAGAGCAAAACTTCTGCCTAAAGTTCCTTCTCTTAATGATCATAAACAATAAGGACAGTTGAAAGCACAGCTTTCCTATGCAACACTATATAAGTGCATAAACTACTGTCTAACCTGATCATTTCTTATTCATTAAAAACATAAAATAATAATTCTAAATTACTGTCTGTAAATGTAATGAATATACAAGACTCCCCAGACCTTTTATATATACTATATATTTTTTATGTTGTTTCAAAGGACCTGTCTCACATTTGCCTTGACACCTGCCTTCATCTTGTCTGACCCATTACTCAGCAAAAGTTAAAAGAAAGAACTTCTGCCTGGGCTCATGGCTTCTGACCAGTGTCACTCAAAAACTCAGGGAATCCTTTAAAGCAATAATTTTCCCACAAAACCCAGTCACAAATATTAGATTGGTTTTAACATACTTTTAAAAACAGTTTTCTTGACATTGATATATCCATGAACTTATGCTACAGTGAGAATAGTTCCTTATTTCCCAGCACTAGGGTTCAATTTCTCTTTGAGATATCCTAACTGCATTTTACTTTCCCTGATGCTTAGTGCCAGCCCTAGATTGCCTAATTTTCACACAGTGTGGCTGCATTCACTGTGCTAATCTTAAGTTGCATACATTTTTTGTCACTCCATGTGTTTCTAATTGGTTTTCCAAGCACCTGCAGTATTACAGCTGCTCTATTTGGCAGCTGCCAGTGCCCACAAAACCCTGTGACTTCCTCTTCAACACTGTTTTAGGTATTCTCTTTTGGCACTAAAGTGCAAACAATTATAATAATATGTAAAGTACAAAAAAGAAAAAAGGAAAAATAAAGAATATGGAAATCTTGTGGCTTTGGTGTTGCAAGAGAAAAGAAGTCTCTTCCTACATTATGCCCACCGTCCTAGTCTTGATGATGGAAACCGGCATTTTTCTGTGTCATCTGGGTGCTATCTACTATATAATAAATTGCAAGCAAAAAATCCACAAGCAGAGGATGAATGACCAAGACACAACTGGTGGTGGAGTGGGCAGAGGCAAAGACAGGGCTGATGGCAGCATTCCTGGCTGAAAGGTCTTCACAGCTACATTCATGTCTACATGGCTTCACTTAGGATGCTGAGCTGTCCTCCCAGGTCCTTCTGTGCATTACCTGCCTGGATAACGGCAAACTGGAGGTTGTTGATTTATGGTGGAAAATCTAAATACAGTAATACTTCACCCTTCACGAGGAAGGGGTCTTGTCGGGGTCTTGTCAGTGTCTTGCAAACTGTCATTAATATGCATGCAAGCCATGCCCATCGCTCCACCCCCAGCCACTCCAGAGCACAGGGGAGCCTTTTCTGCTCCTCCCCATGGGCTCTCCCAGGATAGGGGAGCAAAGGGAAGCATTTCTGAGCCCTCTCCAAATGGAGAGACCCACTGGAGAACCCTTGGGGTTCTCTTTGGACAAGATGCTGCCTCCGCACCTGCAGCTGGGATGCTGCCATGGCAGATGCTGCACTGCCCGGGGCCCCGCGGGGAATGCTGTCAGACTTTCTTTCCCTCTGACTGTGGTGGCTACGATATGTATACTTCCCAGCCCCGAGTGCGGGAGAGGCAGCGCTGGCCGTATGACCCAACAGAACATCCTGTCGCTCCCTCTGGCTGTGCCCCGCTGGCAGCACAGAATGCACACCACTGCTTCCCCTGCTCCTCCTCCCTGGTGCCCATGCCCACACCATCCCAGCCAACTGGGGCTGTCAGGCACAGCCCCACGTGGCATGGGCCAGCAGTAGCTGTGGCAGCAGGGTGGGCAAATCCCTCTGGTGCACATCCCACCATCCCAGCACACAGCACTTGCCCCATGGCCACCACGGCCAGCTGAACCCCTCTTTCCTGGGGCGCTTCCCTTCCCCACCCATAGCCATGGAAAGAGTAATACAGGCGAGGGGCGGAGATCAGGGCATGGCGCTGCGGGTCAATAAACACCACGGGAGTGAGAGGCACCGTGCACCTTCCCCCCGGGGCTGCCCCACAGGGAGCACTAGCACTGCCCCTTGGCGAAGCAGAGGCACTGCACATGCATTGGCCCCGAAGCTTCATGAATCATTGAGGCAGGTCTGCAAGAAAACTTTTTGCAAATCAGCTAGGTCGCAATGGAGGAGTCGCAATGCAGCGAGGCATTACTCTATTCTAAATCATTGAGTTTCTTACATAGAAGTCCAAAGAGTATGATTTTAAAGGTTTATCTTTTAAAACAGATAGATAAGCACAGCAAAGTGCTTCACAAGATGCCTACAAACAAGCATCAGTGAAATGCAGTGTGGCAACCAGCTAGGGAAAGGCATGTGTAACATTTACTGCACATGCAGAGCAGATGGGTCTTCAGTTTGGTGTCTCTGATTCCTCTTGGGGAAGGTGAGCAAGTGAAAAGCACAGTGTTGAATTTATCTGTCACACAAGAATGAAAAGTGGAGCCAATCCTAGCACTTCCTGAACCTCTGGTTTGAGGAGATCTAGGTGTTTTAAAACCACTGCCCATCCTCCTGAGATATCTAGAATGCAGACATCCTAGAATAATAGGTGGACTGGACTGTGAGTGTCAGTCCAGATCCAGGCCGGGACCCAAACTCCTCATCCTGCGCAGGAAAGGTAAACAGTTTTTCCGTTGTCTGTCACCACAGTCTTGATTTACTAGACTCGGTACTCCAGTAGGCCTGTAACATGAAGTTCTGAGAGAAACTGAGTTGCAATTTGCATGTAGGAAGGGACAGAGAAAAATAATGAGTGAATCTCAACCTTGTTCAATTTTCATGGAAGATCCTGGGGAACAGGTGAAAAAGAGTCATGCAGGACAGCAAAATGTTTGCTTAATTAGATGGGGTGCAGAATACTTGTGATGTTTCTCTGAAGTCTAGCTTTATGTGAGGGCAGAAAAGAACTCCTACAAAATATGCTTTTGCATTAATTATAAGTTTTCCATTTGACAGCTTAATTAAGAAAAGAAGAGTTAGTGTAGGGCTTGCAGAATTCATGATGAATCACACATATTCATACAGACTTCATTTTAGTGTTTCAATTATGCACATTCCTAACTGATGAACAGCAACATAGCATTTTCTGGTAATAAATGTGATATCTGTTGGAATTGATAACATTAGTTCAGTAATTACTGAGCCATTATTGTCAGGCATCAGGGAAAAAAAGTGGAAGGATGCCCTAGTTATTAAAGTTTAGTATCAGCACTAAAGAAAAAGAAAATACCAGGGAGTTTTACCTACAGGCACAGTACTTAGCAGAAGTCAGTGACAGAAGGTGCTTATGGACCCAATTAGGAGACAAGGGCGGGAAGAACAATAGCTTAATGACTGGAGAACCAGACTGAGAGTGAGGAAATCTGTGTTTAATTCTCATGTCTATCACAGACTTCCTGGGTGGCTTCAGTCAAGTTATTTCATCTCATTATGTCTCAGCTACCTGTCTGTAATAAAGTAATACATATACAACAATGCAATACACCTTTCTCCCATGCTTTTGTCTATCCTTCTTAATTGCAGAAGTTGAACTGTTGGAACGATCTCCTTCTTGGATACAATGGCCCTCCAATTTTGTGGGAAAGCATCAAATATGTTACTATAATATGAACAATGGCAAACTTGTTTGCTTTTTAAGTCATGGTGGACAAAAAAAGCAAGTCCCTTCTGATTAGACACTTCAAGCTTGCCCTTGAGACTTTGAAAGGAAAGAAGGAAAATACCAGCTGAAGCATCATTCCTAAGCCAAGGTTCTTGGTACACTATTTTTCATCCAGAAATGTAAAGACGGGAAATGTAAAAAGCAGATTTTCCTTTTTCTTTTTCCCAAATATGATGAGAAGGAAAGGAATATTGTCCCTGACAGAGCTAACAGCAGAGAGGTATGGGTGATAGCTTAGATGCAAATGACACCAAATCCTTTTTTTTTAGTTTCCAAAGAAGGGCTACTTTCTCAGCCACAGGAAATAAAAATTTGCAAGAGATGAGTACACATGGTGATGCCAGGGCTCTCTGCCTTATGGTTAGAGTTTTGGGTTTTTTTCCTTTTTGCAGTAACAGCATCTTAAAATAAAGTACAGATGCTCTCCCCATGCACTTGTGTGCATTCACAGAGAGAGTGATTGCACATTGGAATGGGCTGCCCAGGGAGGTGGTGGAGTCACCGTCCCTGGATGTGTTTAAGAGAAGACTCGATGAGGAACTCAGTGACATGGTCTAGCTAGGGGGTGCAGGGCTGGATGATCCTGGGTCCCTTCTGGCCCAGAGTGGCCTGCTAGACTGAGAGGGAACTAGGTTTGTGTTTACCACTCTGGGATGTGCTTTCAGATCTGTACGGGGAGTTGGACTAGATGATCCTTGTGGGTCCCTTCCAACTCATAATATTCTCTGTGTGTGTGTGTGTGTGTGTGTGTGTGTGTGTGTGTGTGTGTGTGTAATATTATTTCTTTAGTGACCTATCCAAAGTCTCTGACATCATAATAAAATATAGACAGATAATACAGGTTTCTGCTATAATTACCTTTGAGTCTCTGAAAAGATTATTGATCAAGAGCCTTACCTGAAAGAACATCTGGAAATGGCTCCCTGTTCAACGTTCTACCTCCTCTTCATCAGAGACTGGCAATGCAGAAAACACCTGGTTTATATTTCCCGAGTCATTTTTTAGAAATGCATGTTACCTTCCTGACATGATGAGAACTGCTCTTTTCATCAAGTAAAACACAAAGGCATTGAGTGTATGGAGCAACTCTAGGTAGGCATATGTGTTTTGGCATATCAGTGCCCAGAAAAACTACTAATAAAGGGATGAAGAAGAAGTTCTTTAACTAATGAGTTTACATCCTTTTTTGAAATCTACATAGCAGACATGGAAAAAAAGCCATTAAGAAACAAAAGATTGTTTCTTTACCATTTCATGGAGGGATTTTGGCATAGAAAACAGGTAAGTATCAACACCAGAGCTGAGCAAACTCCAGCTGATGTAGAACATGGTGCTCAGTGTAGTGCTATGATGCATGTACAATATTTTTCTCCAGTGTACCATCTTCCATGTAATGGTTTACTAGAAATAATTGCAACTCTTCCCACTGAATGTCTTGGTTTTTCTTACTCTCACTGGAAAATACTGAATTGTCAAACTGTAGCTGATCTATGCCATGGGAACAGAGTGATTTTAAGGAAGTTCTGGTTGAAATCAAGGAAACTGCCAGCTGTTCCATTTTTAAAATCTCTTTCTCAAGCAGGTTCTAAAATTATTCCATGGGACTTTCTGCTTGTTCACTTGACACACTCTTAAAAAGACTAAGTTCCCAAAGTCCCAGGCTGTAGACTAGCCAGACCTAGAAACACAGATACTCGAGCTATCACCTCTGGAGTTTGCCAAGACCTGGAAAAGTTCAGGAAAAAATACTCTGAAACTACTGAACAGAATAGAATTTTGATTCTTGCTAAGCAGAACAGTGGAATTACTCAAGAAGACATTTTGAAAGTCTGTTTTTCTCTTGGTTTTTTTCATTTTCTCACTCAGGGGCTGAAGCCCAGCAGAGTACATTTCTTTATCTTGTAGTTACCACTGCAAACCCATTTCAAATTATTAAAAAGCTGTGGTGGGTTTTGCCTCAGCCAAGGTGGCTTTGCTCTGCTGACCTGTGAAAACACCTTTGTCTTTTCTTGACTGTGGAAAGATCTACATGGTTAACTGAGGCTAGACACACCTAGAACTTTGATTTTCCAGAAGTCATCTGCGTATGGTTTCTACCTTTATTAAACATCAATTTAGCATAGCCTTGCTGTCTTCCTCTTGGGTTTGTTGTCCTGCCCTTGTCCTGTTGTGACATTTCCCCCATATTCCTCTTGTAGACAGTTACCCTGCAATTTTCAACTTTCTGTCTTCTTGGAGAAGAGTTCTAACTTAGAGAAACATAGGGTTTACAGGTTTCCACTTGTAATTATTTGCTAGTGAATTACTCATGAAACTGGTAAAGCCAGTGACACATGGGTTGCCTCACCTGTTCCAAGGCTAGATCTTCCCAGTTTTGGCTATGGCGATACCAGCTTTCTGTCAGCATCTGCTCATTTTGGTGTCGGACAGCAGCTGCCAGAGTTTTAAGATTCTCCATTTCCTTTCTGTGATGTCTAATGTACACGATCTTTAAAGTACCTATGTGGTTTCTCTACCCTCTTCTAAATGTGTTGTACTCTACAGGAGAAAAAAAATTACTGGATTTCTGCTTTCATTCTTCCACTTATGTTTTACAAGAGATACTTTTAATAAGATAATTTGTTTCCAGATTCAAGGGGCCTACAAGCCTTTAGATGTCTGAAAGGATTGCAAATCCAAACATTTTCCATTTTACATAATTCATGTTCCAGCTTCCTTAGCCTCACTGGGTAAACCTGTCTCTTTGGGCACAGGAAAAGTTCCCCAGAGCTGTTTCTTAAATATGAGACAAGGATTAGCTCATAAGACAAAAACCACAGCAGTAATCAGTTTACAGAGGGGTAAGTTATTGTGAGAACACAATGCTATCAAGGCAATTTTGTTTAACAAAAACCTTAACAGCAAGAAACTCTAGGGTAGAAATAAGTAATCAAGTAAAAACGAGGCTTGAGAAAGCAAGGAGCCACCGTTCTCCAATGCATCTGCAATGCAATGAAACCTTACACAAAGCAGGGAAAGGAAACGAAAAGGAAAACAAAACTGATGTCTCTTTCCATGATGCTGAAACCTGCATTTATGTAACTAATCTTTACTCAAAAGAGCAAACATTCTTTAGCATGAGAAATGAAGGACCACATCTTTGCCTAAACATGATAAGCACTAACTTGGCTGTCCTCAAATTGAAATGTTTTATTGACAATCACAAAGAGACTAAAAGAAAATAATCAGAAGTAAAATCAAAACTAAACAGTTTTGGAAATAATATCTTCAGAGTACAAAAGTTACCCTGCATGCATTTTAGATAAAGTGGAATCAAATCATTCCAGTTCTAATGCCGTGGTATAAAAATTATTCCCGTGCCTATGCCTACAGAACAGTATTTCCATAAATCCAAAGTATGAGGAATGCTGAGAGTATTGAATTTTCCCTCACTAACTCCAACACAAATAAGACAAAATTTGTTGCATGAAAGCTGATCTTTTTCCCTACCAGTTTGCCTTGTTTATGCCCTCAGATCATCACTAGTCCCATCACACTATCATGGTCACACAGTACACAAAAATTGCATGATTGAAAGGCAACTCTCAGCAGAACAGCAACAGACCTATCATTTTTTATTTTGTACTTTCATGTGTGTGAGACAGAGAGAGAGTGAAAGAGATATTATTGAACTTTAAACTTCCTGGTAACTCTATTGTGGGAAAGCACCATTTTTAGGTTTACATGAAGGACCTACCTCTGAGAATGGCCTTTTAGCCTGTGAAAAAACTAGAAACATCCAAGGAAGTCTCCAAAACATTCTAGCACTGTGAGAATTTGTATAAAAATAAACACTGCATTATTTCAGTCCTACTCCCTTGAGAAAACTAAGCCAAATTACTCAGAGCTACTAGCGTAATCTTGACAGAGGAAGGGAAATTAGCAACTGATGCCAAGGGGGGTTTTGTTTTGTTTAGGTTTTTTTTCCCCTTCTTTTTAGTGTAAAGTAATACTTGGAAGGGACAGCAAAAGCAGGTTAAACTTTTGATTTGAAGCTGGCTCCAGGCTGAGTCCAACCCCTGAAGCAAGCAAAGCCAAAAGGAGCACCTTTAAAAGGTGTAAACTGGAATTCACAGAAACACGAGAACTTTGAAAGCATTTGCTGACAGGCACAAACCAAATACAGACAAATCCTGGTCTGTAGAGTTCAGGGGATTTTTAAATGCTTTTTGTCAAGCACTTTTCTCAGGAGAAATTAGGATGTGAAATACACAAGGAGACAAGCAGGGTACAATGCCATTGCAAAAGTTGTTTCTAAGCCTGGTCAGGAAAGCCTTTCATTTTATGGAAAAATTATTCTGTAATTATTCTGTCTTTCCATCAGAAAGGGCTGAGAATCTCACATTGTAATAAACCCGTATTTTATTTAGTATTGATTCTAGAGATGAGAGAGCTGGCAGATGAGCTTGCTATACCATCATTTACTAGAAGTCTTGGAGCACAGGTTATATCCTGGATGACTGGAAGTTGGCGAATGTGACCCCCATACACAAAAAGGGTCAGAAGGATGATCCAGGAAACTACAGACCTGTTAGCCTCA
>WEKX01005662.1:410732-425563 GCA_013390025.1 Pitta sordida | reverse complement strand
TTTTCTCCCATTCTGGATTTCGGGCACCATCCAGTTTATGTTTTCCAGCATGTATTCCAGATTTTGGTCCCTATCCAGGCTGCGTTTCCTCCCACTCTGAATTCTAGCCCTCAGTCCAGTTCAGGTTTTAACTTGTTCCCAATTCCAGCCGCAGTCCCATCCAGGTTTCCCCCATCCCTTATTTTCCCCACCTCTCTTCGAGTAGTGCCTCTCTTCACCAGGTTCATCCTCTCCCCCAGAATTTACCTAAAAACGTGCCCCCCAAGTGTCATTTCTGTCTCCCAGGGATTACTCAGCGCCCGGGAGCAGCTTTTGGGGGCGGCACCTCGGGTTAAGCATCCCGGTTTGAATCCCATCCCACGTCCCAGAGTTGGGGTGTTACAGCGAGAGGAGAGAGGGAGAAGCACTGAACGCACGGAGCTGTTTCTGGTTCCTCCACGGAGATCACCTTTCACATTTTCAAGCCCTTTGGTTTTTTATTTCTAGACACAAATGTTATATTTGTATTTTCAGATACTATGGATCCATAATCAGAGCTCCTTAGAGTATAAAGGACTGTCTAAAATAGCGCTGGTACTGGGGTTTATTTTGCAATCCAGTTAGATATAGATCTTATTTTGCAGTATACACAGCAAGGAGAATGTTTACATTTATTAAGTGTTTTACACACACCCTTCATGGATTTTCAGGCACGTTGGAGTTGTCGCCTCCCTTTTTTCTGTGGGACTTGCACTGTCCCTTGGGGGGATGCTGGTTGCCGGGATTTAGAGAATTCCACACACTGGGTTGCCAGAACTTCCCCTCTCCGAGGCTTTTGCTGACACGGCAGCACAAAGATCGTTCTCTGTGTGGCACCAGCATTTGGGGTTCAGTATCAGCGTTGCCGGTTTGGAGGAATTCCACCTGTAGCCCAGAATTCCCGGCTGAATTCCTGCCGGAACAGCCTCCCAGAGCCTCACGGAGCCCAGAGATTCCCCCGCAGAGCTGCCGATTGAACACCAGGTTTGGCAGGAGCCGGCAGAGGAGCCGAGGAAGCTCCGCGGGATCGGGACCAGCACGGGTTCCTGTTCTACACCATTTGCTGTTTCTGACCCTCCCAAAATCATGGATCCAGAGACAGGGATCAGCCTCGGCCCCCTTTTATAAATATTCACCTTTATTTGTTTAAGCAAATACACTTAACATGTTTATTTGTTAAAGTGTTTATATTAATACGTGTGTATTTGTTTAAGCAAACACACCAGTGCCTGGTTGGCAGGAGAGTTCAGCACCAACATTTCAGTTTCATTTGAAGCAGGACCAAAAAAAACAAAAGAAAAAGCTAAAAATTGCCAAATCTAAAATAAAATATAAATAAACCAGGAATTTTGTACATTAAGGTTGGCTGCACATTTCCCTTCCAATGGCATTTGCAGGATGTAACAAACCCATTGCACCAGTGAGGGACTAAAATTTAAGGATTTGAGGAATTTAAGGATTTAAGGAATGTTTTACTCTCTTTACCCCTAACAACAACCACAGCATGGAGCAGACGCTCAAAAATCAGTGTTTAGTAGCTGCCATTGGAATTTGAAGGGATATCAAGGAAGGCTCAATAAATATCCAGGAAATTTCTCAAGACAGGTTTTCCTTGCCCGTCTGTGCCAGCGTCCAACACCGTTCCCTGTTCCTGCTCGGTGCCCAGGAGCTGCTGCCAGAGGAAATGTCCCTTGTCGGCTTCACCTCCTCGGCGTCACCTCCTCAGTCCAGAAGTAAATTAATTAGGAGACAATAGATCTGCTCGCTGGGAGAAAAAGATCACAGCCAAGCATCGGCTTTGCCACAGGATATTCCCGCTCCTGGAACCTGTTCCCTGATCAGGCGCTGCTTTCCAGGCTGTTATTGCAGCTAAACCGCAGCAGCAAAATGTGGAGGGACGCAAGTTTTTTGCCTCGTGGCAGCAAAGGAGGAACATCACTGGGAGGAAATCCTCAAGTTTAAAATCTTGTTCCTCCCTTCTCTAACGAACCTCTTAAAATCCAATCTGGAATGTGCAGGAAAGCCCCGTGGTCCCGCTTGGAAACTGATCTCCCCCAAACCTCTACAAAAGGCTTGTCAATTATTTCAACTGACTCAACTCAATGTTAAGGAAAAGAGAAAACACTTAATCCAGAAAAAAATTGTGGCTGAAGTTTTCCTCAGGAATGAGTTTGGAGCTGCCCAGCAAGGCTGTCAGACAGGCAGAGTGTGGGATATAAAATAAATATATATGCATATATAAATATATATATACCACAAAGTATATATCTCACAGATACATATCCAGCCACAAATATTTCTGTATCACAAACTCTACCTATACACACCCACACTCCCTCACTCCCCTGGTTTTAGGAATGTGACATTTTTAGGGATTCTAAAATCAAACACATGCAGTGCTGGACGAGGAAAACAAACTATTTTATCCCATGGAATCCCAGATATTTCCCTGGACGTGCTGCTGGGTGTGTTTCCCTGAAAGTTCTTTGGCTTATCCATGAAGTGCACTCAGAACTGTCGGGATCCTGAAACCCCTTTGGAATTTTACTGTCTCTGCAGTATCCAGTGGGATGAGCTTTCCCAAAATTATTCGTTGTAGACCGAGCGCATCTCCTCGAGTTCCCTCTCGCTTTCTGCATCCTGGAAAATGCAAGAAGGGAACAGACACATGCACAGCTCAAGTGAAACAACTAAAAATCCACCGTTTCCGTTTTTTTTCCTCCAATCCCAAACCAGGTTTTAAGCATATCATGGAATCCTGGAATGGTTTGGGTTGGAAGAGATCTTGATGCTCCTCTCATTCCAACCCCTGCCATGGGCTGGGACACCTTCCACTATATCCCAGGTTGCTCCATCCTGGCCCTGGACACTTCCAGGGATGGGGCAGCCACAGCTTCTCTGGGTGACCTGTGCCACGGCCTCCCCACCCTCACAGGGAAGAATTTCCTCCCAATATCCCGTATAACCCTGTCCTGTGGCTGTTGGAAGCCATTTCCCGTGTCCTGTCCCTCCAGATCCCTGTAAATACTCTCTCCATTTTTCCTGTGGGCTTCCCACTGGCACTGGAAGGGCAGAGTTAGATCACCCCAAACCTTCTCTTCTCCAGGCTGACCAACCCCAGCTCTCCCAGCCTTTCCTCCCAGCAGAGCTGTTCCATCCCCCTGATTGTCCTGGTGCCTCCTCTGGGCTCTCTGCAGCAGCTCCATGTCGTTCCTGTGCCGGATCCCAGGGCTGGATGCCATGATCCAGGTGGGATCTCAGCAGAGCAGAGGAGCAGAATCCCTTTCCTCTCCCATCAGCAGTTCCCTGCTCATCCCAGGATCCCTGCTGATCCCATCACCTCCTTTGTGCTCCCTGGCAGCTCGCAGGCGAGGTTCATCCACAGAGCAGCTGCTGAGGTGTTCCCCAGGTCCCTGTAGCACTGGGAAGGGAAAAGAACAATGGGAAAAGGGTTAAACAGGGGAAATCGGGCAGGAAATGTAACTGGGCAACTGCTCCAAAGAGCTATTTCTGGCCCTGAACCACCTGCACTGGCATTCCCTGCACCCACAGAGCCTGAGAATCACCACCAGATGGAATATGGAACACATTTAACTTCTCTCATGGCTTTGTTTGCTTGTTTGGGGCAAGGAGATCAGGTTTTGGTTGGAGGTTTTAAGGTGTCCCTGTGGTTTTCATCATTTTCCAACCCCCGTGAAGTTGGAGGGATTACTGTATTTTCATTTTACAAAATCTTGCTCCTGCATGGAGTGCTTTCCACCTGCTCACCACTTGACAGCCAAAGATGATTTTTTTAATACCAATATTTCTTGCCCCAGGGTCTAAAAAAGCAAGGAGGGAGATACTACCTTGGCAATGTAAACTCTTCCCGCTTTGGAATATCCCGGGCTCAGCTCCTCAACCTACAGGGACGGAGGGAAGAGCAGACATTAGGATATGCAAGGACACAGTTCCTCCTTAAGGAGGCTCATTGCAGCTCTTGAAGGAAAATAAAAAGAGGGAGGCAAGGAGGAAGGGAGGGAGGACTCTTAATAAATACAGAAAGCACCGTGCCCCTGAAAACTTCAAGCATTTGTCTCGGAACGTTGGAAATGGGAGAAGTCAGCCAGGCTTTTAATAAAACCTTCCAACAGGAATTAAAACAACAGGATGTACCTCCCTCCCAAGTGTCCCCAGGGATGAGCCCAGATGTGTTTAGTACTGCACAAGGAAAACCAAATCCCTTCAAACCAATTCTGAACACTTCGGGTTATAATTCAGACGTCTTCAACATCCCTTTTTTTTTTGTCTGGCTATTCTAGAATGGAGCCTCCGTAACTTTCCCTTTCCCCAGCTTTCCTCCCCCAGGCTCCAGGCGATGGAGAAACATCCCGGAGCACTCGGGGAGGGCTCAGGTTAAGGAAGGACACAAACAACCCTTTTCCAGATTCCCTTACCCTTAGGAAGTTCTGGATCCCCTGTCCTGGCACATTCCCTTACCCGTAGGAAGTTCTGGATCCCCTGTCCTGGCACATTCCCTTACCCGTAGGAAGTTCTGGAGTGCCTCCTGCACCGTGGCCGTCGGAGGGGCCTCAAACAGCGCTGACACCGTTTTCTTCTCCAGCCATCCCAGGCTGGCAACCTGCGGAGACGGGATTGTCCCACCCTCTGGAGAGCCACCAAGGACCGGCCCAGTATCCGGGTCCTTGCAGCTGCTTTTTCCTTTAAAACACGGGATTTAATTCCAAGGAGGAGTAAAATTTGTTACCTGGTAACACCACCTGCCCAGGAGATAGTGGAGCTGGGGGTCCTCTGGCTTCAGCTCCATGGCTCTGTCAATGTGTTCCTGCAGGAAACCAGCACCAACACACGTCACACACCCTTGGGAAGGCAAACAAACCCCCCTTGAGAGCAGGTGGAGGAGGGAAGGGATCCGCAGCTACAGATGCCATGTTTTTCTTGGAGTGGTTTCAGTGAGCAGAGCAAAGCAGCATTCCAGCAGCCTCGGGGCCAGGAATGACCGCACACACACGGAAAAGAAGCTGCCCTTTGGTTTATTCCACTTAAGAGAGCTTTGCCACAGCCACTGGAATGCCAAGAGCTGATGGGACAATCATTACCTGAGGTCATCCTCTTCCCCCAGAACATCCCCAAGGAAACTGAGGCAAATTAATGCCCCTTGGAGCATTTGCTTTGCCTTTCCGGGTGGGTGCTCACAGGCAGAGAGAGGAGCTGGTGCTCTACCTCACCATCACACCCACGTTTCAACCTCTCAGTCTCACCATTTTACACAAATTTTACCTGAAAGGCGTCCCTTTTTTTTTTAATATGACGCATAAAACTGCAGAGCCAGCCCAGTCACTGTCAAAGGCATCGCTGCAATCCCCTTCCTCAGCGCAAACCACGCACTCAGGGCATATCTGGGACCTACCACTTCCCTAACAACACCCGCAGCCGCTTTTCCCGACGCTTCCCACACACCCAGCACGTCCTTCCCGCTCACCTTGAAATCACAGCCGGCCTGGATGCGCCTTGGAATGCTCTCGTGCTCCGACAGCTGCCCGCAGAGGATGGCAAACCTGCACAGGGAGACGCCTGCGTGAGCCAGCCACGATCAAATCCGTGCTCAACCCGCACTTCCCTGCTGCCCACGTCTTCAGAAGGAAGATGTACAAGTGTTCAAAGCCAGGTTGGAGCAGCCTGGGACAGTGGAAGGTGTCCCCTTGCCCATGGCAGGGGGTGGCACTGGGTGAGCTGTAAGGCCCCTTTCCCACCCAAACCATCCCAGGATTCTACGAAGAGCATTAAAGCTTCCCACCCTACCGGGAAACATAAGGAATGCTGCACGTCTTTTACGGGAAAGGCAGGAAAAATTCAGTGCCCAGGAGGGTTTCGGCCTGAAGGACGAGGCAAATCAGCAGGAGGGGTTTGACGTGACACGCTGAGGGCTAAAAACCAGGAGCAGCAGCACAATCCCACCCCTGGGATCGCTTCCCTCGGCAAGGAAACTGTGACAACACAGAGCAGTGAAGAGCAAACCTACTGCAACAACAGCCAGACTACGAGCAGCTCTAATTCACTCCAAGGAGCTCCAATTGACACCATAATCACCAAATGCGGTGGCACAGCAGGGAGACATTGGGAAAACCTACCTCCATCCTGCAGCTGGGAAACAGAACAACACATTTTCAGCGCTGGAAGTGCAAAGCCACCTGGTTTTGTCCAGTAAGAGACTGTGAATTGTGAGCCTGACCCCAGCAAAGTTCAGTGACTGCAGAAAAGCTCTGGTTCGGTGCTAAAATCCGTGTTATTTTCATGGTGATGGCAAAGATTCCCAGCTGAACGTGTTATTGGGTAAAAATCCTTTCCCCTAGCTGGAAAAGCCTGAGGCTGCACTGCCCCACTCCGATGGAATAAATGTTTTTAGGACATTCTCTGGTTTATTTCCCTACAAGCAACAACCTGGACTAAAAACACAAGGCAACAAAAGGCTTATTTTCCAGGATCATGAGGTAAAACATTCCCAACCAATAAATCCCACCTTAAGAAATGTAAATTCCAGGGGTCTTTGAACAGCCTGGTGAAATGTTGGTGGAAAAGACATAAAAGAAGCAGAGACACTAAAAATAGGGATTTAGGGAGATTTCATCCCCTGTAACCTCTGCTCAGATCCGTGTCTCAGTGCTCATGCAACATTCTCATCAGGACACCCCGTGATTAATTATTAACCAGACTCCTCATTAAGCTGCCGACACCAGCAAAGCTGCAGTTCCCACAGGAATCTCGGCTCAGGATTTCCCCCATCCATTAGAAAATAAACCCTGTGGAAGGAGGTACCCCCCCAGCTGAGAGAGCCTGTTCTTCCAGCTTAAATCCCCAGACTTCAAGGAATCCCATGTGGATGCTGGACTCTGGCTGATTTCCCTGGAAGCAGGACTCTGGATGTTCAAGTTACTCCCTGAATTAACCTTCCAGGGAGCTGCAGCTCTAATTCCAACTTCTCCAGAACAAATGGAATATGCCCCAGAGGGCCAGAGCCCTTCTGCACCAGCCGGCACTCCAGATTCCAGAGCAAAACATTCCACTCAAACCAACACAGCACTTGCCCAATTTTCCCCAAATTTCCCTGAAATCCCTCTGCCCGTGCTTGTAATATTTCCTTTAGCAGCTTCCAAATGTAAAAAAAAATATATATGGAAGAAGGAGAATAGTATGGGAAAGACTATGTGGGTGGTGAGAGAGAAATTATTCCCCACGACAGGGGATAATAAAGGATGAGGGGTTTCACAAAGGGAATCAGGCACGAGAGAGAGAGAAATGTGACAGAATAAAGCTGTGATTTAAAGGAAGTGTGAACAACATTCTCCATAAACCAAGAGCTGGGACAGCAAATCCACCCCTAAAGAAAAAACCAAAAAAAACCCTTTAAAACCTCTGCTGGGTCTTTTTTCTCCGCAGGATAAATTCAATTAGTATAAAAAAAGGCTGCAATTAAAGCAGCTTGTGACCAGCTCAGAGCTGGGAAGAGAGTAATTTCCTGTTCTGTTCATGGCAGAAAACAGTAATTTCTGTGCTGATTGAGGGAATTACAAGTTCATTCCCAAGAAACCCCACGCCTCCCACACGCTGCTCTGCTGTTTCCTTCATCCAGCTGCTCTGGAGAATTCAAAGTGCCTATTTTGTCTGAGGAAAGGGGTCTGAGAAGCCCAGAATCGTCCCAAAAATATGAATGACAAAGCAAAACAATATTAGAGCCAGGAGCAGAACCTTGCTGTGTAAAACACCAGCTTTTTAAGATTTACCCTGGCCACTAAACCCCATTTTTTTTTTCAAGATGTGAAGCCAGCAGAGCCCCAAACCACAATCTGCTGGAGATTTTCCTTCCCCCAAAGTTCCTCCTTCCTGTCAAAGCTTTAATTGAGAACACCAATTCATTACCAACAGCTGACATTTTTAAGATGACAAAGGCATTTATTCAAATGCCAGCAGTCCAAAGCAACCCTCCAAAGAGATTTACTCATTAGGAGAGCACAGGTTTTGTTGGGCAAAGATACTCAACACCCTGTTTTCCCTGGAATTTCCATTAAAAAAAAAAATAAATTTCCCTTTTATTCCAATTGTAACCAAAAGTAACCAAAGCTGTTAAAAAATGTCTTTTTTTTTAATAGAAAATCCCATCAGGGAAGGACACTGCAAGTAACAGCAAACAAGTTCTGGGGCTTTAGTTGTGTTGGGGTTTTTTTAATTTTTTAATTAGTGTTTTTTTTAACTGCAGCTCAGCTCGCAACCACCTGCAAATGCTTTTCCTCCCCTTTTTATAAGCCAGAAGTAAAAAGTCACATACCACTGGTGGCACTCAGCACTCTGATCCCACTTCTGTAAGGCAAGTTCCAGCTCTTTTTTCCCTGGAAAAATTAAAAAAAAGGAGTCAGAGGTTAAGAAATTCAGCTGCTTCCTCTCCTAACTTCTTTCTTTGAGGCTGGCTGGAGTAAAATAATAGATATCTAAGTATAAAAATCATGCATTTGTTGATTTTGTAACACATGTGTCTTGAAAACGCCCCATAAATAATTTCATTTCGGACTCAATTCAATCTGGACTCCATCCAGTTACGTGCATAATAAAGAGGGCAGAAATTATTGAGATTAGAACCTTTTGTTGCACACCTCAACCATAACAAAGAGGCTTTTTGTTCTGCTCTGACTCAACTGAAACCCTGTGAACATGTTTGAGGCGGTGAAGAACGAGGGAGTGAAATTCAAGTGGCTCTTCCAAGCAAACACCCATTTCAAAATACATTCCTTTTTTGTGCCTGCACCTGTTGGCAATACCAGAAACCAAACGGCGCATTTATTTTGCATTTATTTTGCAATTACGTATTTTGTATTTATTTTCCATTTATTTTATTATGTATTTGAATATCACAGAGGATGTGATACGATGGAAACAAACTTTTATGGCTTCAAGTCAATCTCAGCCTACTTATACTCTTTCAGCAAGCACAAATTTTAAAGTGACCAATTTTTTTTTACAGAATCACAGAATCAGTAAGGTTGGAAAAGACCACAGAGATCATCAAGTCCAACCTAAAATCTATACATTGTATTTAGAGCCTTATATAAATATAAAAGCTTATGCTTAGATTTTAAACATAAACCACCCCAGCAGTGCTGCCCACTCGCCAAAAAAACCCCCAGATTACAAGGAAAAACAGCACAGAAAAAAATCCTTTGCCTCAGCCCAGAATTCCTCACCCTCAGACGCGTGGAATCGCTTCTCATCCGTGTCCTCCGTCAGCTCCCACATGTCACTGTGAGCCCGGGCCAGGCGCCACAGGAATTCCCTCTGCCCTGCATACTGCCAAAAAAAAAAATTGAGAATATTATGGATCAGGACCACGGACAAAGGGAATTAGAAACTACCACTGGGGGATGGGGGGCACGCACCAGAAATCACACAAGGGGTGACTCCGCAAGAAGTGAAATAACAGAACCACAGCAGAGGGGGAAAATTTGGGACACGACAGGGATGGTCCCCCTGTGCTGGCACTGCTGGGGCACCCCAAATCCTGTGCCCAGCTCTGGGTGCCTCACTGCAGGAAGGACATGGAGGGGCTGGAGCGTGTCCAGGGAAGGGAAGGGAGCTGGGGAAGGGGCTGGAGCATCAGGAGGGGCTCAGCCTGGAGAAAAGGGGGCACCTGGAACTCTCTGCAACTCCGACAGGAGAGGGGACCTGGGGGAGGGTCCCAGGGAACAAGGGACAGGACAAGGGGAAATGGCCTCAAGGAGGAATTTCTTCATGGAAAGGGCTGCCCAGGGAGGTTTGGAGTGCCCATCCCTGGAGGTGCCCAAGGAACGACGGGAGGTGGCACTCAGTGCCCTGGGCTGAGGGATCGGTCACAGGCTGGGCTCTCAGCGAGGAATTCCCTCCTGATATCCAACCTGAGTTCAGTGCCTGGCACAGGGAAAACACCACGGGGCACCTTTACCGCCAGCTTGTTGTTGAGGAGCAGCTGGAAGCCCTCCCTCCTGTCCCGCTCGTCCCCGCTGTGCAGGCGGTCGGCCTGTTCCAGGAGCTGCCCCAGCCCCTCCTCCAGCGAGGAATCCAGGCTCAGGGGGGCTTCATCCTCGGGGACGAGATCCAGGGAATCCCGCCGCACCGTCCTCACTGTCTCACAGCTCACTTCGTCCTCCTCTTCCTCGCTCTCCCTCTCGGACTCGCGGTCATAGTCGGACTCGGCGTTGGCTGTGGTGTAACTTTGGGAGGGGATAAAAAAAAACCAACGCAAAACCAGTTTTAGGAGCTATTCCTAAGAGAGGAAGAGGAGTATCTTAAGTTTATCCTGCACTTGGGTTTCTTGGAACAATCAGTATTACTGAAGGATGAAGTTAACCCTCCCAACCTTAAGCCACGAGCTGGTTTTTGAGCAACCTGGACTAGTGGCAAGTGGCAGGGAACTGGATGAGCTTTGAGGAGCCACCAAAGCTCCTTCCCATGAGCCAAAAGTCCAGCAGGGAGATGGAGGATGAGCCACAAAAACCACACCAGAAGTACAAAAAGCCAGGGAGTGACTTGCAGCTCAATCAGTCAAACAAAACAGGACATGGTTTAAGGGGGGCTGATGGATGGATTCCACGACACTGGTCTCTTCCTGCCTTGATAATTCTGTAAAACTGAGATCCAAGCGGCTGAAAATGGATAAAATTAAACCTAAGATGGGAATTTAGAATTTAAACCAGCATCTATATTATATATATCTACAGTATATAAAATATATACACATACTTAAAGAGCCAACTTGTTTTAAAGTAAGATTATTTGTCTCTCTCTCGTATTTACCTGCAGGCTCTTAACTGCAGAACACTTTAATACATGGACTTGGCTGATTTAAATGAATAACTGTGCCAGAATTAAATCCACGTGCAGTCTGAGGGCACCGGGTACCTCCAGCTGTGCTCCCTTGTGCTCCTGCTCCAGAGGAACAGCCTTTGCCTGGGGACACAGATACGTGCCCACAGGTCGTATCTGAGGCAGTCAGTGACAGCACTTCACCCACACATGGATAACAACACACATCTGGCTATCAGAGCTTCATTTTATCTGAGAAACATCCCCAGTCCTCAAGCGTTCCCCTCTCTGGCAGAGTGCGAACCAACACCCTTCGCTCAGCACAGCCTCCAACCCTCACCCCAGCATTTAAAACCCATCCATTTTTCCACTGACACGTCTTAAGGCAAGAAATAAAAAGTCAGCAAGGGCAGGAAAGCAAGGATGCCATGGTGGAGATGCCACTGAATCCATGGACGATGCAGCAACACAGTGGGCAGCTGGCACTGGCAGGGCTCTTTCTCACATTAAAAGCCTCATTTCTTTACATTCCTTAATTATTTAGATATTATTAGTTCTCTAGACTACCTCATTTTCAGTAGTTAAACTCCACAACTCCCAAAATTCCCTGATTTCCCCATCCTAACCCACAACGTTTTACTGGCAGACGCCAAGATTTCAGTCCTTCAGCTCCACAAACGTGTGGGTTCTTTGCTGTGCAGTTCCAAGAAAAGACAAGGAACTGGACAAACTCAAAGTTTTCAGGCAGATTAAGGGATTTAAATGTTATCAGCCCGTTCTCCCCAAGTTAACAATGACAGAAAGTTCTGGAACGCTTTGGGATGGCCTCTGGCTAAAACACATCCCGAAGGCAAACAGATTCTCTGGAATAAAAAAGAAAAAAGCCCATGGGAAGAGGAGGCAAAGAAGCCTAAAAGCCAAAAGCACAGAAGAAAATTAAACATCTCCAAACCTCTGAGAAGTCGTGGTGATTTGGGGGGGGAATTGTGTGTTAAATCACAAAATACTGCTGTAATGTGAGTTCTCATTTCTGAGTTTCATTAAAAGAATTCAACTGCCAGCAAGGAACATCCAGCTGGAATTCACCTGCTGGGAACAGTCTCCTTCTTCCTCTCAGTGGCTGCTCCAAAATTGACGTTTCCTACCCTGCTTTTAACCCTGAAAATGTTATTTTCTAGTACAGAATATAGAGAATATTGCACACTAAAGGCAGCTGGTCCTGCCCACACCAAAATTGTACCTGTTCGTGGAGGACCAGATGGAGAAACTGTATTATTCCAATTTTCTTTAAAGCTCTAATTACGGATTTTAATTAAAATAGAAGGACTCCAGCAACCACCACTGGATTCCCAAAGCAGCAAGAAGGTTCTGCAGTGAAACACATCCCCGAACCCTAAGGAGGTGTCTCCTCTGAACCTTTGAATTGTTCAGTGACAACTTTCTATGTGCCTGGGCTCCAAAATTCCCCCTGAAACGCTCCCACTGCTGTAAAAATCTCTCTTTAAATTGCATTTCTACTGCCCTGGGACAAGGTGCATGTTTTGGGACACGCTTCCATTGCCTCAAAAGCCACAAAATTGGCCTGATTTGAGGCACAAAAGAACAGAATTTTGTGCTGCAGGAGTGCAGAACTACTCTTGGTACTTGTCTAATACGACTATGCCTAAAGCTATATTGTCATTTTTAATTATGTGCTCAAACTACTCAGCACCTTCCTGTCCTGTGGAGGGCCAGGAGTTGGACTCTGATGATCCTACTGGGATTCCATTTCCACCTCACCTGAAGAACTTAAAACAACTGTCCTCATACTCAGAAAAAACCCTCAGAAATACCTTAGCTGAAGACATCCAGTTAACTCTTTCTGAACTTTGCAGATTTCCCAGACACTCAAAAACATATTATTGCCTGGGAATTTCATTTCTCAGCTCTCTCACTCCAGTCCCAGGCTGCACTTGTACTTCCCTTCTTTCTGCAAGGTTCCTTAATCGAATTATTCCTTTTAAAAAAAAACCTCAGATTAAACAAACAAATAAATAAATGAGAGATACATTTTTATTTTTTTTCCCTCTCTCTCTGAATGTCAGGGTTGTTGCTGATCTCTCAGTCTGCAGTAAAAGCAAATTGAGACAGGCTGACAGCCAGCCAGTGGGGGAAATAAGTTCTCTTCCTTTATGTTATAAAGTGCTCAGATGTGGCAGCAAAGCTTCTGGTCTGGGGCTCTTACCCTCCTTCACTCTCCCCATCGTCCGTGTTGGCATTCCCTGAGCTGGCTGTGAAATAGATGGAGCTGGAACCTGTGGAGTCACTTCTCTCCCTGGAGAAGGGGAACCTCCTCCGGTGCGTCACTCGCTGGGTCTCTTCCAGGTGGGACCTGGGACAGAGTGAAAAAATAAATAAGAAATAAATATTTTGTGCATTTCATTTCCCTTCTCCTCTCCAGCAGGCTCTACCCAATCCCCTTTATATCCAAAGAATTCACAAGGTGGTTTACTCTGGTTTATACAAACATCCCACTCCCAGGAAGGTCAGCAAGTCTTGATCCATATCCAATCCATACATAATCCATACAGGCAATAATCACCAGGAACACGAGTGACAGGACAAGGAGCAACGGGTTCAGACTGAAATGGGGGGAGTGCCGGTGGGATATTGGGAAGGAATTCTTCCCTGTGAGGGTGGGGAGGCCCTGGCACAGGTTTCCCAGAGAAGCTGTGGCTGCCCCTGGATCCCTGGAAGTGCCCAAGGCCAGGCTGGAGCCACCTGGGATAGTGGGAGGTGTCCCTGCCCATGGCAGGGGTGGCACTGGATGGGCTTTAAGGTCCCTTCCAACCCAAACCATCCCATGATCCTGGGAGTCCGTGGATGTTTCACCGTGCCAGGGAGTAACTAAACAACAGGCAGAAGACAGAAGGGGCAGGGCTGGTACCTGACTTCCCCCACAATCTGCAGAGCCAGGTGCTGCAGGCTGTTCCGGAGCTCCTCCATCTCCTTCCTCAGCTCCACAACGTTCCTCACCACAAAGTCCAGGCGCTCCAGCAGCTCCAGCTGCTCGTCCTGCCCCAGCATAGGGGTGGGCACAGCTCCATCCCCCACCTCCGCAGGGACCAGCGCTCTGGGAAAGGCTTGGGCTGGGCCAGAGGAGGACGAGTTCGTTAGATGCCCTCGCGAAAGGATTCCACCTGGGAATTCTGTTGGCAGAGAATGGGGGACACGAGGCTTGAGCTTGACAGGGTCACCAAGGCGATCAGAGGGATGGAACAGATCTCCCGTTAGGAAAGGCTGGGAGAACTGGGATTGTCTAGCCTGGAGAAGGGTCCAAGCAGAACTCAGAGCCTCTTCCAGAGGCCAAAGGGGCTCCAGAGGGACTTGGGACAAGGATCTGTAGTGACAGGACAAGGGGGAATGGCTTCCCACTGCCACAGGGCAGGGTTAGATGGGATATTGGGATGGAATCCTTCCCTGTGATGGTGGGGAGGCCCTGGCACAGGTTGCCCAGAGCAGCTGTGGCTGCCCCGTCCCTGGAATTGTTGGACAGGGCCTGGAGCAACCTGGGATAGTGGGAGGTGTCCCTGCCCATGGCAGGGGGGTGGTACAGGACGGACTTGAATGACCCTTCCAACCGAAAGCATTCCAGCATTCCGTGATCCTACCATCTCTGTGAAAAATCAGGGTTTCACTTTCTATTCCCGACATTTTGCACAGATGGGGATAAAACTCGGCAAGTTCAGGACTGTGAATCGGCATCAACATCCCAACCTCATTTCCCCCTACCCCAACCACATTCGTCCCTATTCCATCCCCACTCCCCCTATTCTAATTTCAGCCATTCTAGCCCCACTTCCTCTACTCCAACCCCATTCCTTCTACTCCAGCCTATTTCCCCTGTTCCAACCCCAACTCCCTTATCCCAACCCTATTCCCCATTCTATTCCAGTCCTATTCCGCCCCTTCCAACGCCATTCCTTCTATTCCAGCCGTAACCCCCC
>WEKX01005662.1:387379-410513 GCA_013390025.1 Pitta sordida | reverse complement strand
GAGGCGGGTCCCGGTACCCGGAGCCGCCATGGCCGCACCGGCCGCGCGCGCGGCGCGGTGGCGTCACCGGCAACGGGGATGGCGAGGGACGGGGACAGGCGGAGCGTCATCGGGGCGCGCGGGGAGGGGAGGGGACACGCCCACGGGGTGGGGCTGCACCCGGACTGTCACACCTGGACGGTTACAGCTGTGGAGGTGTCCCTGCGTGGAGAGTTACACCTGTGCTCACAGTTCCACCTGGACAGTTCCACCTGGACAGTTCCATCTGTGCCTACAGTTACACCAGGACAGGTGCCTGGGTGTGCTGCACCCCGACAGTTACACCTGGACCTGCAGTTACACCTGTGCCTTCAGTTACATCTGGACAGTTCCATCTGTGCTGCACCCGAACAGTTTCAGCTGTACAGTTACAGCTGGACCGACAGTTACCCCTGGACATGCTACACCCAGACAGTTACACCCATACCTGCAGTTACAGTTGGATAGATACAACTGGACAGTTACACATGTACCTATAGTTACACCTGGACAGGTACCTGGATGTGGTGCACCCAGACAGTTACACCTGGACCTGTACAGTTACACCTGTGCCTACACTTACACCTGGACCTGGATGTGCACATGTACAATTACACCTGTACCTACAGTTACAGAATCCCAGCATTAACAAGGTTGGAAAAACCCTTTGAGATCACAAGTCCAACCTCTTACCCAACACCATCTCATCAACTAAACCCTGGCACTCAGTGCCATATCCAGTCTCTTCTTAGACACATCCAGGGACCATTCCAGCTCATTCCAATGGCCAACCACTGTTCCTGTGAAGAATTTTTTCCTCACATCCAGCCTAAACTTCTGGCACAGCTTGAGACTGTGTCCTCTCCTTCTGTCCCTGGTTCTTAGGGGGAAGACACCATACCCACCTGGCTACATTCTCCTGTCAGGCAATGACAAGATCTCCCTGAACCTCCTCTTCTCCAGGCTAAACACCCCCAGTCACCTGGGCACATCCCTGTACAGTTACACCTGTAGCTGGACATGTACCTGGACCTACAGTTACATCTGGACCCACAGTTACACCTGTAGCTGGACATGTACCTGGACCTACAGTTACATCTGGACCCACAGTTACACCTGGACCTGGACATGTACCTGGACCCACAGTTACATCTGGACCCACAGTTACACCTGGACCTGGACATGCACTTGGGAATTTGGGAATGCCCAGTGGAGCAGAGTGGGATAGAGTTATTGAAGTGAGGGAGCTGGGCACAAGGCACAGAGCCACCAGTTCTTGGGAGGAGTTAATGGATTTTAGGTGGAATTAGGTGAAGGAAACAGGGATGGCCAAACAATCATCCCGAACCTTTGAGGCTGGAATTTCTCCCTTCCACAGGAAACAAAGTGAACACAGGGGGTGGTTACATTCCTGGTGGGATCCCCCAAGAAGGATCCCCCTGGATCGTTTAAGCTAGCAATGCCTTTTTCTGGAAGAGTCAAAGGATTCTTTAGGAAAAGGCACTGGTCAGGAGAGGGAAAACCAAGCCTTTTGTGTGCTCCCTGCCCCCAGGAGTGTGGGGTGACGGTGAGACTTCAGCAGAGCCAAAAACCCTTTTGTTGCCTTTTATCTGAATTATCAGGAGTGATTCTGAGCTGCATATCCAGGGAGAGCTGGGAACAGCCAGCTTGAAGCCAGGGCTGGAGGGCGATAAGCTGCTTTCAGATGATGGATGGTACCACTAAGATCCATCATGCTCCAGCTGCCTCCCAGATTTCGGTATCTCCCCAAGAAAATTCAATATTAAAGTATTGTGTGCAGCTCTGCTCTCATTTCCCTCTTTATTTCTTACATTTCCCCCCACTCCCCCTAAGAAAGAGCTGCATAAGGGCCAGACCAAGAGCTGGGCAGGCTGCCAGAGCCCTGGCTAGTTTTCCTTTAATTTCTGGAAGGGTCTGGATTTCATACCCACGTTATCCCCCTGCGTCTGACAGGCTGGTAACCACAGAACACACGTGCCTGGTGGAGGTCCAAAGGGCAGATGGATTGTGGGAATCCTGTCCAAATCCTACCAGGGGAAAGGTGCCCGAGCAGTGGTGCTGTTGGTTCATTGGGCAATGGGTTTGTGCAGGGACAGGGGAGCTGTGAGCAAACATTCCAACTGTTCCAGGACCAGGGGAAGAGCCTCCTGAGGATGGGAATGAACAAAATGAGTTGATGTTTAACCAGTGGAGCGAGGATTCTGTGATTATCAGCACAACTAGGAACTGACTATGGCTTGTTAATCTGAGGTGCTCCAAGAAGAGGGTTCTGCTGGAGTCTGGAGGCCAGGGAACAGCTATTTGCTATTTATGGAATTATTATTTGGTTTATGTACAGTTTTCCAGTGGTGAGGGTGGGTGTTGTGGGGGAATTACTCAACACCCGCAGAGGAATGCAGGGCCCCTGCCTGCCCTGCTCCCAGGAAATGAGCTTCTCCTCAAATTATGATGGGATTTAGCCCCCCACCTTCCCAGAGAAAAGCTTGGCAGCCAGTAGAAAAATGTGGGGGTTTTCCCCCAAATGTTTGTACACTTCAGTGGAACGTTTGGTCAGAGGGTAGGGTGGGCACTGGGATGCTCTGCAGGGCCCAGGGCTCCCCACCTGCCTGGCTCCTGCTCCGTCATCTCCCAGTCCTCATCTCCCTGCTGTCATTTCCTGGTCCTTTATCTTCCCGCTGTTAATTTCCTGGTCCTTCATCTCCCTATCCATCATCTCGCTTCCCTGCTCATCATCTCCTGTCCTTTTTCTCCTGCTCCATCACCTCCTGCCCACGCTCTCCCTGCCCGTCCCCTCTAGAGGGATCCGGGGGTCTCTCCCTGCCCTTGTCCCCTCCGGGAGCCCCTTTCCCTCCACACCCCCCCCCACGCTGCCTGGGGCGGTGACAGCGGGGCGGGACCGGGGGCGGCTCCGGGCACGGTCCCCAGGGAGCAGCGGCGGGAGCGGCGGAGCGGAGATGCCGTATCTGCTCATCAGCACCCAAATCCGCCTGGTGAGTCCCGGCGGGACCCCCGTGGGTTGGGGGAGCGGGCAGGGATGGACCGGGACAACCTCAGCCCTCTGGTGGCTCCGGCTGCAGTCCCGGGCTGGGCTGTCCCCGCTGCTGCTGGGGGGAAATCGGGGGGTTTTGGGGGGACCCCCGGCCCGGCCAGGCTCGGTGCCCGGTGTGGGGTGTCCGACACAAACCGAGCCCCTGCTCCGGGAGAGCCCCCGCTGTCCACAACCGAGGGTCGGGACGTGGAGAGCACCCAGTGCCCACAGCCCGGGGATCGGGACACGGAGAGCCCTGGGTGCCCACCCCTCTGGCTCTGCTCTCCCCCTCCAAATTCTCCTCTCCCAAACAGCGACTCACTCGGGAAACTTGTGCCAGGATCCCAGGAACGCCACAGGGATGGCTCTGCCCTCCTCGGCGTTGGTTTTCCATCGCCTCCGAACAGCCGTTCCAGGGTGGAAAAGGCGGCCAAGGGAGCGGAGATGGGCGGCAGCAGGAGCCATGCAGTGGTTGGGATCGCTGGCTGGGCACCGAGCTGGGCGCATCCTGTTACTCTCAAATAGAGCCACAAAGGAAATGTTAGTCCCCAGCGCTGGCAGCACCCACATCCTGCAGGGCAGCTGCTCCCAAAGCTCCCGGCAGCCAGCACGTCCTGTAAGAACCCACAGCCGTGTGTTTATCTGGAGTTTCCCTTTTCCCAACAATCACCCATCCCAAAGCCCGAATTTACCAGCGTGGTTTGGGGCAGGAGGAGAGGAATGGTGAAAACAGCAAATGAGCAAAAGGAGGGAGCTGGGTGATCTGGCCCTGCTGCTGCTGCTGCTGCTGGACATGTCCTGTTACACATCCCAAAGGAAGCAGCAATGGATTGGGAATGGGGATGTGTGGAGATGCTGTGGCACCCGAGTGTCGCTGGCAGTGACATTGGGGATCCTACGAGTTGCTTGAGTGATTATGGATGAGATCCAGGAAGGGCCACATGGATGGGGACAGCAGGGAACAGCACAGAGCCTGGAGTCCTGGATCAGCAGAGCGCAGTCTCCCCTTTGGAGACTCTGGAAACTTTGCTCTTTGCCAGGGCAAAGCAAACAATTCCAGCCCCGAGCTTGCTGAAAACACCCTGTCCTGGCCTTGCAGAGGGGAGTGACTGTGTTTTCCTGTCCCCTCCTGGTGCAGGCAGGCGGCTCATGGCAATTCCCCTCCCAGTAAAGCTCTTACTGGAGCTGTACCACCACACCACTCACCGCTCCGCTGTCTCTCCCACAGGAAGCTGGTCCCACCATGGTGGGGGACGAGCACTCGGATCCCATCCTGATGGACTTCCTGGGGGCCAGGAAGAGGAACATGCTGGGGAACAACTTGTGAGTCCTCCTCTCCTTATTTTCCCCAGAAAAATGTGGGACATTCACACTCCTGCCATTTCCCACAGCACCCTCTAGCTGTACAGTTAATCCCATGTCCTGCCTGTTAATGGCCACCTGAGGAAATGCTGCCTGTTACTTCACTTAGTTCCTTATTTTCCCTTGTTCTGACCCTGTTTTAGCTCCTGACCCACCTTTCCCTCTCTCCTTACCCCTTTCCATGTGGGGGTGCTCCTGGCTGTCCCCTGACACACCCCTCAGCTGTGGATATTTGACAGTCCTCCACATCCCCATCTGTGCCCATGCCGAGTCTCACCCCAGTCTTTGGCAAAGCACATCTTGGAGACATGATCAGCATCCTCCTCACAGCTTGGCCCCCCGTGTTTCCTTTTTTCCCCACTTGATATCCTGCTTTTCTCTGGAAAAAAAAAACAAACAAAGAAACAAACAACCACGAAGCAAAACAAACCCCGGAATGCAAATGAACTTGACAGAGAGGAGCAGCTCAACTCCTGCTCATGTCCCACGGCACAGAGGAGGAGGAGGAGGAAGAGAAGGACCAGGTGTTTAACAGAAAGGGGCCTCTTGTCCCAGCATATTCCTAAACTTCCATTCGTGGAGCTGGGAAAACCCACCTACTCAGCACTAGCCTGGCGAACACTGAGGGCTGGATCCTCAGCTGCTGCAGCGTTAAAATCCGAGTGGGTTGGGAGATTTTAATGAATAAGGAGATAAAGCATAAATACTGAGGCCCCCCCCCCTCTCGCAGCCAAATTCCCAGGGGGGTTTGCAGGGCTGATCTATCTCCACGCTGCCATTCCCAAGCCCGTGGGTGGGCAGAGATTGGCTGCAGCACTGGCTTCGTGCTGCCACCCGCTGAGCCCCGAATTATGCAACGGGACAGGAGACTGGAGGGAGGAGAAACAGAGCAGGCTCCAAGAAGGAAGAAGTGCTGCTGGGTCCTGACAGATTTGGGCAAGGGGCCCTGGGATTTGGGTGAGAAAGGAAGGCAAGGGCAGATGAATCCCTCTGTGGCACTTTCCCCAGCAACTGGGGGAGCTGCAGCGCTGTAAGTGCCACTGGAGTGGCACACACTGTTTGTTTGAAAGAAAGGATCCATGCTTCCTACACCATCTCCCTGCTGGATTCACCACCTTTCTTGCCTCGCTGTGGCCTGGAGCGCTTTGAGCTCCTCTTGCCCCACCTGCTCCTTGGCACAGCCCCATGTCACAGTCGGGATCTCCTCCGTGTCCCTGTGGCACACTGCCTGTGGCACATCCCTGCGGTCCTGCACGTCGTCCCCGCGTGCTCTTGAGCAACAGGCAGTGGGGAAAGTCCCCCTGGCACAGCGGGAACACGGCCACGTGCCAGCGGGGCGAGCCCGGCTGCCTCTGCCAGGATCTCGACCAGGGCTGAGAGCTCCGGGATCTGCACTGTGGGCAAGCAGGATTTTCCATCCCTAATCCCTTCATGAGCAGAGCCTGGCTACGGATGCTGCAAGCCTCCCCCCCACTCCCTGCAGCACTGTGAGCCCCAGAGCCTTGACTGTGACTTTGGAGCAGGCCTGAGGGAAAGGCCTGAGCAGCACGAATCTGCTGGAAAAGTGGGATGTGCAGGCGAAGCACTTAATCCCCTGTAATCAGGGAGTGCACAGATCCTGTTCCACAGCTCTGCGCAGCCAAATGGCCCCTCATTAAGTCCCACGAGGTGTGGGGAGCAGGCACGCAGTCCCTGCCCTGCAGCTCTGGGGCAGAGCCCTGGGGGGCAGCCAGGGGTGGCAGAGGACAGAAGCCAGATGTGGCACAGAGACAGCCAGATGTGGCACGGGGCCAGGCAGGCCAAGGGGCAAATAGGATCCTCGGGTGCTGTGGAAAAGGGGATGCTGGGTGTGCCCAGGTAGATGTGGGTCCGTGGAGGGATGATGGCCAGGCACGTCCCCATCCTCCCTGGTCATTAATTACACACTCTCAGCACCCTGTAACTGCAACCCCTGTTGGACCTGGGAGCTGCTGACATTCAAACGTACCTGATCCTGCGGGCACAGCCAAACCCCGTCCTCAGGGAGCTAAAGGAGAGCTGGGCAGGGATCATGAGGAGGTTGGCTGCTCCATCCCTAAAATCATGGCATGAACAGGGCTCTCCTTCCCCATCCCTGTTTGGCACACCTGGAGGCTGAGCAGGTGAGATCACACACCAAACCAGTGCCAGGGCACAAATCCTCTCCAGTCGGGGATGAATCCTCTTTTTCCTGCTGGCATTTACCCTGGAAGAAAAGGCCTTGCAGGTGTCCTAGCCCCTCCAACCCAACTGGATGCACACGGAGACAGCAGCATATCCAATATCCACACCATGAAATCTTTGTTTCCCTGGGAACTCTTCCCTCCTGCTTTTACTCAGCCACTCTGTTTTCTAGGTTCCTACAAATCTCTGCCTCTGCTCCTTCTTCCTCTGAATAATGGGAATAATATTTACCAGCTCCCACTGGGAATCTGAAGGATATGTGGCAACCCTCTTGGAGAAAGCATGGACTTCAAAGACACTTATAATAACACATTATCTTTACACCACATCTATAATTACAGCCAAGTACAGTCTGTCTTGAGAAACTGGAAAATCTCTCACATCTTGGGGTTATTTCATGCTTTAAAACACTCCCTGCTCCGGCACAGCTCTGCAATCCCAGTAGGAGCAGCTTTGGAAAGGCTTTTGGATCTTTTTTTTTATCATTATTATGAAAACCAGGAGAGTCTTTGTTAAGGTGCCCAAACTGGAACCCCAGATGATCCTGCAGGCCGTCATTATCTGGCAATGCGAGTCAGCGAAGGGCTGAGCTGCTCCAATAAATGCTGCATCCCAAAAGCTGTGTCAAAGGAAAGGTTGGCAGACCCAGTGCCAAAGGTTCCCCTGGCCAGCTCAGCTCTGCTGTCCCCACCCAATTCAGCCCAGTCTGTGTCTGGTCCCTTTACTGGGAGCCCTTGAGTCTCCACAGAGGAGCAGGCCCTGCGACTGAGGGGAAGGAACAGCTTCTGCCCTAAACACAAAGACCCAGCACAAACCAAACCTTGGGTCAGCTCCCAGACTCCCAGGCACCGTCAGGGCAGAGGAGCCTGGGTTCCACCTCACCTGGCACCTCCACACGAGACAGACAACTTCCAGAGGTTTCCCACACGGCCCAAGGCGGCATTTCGTTCCCATCCCCAAATTTCATGGTAGGCTCTCAACCCACTCAAGATTCCAGCCATGCTCCAGCCTAGGCAGAACATGGAGATTTCATTCCTTACAAACACCACATCTTTCCTGCCCGCTTGGCCCAGATCCTCCTCCTTCTCCATGAATTCCCAGACACGCTGAAACTGTGTTCACCTGTGCTGTCAGCACAGTTTCCCAGCAGCACGTGGCTCTGGGCACCCAGTCCCTGAGCCACATTCCCATTTAACCTGATCCTTCCCTCCCGGACAGGATTCCCCTTGGTTTGGCACTGCGGGCTGCTGCCCTTCCCCTCAGGTTAACCAAGGCACTGCATCACACTCACCCAGCGCCAGCTGCGGTCACTCGGTCTTACCTGGCTCAGGAGGGAGGCAGACTCAGTTCCACGAGGGAATTCCCGGCTCTTCCTCCCCCAGCTCACTTTATTCCTCCTCTCTCCCGGGAGCAGCTGTGAGTACTACGTGAACGACGCTCCCCGCGTGGTCCTGGACAAGCTGGAGCAGCTCGGCTACCGCGTGGTCAGCATGACCGGCGTGGGCCAGACCCTGGTCTGGTGCCTCCACAGGGAATAGCCAGGAAGAAACCCCGCGTTCATCCTGCTGGAGATCATCTTACAGCACGGCAGATTTTTTTCCCCCTCTCAATTCCTCCCCGTCCCAGACTTCCAGGCATGCAGGTTGGAGGTGGAAGTGGTGCAGAGGCAGAGCTGGACCCAGTTGGATTTTGCCATTTTGTCACTCCCCAAGAGCAGAGGGGGGGAAGGTATGCCCAGATATCAGGCACGGGGAACAGATGGCTCCAGCTCTGCCTTCAGCGGTGGGATGGCAGTCTGGCAAATTCCAGCTTTTTACATTTTAATCATCTATTTAGCATGCCTTGGAGGAAGCTCAGTACCAGGCCTGTCTGCCTCCTCCTCGGGCTGCCCTGGAGAGGTCTGTGCCTTCTCTTGGGCTAGGGAGGTGACAGGGGCACACCAAGCACGGACAGCATCCCACCTCATCCCTGAAATCTAAGGGGGAGACACTAAACCTATCCAGTGGTCCGAGAATCCCTTCCCTGTTTCCATCCCACACAGGATTGTTGTCAGCAGCATCTTCAGGCTCCCAGATTCTACAGTGCCATCCAAGCCTAGCAGAGGGTTCCCAGAATAACACAGAAGGGTTTGTGAGCATTCCAGGTCCAGGTCCCAATCCCAACAGCCACAGCTGCACTGCTGGAATGTTTGGGGCTGTGTACGGATCCTGCCATGAGGGTCACACCAAATAAACTTCGCTCTAAAGAGACCAATGTCCTTCTGTGGGTTGTTTAAAGCTGTTGTCAAATCCTTCCTTTGGGATGCACGGCTCCCAAACAAGCTTTCAGGGATCAAAAGCTCCAGGTTTTGGTGTTCTGAGGGCACCTCCCACACCCTGTCCCATGGGATGGGGCAGCTGCTCCGGGCACACACTGACAGGGTGTGACACTTCACTCACTGAAGCTCAGGCAGAGCCATTTCCTTCCCCAAACCTGGCAAAGGGAGAAGGGCTCCCCGGGAGTTTGTATTCCCACAACAGCTTTAAAAAAGGAGGTTTATTGACTTAAATTAAGAAACAGGTGCAGGGGGGATGGAGGGGTGGGGAGAATCCATACTCTCGGGCTAAGTGTGAGACTCTTCCTCGTCTTCCCGCTGGAGCTGCTCAATGAGCTGCTGCCTCTCCGCTGCCTGGCGCATCCTCATCATCACCAGGCTCTCGTAGTCCCGCTCCGACACCACGGATGCCTGGGAAAAAGCAGGGGATACACACAAAGCCATGAGGGACAGCGCAGACCCAGCTCCCCAATTCCCCAAATGCCCCTCACCACCCGGGAGTTCTGGGCTGGAAGCAGTTTGACCCCGCAGAGATCAGGGGAGGTGTGAAAGCTGCCTGGCTACAGAAAATAAGCTGCTTCGTAAGTGTGGCTGATAAAGAAAGCCACAGGGACAGACAGGGAGGCTGCATTCCTGAATTCCCTTCTTGGTGCTGGAGCTGCTCCCTGCTCCGCATGAGGCTGGATGGGGCATTATTTTGGATGCCAAGCTGGCCCTCCACCTGCAATGCTGGTGCCCAAAGTCCAGCTGACACTTCACCCGTTATAAAGGCTAATGCCATAAAAAAAAATAAATCCAACCTTTGTGGATTAGTCATGGAAGTGAGCAACTCACAACGGACTGAAGGGTGGTGGGGCCCTGGCACAGGTTGCCCAGAGATGCTGTGGATCCCTGGAAATGTCCAAGGCCAGGGAGGACAAAGCTTGGAGCAAGGTAGGATGGTGGAAGGTGTCCCTGCCAATAGCAGGGGGGTGGAACTGGATGATCCCTTCCAACCCAAACCACTCTCAATTCCATGATTCTAACAGCTGGAATCAAATCTCTTAGAGGTCTTTTCCAACCTCAACCACTCCGTGATTCCAAGTGGTTACAGCAAAGAACAGCAGCAGGTGTGTTCCCAAACCTGACACAGGAATGGCAGAGTTTTCCAAAGCTCCTGGAGCCTTCCTGCTGCGTGTGGCAGCCACTGCCACGTGAGCCCAGTTGATTGCAGACTCTGCCTAATGAACGTGGGCAGCGAGTGACGGCTGCTCCAGTGCTTTGGAACTCTGCTTCTAGAGCCACTCCACACTCGTAGGTGGCCGTGCTATTTTGGATGTATGAAAGCACTGCCAGGCTGGGAAACATCCCTCTCGTTCCGTGACAATTCAGGTAGAAATAAAAGCATCTTGACAGAAGGTGAATGGGAAAAAACCCCCCTCTCTCAACATTGATTTTTCTAGGAACTGGGTTTAGTGGTGACTTCGGAGAATCCTGGAATCACAGAATGGTTTGGGCCAGAAGGGCTCTGATAATATCATCCAGTTCCAACCTCATGCTGTGGGGGCAGGGACACGTTCCACTAAACCAGGTTGCTCCAAGCTCCATCCAACCTGTCCTTGAACACCTCCATGAATGGGGCAGCCACATCTTCTCCAGGTATTTCAGGACATCTTGGGAAGCAGCAGGGATACCAAGGCAATAACAGAATGACTAAATAAGACTCTGGATGAAAATGGGGCGAGTGCAATCTGTTATCACGTGCCAGCAAAGTGGTTCCTCCGGCTGTGAGGACAAAATAGAAGCCCCACAACAGATGAGGAATGTTGAGTGGGAAATTAAGAGTCTTAATTGGTGTCTTAGGAGCCACATGAGTGAAATGACCTCTGGGTACTGGCAGCACCAGTGTCTGAGAAAGCACCGATGGTATCAGCGCCCAGTGGCAGAACCAGGATCGTTCCAAGCCCCGTCCACCAACCCCAGGGAATCGCTGGGCCGGATGGAAGAGGCTGCGTGAGACTCATGCAGATGAATCACCCACACAAACCTGAATCTCCGCCTCGCACTCGGATTGACATTTAAAAGAGACAACAGATTACTCCCAGCCTGGCTGGGGAGCCCTGCTGACACGCGGAGCCCTCGGAGTGGCAGGAGGGAGGAGCAGAGCCTGATCCAGGTGAGCTCCAAGCAGGCTGTTCCCTCCGAGAAGCTCTCCTGCTCCTCAGGCAGCGTGGGCTGAGGCTCTGCCACTCCACACACCTACTTCCTGCAATCCTGGCAATTACCAATCGTGTAAAACCCAGTTTCTGACGTGGCTGACTCAGCAAGGGCTTGGCTCAAAACAAACACATCTGAGCAGGAGCCGCAGCCCGGGAAGCAGCGACGGGCGGCACATGAAGGGACGGCGGCAGCAGCGGCACTGGGGATCTTTAGCATTCCGGGTCCAAGCTGGCTGAATTCCTAACTCCTGGCTGAGTTGTCCCTGGACTTGGCTCTTCACCCCGGGGAGCGTGGCAGGCACAGTTCTCCGAGCACTCCCGCAGCTTCTCCTCTCCACCCTGGGACTCGGGGCTGCTCCGACACGGCGTAAGTCTCCTTTGCATTCCATTTCCCTGACTTTTGCCTTTCACGTTGTTGCTTTTTACATCCCCCCGTGCCTGTATTTCCTTGGTTCCTTCAGCGGGACTGAGTCACCGTCTCCTTCCCAACCACCCACTGGATTTTCCGGCTGTGCCCCTCCGCAGAAGGTGGCTGGTTACCATGGCACCCGGGTGCCCTTCTGTTCTAGATGCCAGATTAGATCTGTTCTCATGGTGACTGTGCCTGGCTGTTCCTCACCAGCACACGTTTAACGAGCTCAGACACCGCGTTCCTTCTGCGCTCAAGGAGGAGACTCCTTAAGATCCCAGAGACAAGCCAACTGCTCCTTACCCACAGCAGTGGAGTTTGCATTTCCTGCACTACCAGCCTCTGTGTTCTCCTTCCAGCTACGGGAACGGGGCAGGAAGAGGTTGTTCCTGTTGCGTGGCTTGCTGCTGATCCCACGGCTGCCAGGAGCCAGCAGGTCCCTTCTCCTCAGCATGGATACCTGGCGCAGAGGGTCCATCAAGTCCACCACGTTCTTCAGACGTTTCTCCCTCAGGAGGCACAAAAAGCTGGGCAACCAAGTCATCATCCTGAACCAGAACAGCCACACTCTGGACACTGACGGCCAGAAGAGGGAAGGCTTGAGGGATCTGAAGGACAAGTCTGATTACCTGTCGTGCCAGAGCGAGCAGAACCTGGCCAAGGCACAGGCTCCTCCCAAGCCTCCCCGGCTGTACCTGGACAGTTCCAGCTGCCCCAACATCATCGACCACACGGATTCCCACTCCGACATCTCCTTCTCTGATGCTGCTCCGTACCACAAAGCCAACCCAACGCAGACCCACAAGGACCAGGCTACGGACCACGGGGCCTCAGAGGGAGGGACCCAGAACGGCTCCGCTCTCCCCGACCTGGCAGACCCCTTCCTGTCCTTCAAAGTGGATTTGGGGCTATCGCTCCTGGAGGACGTCCTGCAGACCCTCAGGAAACAGAACCCAAGAGATTATGCCATCTGAAGGTATTTATCCCTCACCACACCTCAACTGCTCACTGCTGCTGCCGGTCCCTCGGGTGCCGGCGGGAGGAAGGATGCTGGAGCATGCCTGTTGTGTGTGGCCTGTTTTGTTGTCCTCGCCTCACCCACCACGGACTGTCCCTGCCCTTCCCAAGGAATCCTGCGGAGCAGAGCTCACGGGCTCTGTGCTCAGGTGAGAGCTCTGCTTCCGTTCTTCACCCCGGGAATTTCCCACTCCGGACTGTGCGTCTCCTCCTCAGGGAAGAATGGCATTGTGTGGGAAAAGACTTGTTATTTTTGGGGACGTGGCTGTGACACTGCGGGGCAGGGACACGCAGGAATTTGGCACAGATCCCTTGTGGGATAGCAGGCAGCCTGCAAGGAGACAGCAGCACCTCAAAGCCATAGCTGTGGCAAGGGCAGAGAGACGGGAACTGGGCGTTCTTCTCCCACCGGGTTAGGATGTGAAAAATCAAAGCTGTTCCTCCTTTTTTTTTTTTTTTTTTTAAATTCCTCCTTCCTTGTGGGTTTCTTTTCCCCCAACTCCAGTGCAGTTGGCACTCCCAGCCTGGAAACAGGTAAGCATCCACCCATGCTCGTCACATAGCACCAGCAGTGGATTTATCCTCCTGGCAGCAAAGGAGATGTCTCCAGACACTCCTGCCTCACGCATGCACTGAGCTCCCAGCTGTACAGACATGGAAGAATAAATGTATCTGTGACCTGAAGTGTCTGGTTGCCTCATTTCATTGGTAACGAGCCACAGAAACCCCAGGCACCAGCAGCACAGGGTGTCTGGAGTGACCCAGATCCATCCTCCCCGGCACCACAGGTTTTTATGAGGGAAGGGATCCAGTGTGGCCCTGTCTTCCTGGGCTGGGGGAAGGAGAGAACTGCTGGGAGCTTATTTCCCCCCCAAAGGAGAGCTTACACAGCTCGAGGTAAGATCCTAGTTCTCCACCCCTGAGCTGGACAGTGGGAAGGGCTCTACCAGGCTGAGAACACCTTGGGTAGCATCAGGGCAAAGTGTTCAAAGGACACTGCAGAAACCACTGGGTCACCAATTCTTACCTTTTGGACAGATCAGGTATTAGGTCTCTTTTAAAAAATAGCAATAATAAAACTTCCATGCCCCCAGATAACCAGGGGCTTTGGAAGTGGCTACAGCAAAGTGCAGGGACACTCCACAGCTGGCTCTTACCCTGTTAGATTCACCTCACCAAGTCAGGTAATGTAAAACAAACTCTCTGAAACCTTTGAGGAGCTTAGAAGAGATGCCAGAATGCCAGGCAGGAGGCTTTTTTTTTCAGGGCTGAGGAGATCCTGCTGCAGGAGCAGGGAAAACCTTCCTAAACCTGAGTGCTCTATGCAAAACAAGCTCCTCACTGCACTGCACAGACACTCTGTGCCCTGAACATCACACAGTCACTGCTCTGAACAGCCTGGAGTAGCACTGGCCAAGCCACAGCTTTTCTAATCCAAGGGGAACTCAACTCCTTGGCTCCAGCAGCTCTCCAGGAACTGCTGGACAACGTGCACCCACTGCTGTAGGAGAAAAAGAGTGGCCTGTTAACTTCCTGCCTCCTCACAGCACAACAGGTAGCCTTGCTTCCACCTGGCAAGCACCTCCAAACCCCCTGCCTGGGGCCTCTCCTGTCCTTTACCTGCAGATTTTGGTGCTCAGCTCCTGGCTGAATATCCCAGGCAGGGAGCCCCTGGATGTTTGTCCCAGAGGATGAGTAGTGAGAGCGTTGCCATGAGAACGCTGCGGGCCTGGAGCAGCAGGGAAGGAAGGGAAGGAGCTGCCTTTTCACGGAGTGAGAACAAAACGGGGGTGGATTCAGACAAAAACAGGGGGGAAGCAAATAGGAAGCGAGGGCAGCTTGAGTCAGGGTGAGATTAGTGCAGCCTGGAGAGAGGAATGTGGAGCCTGATGGCTGGGAAGCCAGGCTGGGTGTGAAAGGACGAGGCAGGAGAAACAGGGATCCGGGAGCTCATCCCGCACAGCCTAGAGCTGGAGAGCGCAAACTAAGTCAGCTGGAAGCAGAACAGCCACAAGGAGCAATCAGTTCAGATTCTGGAACCATCCCAGTGCATGCGGCAGCAAGATCTGGGGAGGGTCTGGAGCAGGAGCTAGGAGAAGTGGGAAGCAGAGCAGCTTGGAGATCCAAGGCTGCAACTTCATCCCCAGAATTCCAGCTGCTCGCAGGTAAAAGCAGCAGAAAGAGCAGCCAAGCATCAGCAGTGCAATGCCTGGGAAGGATGCACGGCCCTGGCAGTAACTCCTCCCCAGCGTGGGATGGAGGAGGATGTGCTGGACAGAGGTGAGTCACCACGAGCCCCACGTGCTGCTTTCCTGCCCTCCCTGCTGCCCCACCACAGGCAGACGCTGCACTTCCACACTGACAACCTCTGGGCATGGAAACAGGCCAGGATAAACTCGGGGATCTGAACCCACGCAGGGTGGAATCCACCACCAAGCTCCAACTGCACCACCCACCCCCTTCAATAGCAATGAGCCGGTTCTTGCTCTCTACTAGTGAGAAATTATCAAATAAAGTGGTTGGGATGCTGCTCCTTGCCCCCCATTTCCTTTCTAACACTCTGGTCCCCTCTGTGAATCTCCTGTAGCTGCAGGATTCTCCCTGGCTCTACACAGACAGAACCACCACCAGGCACTCTGATGTGTAAGTGCAAATACCATGCATAAAATACATGCAAAAAGTCAAGAGTGAACGTGCTGAACAATCTCACAAGGTCAAAAATTAGAGCTTTCCTTCCAGCACTGAAATCTCCTCCTCCAGTGGAGGAATGCAGTGAGTAACCAAGACTGTCTGAAAAAAAAACTTCATTTCACCAGCTCTCAGGCCAGACAATTCCCACTGCTGACACGTTAAGAAAATCCCAGCAGATTGGAGGCTTTGGGCTGAAGAAGGAACATCCCTGTTCGTCACTTGGAAGAGAAGTGTGTGATGATCCAGTCACCCAAACAGCTCCAGTTCTCAGTGTGCTGCTGGTCCTTTAAAAAGCCACTGGTCCAGGCCTTGGCACCAAGAGCTTCTTCTCAGCTCATGTCTGACCATGATTGCAAATCACACTGAAATCTGGGTTGCCACAGTGACAAATTTCAATACCCCACAGCCTGTGTCTCCTTACCTGTGAGGTCCTGGGCTGGCTGGTGCTGTCAGAGAGGACAGTGCTGGGGTGGCTCCGGGGCTGCCCCTCCAGCCACGAGATCTTCAGAGGGTTGTTTATCAGGCCAACTTCGTTCTTCACAGCCATCTCCTGGCAAGGAAAATAGCCTTCCATCACCACCTGAATTCCAGACCCCACCCCTTCACAGGTTCCCAGGAATCATCTTCCTGTCTCACAATGGCCCTCAAAGCCAAGTAGGGCACAAACAACGAAGCTCCATCCCTGGAAGAGTTCAGGGCCAGGTTGGACAGGGCTTGGAGCAACCTGGTCTGCTGGAAGGTGTCCCTGCCCATGGCAGAGCGTTGGAAATGGATGATTTTTGAGACCCCCTCTGACCCAAACCATTCCATGATTCCAATCTGTAAGATTTGTTGGAATTAGATCACCTTTAAGGCACCTCTATGCTCCTTATCTGCATTAAGCACAGACAGAATGTACCCCTGCCAGTATTCCTGACAAATAGGTCACACACAGTTCTGGGCTGGTTTTTCTTTTGATTATTTGGAAGTGAGTGAAAGAACAGGTGACAAGGAATAGAGACTCTTGTACAGTCAAAGCTGATGGAACTATGCACTAAAATTCAGGCTGATGATTTCTGTTCCCACAGCCACGTGAATTATTACAACTCACGGTGAGTCAAGACATTTTCATCTGTTTTTCACTGAAAGTGCCTGGCATCACCTCTGAAACACAAAATGCCACCTCCAAGGCAATCCACCTTCAGGAATTATTACAACTCACGTCAGTGCCTGATTTTTGAGGCAGTGCCTCTTCCCTCAGCCCGTTCCACACACAACCAATGTATGTGCTTCATCTGCTCTGGGTCTGTGCCTCCAGCTCTGCCACTCCCTCTGTCCCTCTGCACATTTAGACTCTCATTAGCCTTCCCTCATTAGCCTAATGACCAGGCAACCTCTGGGCTGTCACCCTGTGACCTCTCCCCCCCGTGACACCCCCTGCACGGGGCTCTGCACACTCACCGCTGCCTTCACCGTGGCAAATTCCACCACTGCACTCCCACTCTTCCTGCTGGAGATCACCAGGTTGAGCACATCTCCATACTGCCAAGAGGGAGAAAGCAGGAAAAGTTAATTACAGACCCAGGAGAGGGGTTGAGTTCGTTTATTAAACCAAGACAAAAGAGAAAACACGTGTGTTCACAGACACGAGGCTGAGCCGTCACCGTTTCTGTCCTGCACGATGCTTCCACCCATCCCAACCTGCCAGAAACAATCCCTGGGAGGTGCTGAGCTACACACTTGGCTTCCAGCCAGCCCCAGTGCAAGAGGGATGCTCAGCTCAGAGCCAGGGCTACAGGAGGCACTTGGAGGGAGGAAAAATAAAACCGCCACACTGGGATTAATCAGATCAAAGGCTTGTCTGCTCCTGTCCCTACACTTCCCACAGGAGGGATGGGGAGTGCTTTAAGTGAGAGAAAACTGCACCATAACCAGGGAGCAGGATTAACTGGGCAGGATTAACTCTCCCCAGCGGGAAGAGTCTGCAGTTGCTCTGTTTCAGCAGGAGTTACTGCTGGGAGCAGGACGGAGGGGTCAGCTGGGAAACAGCTCCCAGCTCCCGGATCAAAGGATCAGACTTGGTTCAAAGGTTGCACTCGATGATCTTGGAGGTCTTTTCCAACTCAACGATCCTATGAAACATGCTGATGATCTCTGACAGCTGCATGAGAAAGCTGAAGTTTGTATCTTACAAGGGCCTGGAATGACAGGGTATGAGGGAATGGCTTCACACCGACAGGGAGTAGGGTTAGAATGGATACTAGGAAATAAATCCTTCCCTGTGAGGGTGGGGAGGCCCTGGCACAGGTTGCTCAGAGAAGCTGTGGCTGCCCCATCCCTGGAAGTGTCCAAGGCCAGGTTGGACCAACCTGGGATAGTGGGAGGCATCCCCGACCGTGGCAGGGGGGTGGAGCTAGACAGGGTTTAAGGTCCCTACCAACCCAACCACTCCCTGATGTTATGACATGTATCTTCCCAGAATTTACTCTCCTTACGCCAGTGAGAGGTAGGGAAGACCCCCACAGTAGGAGAGAGAGTGTCAGACAAGACCTTTTGCAGGATCTGCAGCAGAACATCTTTGGAGTATCCCCCTCCCGTCTCATCCTCTTTCCTGCATTTCCACCTGAGCTGGAAAATAAAACACCAGGAGTTAATTTTGTCCCTCTGAATGCGCTGCTGTGCTCAATGCAGCTCCCACCCCCTGCACATTCCCCACGTTTGCTATTTACAGCCACGCTCCCAGGACTGCCAAGACAGTGATATCAGCATGGGAGTGAGCACAGGGAACAAACTGTTTGGGGAACAGGGAGAAACGTTGCTCACTGGAATATAAAAAGATCGTACTGAAAGGACGCCGATGGCTCTGTCGGGGTAATGAGCAGATGTTTCCCTGGGCCTGAAGCACAGACAACTCAATTTCAAGCTCAGAAACGTGGAGCAGACAGAGAAACGGTGAGGGAGGGAGGAATTCTAAGGGCAAGGATAGGGGCTATTCATGTGCACGATGCCCATTCCATGAAGGAATTTCACCTCCACTCTATAAAGGGACACCCAGCTCAGCAGGGTTGAAGTGCCCCTCCTGTTTTCCATCACATTCTACCAGTTTTCAACAAAACTCAGCTTTTCAAGGGTGTCTTACCTTGAGTTTAGGAGTTGTTTTGCCTGCTGCTCCATTCCTTTCCTGCTTGCCTAAAGAGGGGAAAGGGAAAAAACACAGATATTAAAGGACATAGGCGAGAAAATTCCTCAGCCTTTAGCACAAGATTTTCCCTGAGAATATACATATGATGAGAGCAAACACTTTGGACCTTTCCAGCCCCAAAAGTCTGCCCCAGCAACAGGAACTGCACCACAGACTGAATATCCCATGGCAGCAGTTTTTCCCTTCTGGGATGCCCAGACTTGCCACGATCAAGTTTAGAAAAAAATAAGCAAAAACACAACCAGGAGACCTGGTACATTCCGAGATACTTTTCCCTGCAAGAGGAAATCCTCCTGGTAGAAAAATGAAGGGTAGACAAAACCCAGGATAGCAGAGCCTAGGAATTTAGTTTGGCCCTGCTACTAAATACTTTATAATGGTGCATTTACTGCCAGGATCTCAAAGTGGTTCACAGAAAATTAAAACAACTGAAAAATAAGGCAGAGAGGGGAAAAGATGTGAAATGAAGTTAACATGGGAAAACCCAGGAAAAGCCTGGAGCGTTTCTGTCTCAGGAGCTCTGGTTGTTTTGTGGTTTGAGCCTGTCAGAGCAGTGTTTTTTCTGGACCTGTACATGGGGCAGGCGAGGGCTCCAAGGCCCTCTGTGCTCACCTTGGAGGTGCTGCTCCCTTTCCAGCCGGATCTGTTCCCTGATGAGCCTCTGCTGCTCCTCCAGCTGCCGGGAGCCCTCCTCCCGCAGGCGGATTATCTGTGGCACAGGAGACACGGGCACCTCAGACAGCTCCAGGGCTGGCTCATGCCACCAACGCCAAGGAGAGCTTGGCTTACACCCCATTGTCCTGGGACACCGCCCGTGGGACAGCCCCAGCACCAAACTGGGATGTTCCCAGTGACACCAGCCCTCCCAGCCAGCAGATAACCAGGGAGCTGTTGTTGTTGCCTTCTGTGCAAAAGAGAAAAGGGCAGGAAGAATAAAAATCCCAAAATCAAAACATCTGCCAGGCTGCCACAGGGTGCCCTCTGCATTTCTCTTTTCCAAGGCCAGGTTGGAGCAACCTGGGATAGTGGAAGGTGTCTCTGCCCGCGGCAGGGGGTTGGAACTGAATGAGCTTTAGGGTTCCTTCCAACCCAAATCATTCCAGGATTCTGTGATTCACAAAGCCCATTAAACCCAAAACACTGCAATCCAGAGATCTGCTGCATCTCATCCCATGGATTTCAATGTGAATGGAAAGACTTTCAGCAACTCTTCTCAAAAGCAGCAGAGAAATCCAAGAATTGATCATTACTTCTTCTTCTAATGATCTCGTTATCCTGATCTCCTCCTCTTCGGCCTCCTGGGACTGAGCCTCTCGTTCTCTGGCTTCAAGATCTGCAGAGAGAGAAACAAAATTAGAACAATCCAAAGAGAACTTTCACTTCCCCTGCTGGCCAGAGGAGGATGGAATGATCACAATCCTGGCTACACCTACAGTGATGTCCTGATGTCTCTGCTCCCACACACCAAAGGAGCCTATCAGCCTCCAACCACCCCCCACCCCCCCACTTCCCAAACCAGGACATAATTCCTTCCTTCCCAGAGCAGGACCATCCCAGCTGTGGCTCTGGGAGGAGATTCCAGGTGGCTCCTGGCACAAAGAACCCAGAACCACCACACATGGACAGCAGATTGATCCCTAGGGAGTTCCCGTGGGAGAAGAAATGCAAATCCCCCAGCACAAGGCAACATAAAGGTTTGATCTGATTACCAAGCTTTACTTTTTTCCTCTTCTCATCGAGCTTCTGTGTCCTTTCTGCAGCTTGTTTCTTCGCCCTCCTCACCCTGTCATAGGCTGCCTGCCAAGGAACCAGCACAACAGGGTGAAACCACAGGAATCAGGAGAGAAACTGGGAAGCAGGGAATAAAATGAGATCACAGATTGCCCCTAGAAGTGTTGGAAGTTAACATAAATACCCTGAAAATGCAAGAAGAGGCCCGAGGATCTCCAGATGGAAGGGTGAGAAAGCCCAGGAATAACTTCCAACATGGACTGGAGAGAATTCTGCCCCACCCTCGGAGGTGGGAAGAACATTTTGGTTCCTTGAGCATCCCAAAAAGCAGCTTTAGGGGCACTGGTACCAGCTCAGGCTGGCTTTGGAGCGAAGTTTTAGGATTAAAAAGGTCTCTTTGACGCTTTGACGTGAAGTATTTCTTCACAGACAATTTTTGAGTCGTGTGAACGTATCAGATCGAAGAGCGCCCAAAACCCTCAGCACCAAAAGCACATCAACACTAATTTAGCACTAGAGGGACTTAGAAACTGGGATGAACTGGCAGTTTCCCTGTTTAAACCAGTTGTTAATGTGTTCCTTGACCTGCACAGAGCTTTGAGAGGGAGGTGGGCACAGACTGCCTCACATACTACCTGCAGAATAGTTGAACAAATGTTTTATCCCGTTTAAACTGGTTGGGGTTTTTTTGTCCCTTCCTGTATGGCAAAGGTTTGCTAAACACTTTTTCCCTTTTAATACATGGAAGACAGAAAGATCTTGGATACCCAAAGCTGAATTCCTGCTTGGAGGGGCTTTGCCAGTGTTTGAAAAGGGGAGTTATTTCCTGTTTTCAGCTCTTAGCACCTGAAATCAGAACATCTCTCTCTCCTGAGCTCATCTGGAGAGTGTTCCTGGCTCATTTTTTGGTTTGTTTGTATGAAAAGCTTGGAGCCTCAGCAATCACACCCAGGAATTATTCACTTTTCAGCCCCTGCATTCAAGGGAGCTGCAAGTGCCCCGTTGCCATGGGGATTTGATGTCCCTGAATCAGGGATGGTTCTCATTGATGTTATTAAATGGGACATGCTCCAGTCCAACATGTTATTAAAGACAGTATCTCACCCTTGGGCAGAGCACCAAATGGGAAAAAGAACATTTCTCCAAGCTTTCATTTGGCCCCTAATATTTGATGTCCCGGAGAACCTACAGGGAGTAACAGATTTTACCTCATGGAGAACTACAAGGAATAACAGCTGAGACTGGAATCAACGGAGTCACCATCAGAGAAGAGAGCAGGACAGGCAGCAAGAGCTTCCAGTAACACCCCCAAAATCCCACCCTTGCCAAGGGAGCATCCTTACCCTGGCTGCTGCATCTGTGAGCACGGCCAAGGCCTGCGACAGCTGGTGGAAGATTTCCGCTGGGAACGAGAAGAAAGAAGGGTAAAGATGCAGGAAACCAGGGAAAGAACCAGAAAAAACCAATTCCTTATCGGGAGAGACCTGCAGGAAGGCCTCTCCAAGAAAGAAGAATCACCTTTCCAAAGCCAACCCCTGCCAGGGCCACCACAACTCAAGGGGCAACTTCTGCTCCATCAACCCGAGGGTAAATTAAGAAACCAAAACAGGGATTGCTTCATTTTAAGGGAAATCCCAGACACATCAAACTAGTTCTTCTTACTGAGTCTTTTTATCATGGGTGGCAGTGTCTCCTTCCTGGAGCTCTTAGTTCTTCCTCTCAGCACCTTTCCTTCCACTTCCTCTTGTTTGTGTACACAGACATCACCAAGAAATCCTGCTGATGTTGTACTGCAAACTGTTACATTACACCCACCTAGCTTTTAAAAGCCTTCCCTTTCGTCCTGTTATAAACACTGGGGAAATTGCATTTATGGAGATGACCCATGAGAAATAATCACTAATTACACAGTGCAATCAATCCCTCACCTCAGGTAGCAGAAATTCCCCCTTCCACACAAACTCTGTGTCTCCAGCTCCTCAGCCTCAGATCCAAACTTGGCATTTCACGCCAATATCGCTGCTCCAGAGGCTTCCCCCCGACCCTTCCCATCCCTCCTGCAGGTGTCAACCCCCCAGATTTCCCCTCACTGCTGCTGGTTTTCACCCCTGCCACTCCCAAAAAACCGGGGCAGCTGCAGAGGCCGGGCCTTGCTAAGCTGGGGTAGAGCTCAGCTCCCAAAGTCTGGGCCCCTTCTCTAACAGAAACGGGCCCTGCCCACAGATGATGTGATTCATGAGGCGCTGGTGAAGTTTGGACTGCGGCAGATAACGGATTAAACCAGTGCCCAGCCAAAGGTCTGGCTTCAGGCACCACGTGGGACGACTCTGAGAGGTGCAATTCTAATTTCAGCGCTGACTCAACCCAACGGGGGATCCCTTAAAAACCAGAGTTAAGACGGACCAAAGCAGCCCCGTGTGTGAACTCCAGGTGATGCCCACCCAGGCATCCCCTCAAGGACGGAGCTGAGGGGGAGCAGAGCTGCTTCCAGGAGCCTGGAGAAGGGGACAAAACCCCCAGGAATTGCTGCTGGTGCCTCACCTGCCCGGGGGTTGTCGGGGTTCTTGTCCGGGTGGCACGTCAGGGCTTTCTGTCGGAACGCTGTCTTCACCTGCAGGGGCCAGACTGGGAGTTACTGGGTGGGACTGGTTTGGCTCTGTCAAAAAAACAAAGCAGCTTGGGAGACAGACAAACAAATCGACAACAACAAAAAATTCCCTGTGTTCAAGGGAGAGGGGGAAGGGGGNGGGGGAAGGGAAAAAAGGGGGAAAGGGGAAAAAAGATTCTGCTCTGTTCCAGTACCGAGCAATTCCCTTCCAAAACGCGTGGAGAAAGTTGTGTCCCGGCCCCACCTGGTGGACAAAGCTCCTGGGATGGGAAAGTGCTTTTCTCATCCCTTTTTTTCTCTGCGGGCCAGTTCTCTCCTACCAAAGGGGAAGCCGGGGCCGACACCGGGAATCCC
>WEKX01005662.1:373734-387228 GCA_013390025.1 Pitta sordida | reverse complement strand
CGGGGACGCGGGGGGGGAGGAAAGGGGCTCCGACCTCCTTCTCCGACGCCTTCTCGCCGACGCCCAGCAGCCCGTAGAGGTCCAGCTCCAGCAGATCCTTGTCCACGGCCATCTCCGCGCTTCCCGGGGCCGGTGGCCGTTCCCCGGTGGCCGTTCCCCGGTGCTCGCNACCGCGCACCGCGCGGAACGGCGGCCCCGGCAGCGGCGCGGGGCGCGCCGGGCGCTGTAGTTCTGTGGCGGCGGCTGAGAGCGGGGACGGGGAGGAGGGGAACTACAGCTCCCGTCGGGCTGCGAGCGGCCCTTGGCGCGGGGAAGAGCCCGTTCCGGACGTGGAGTCCGGGCAGTCCCCGGGCGCTGCCGAGGTCATGGGTGGCCGTGTCCCCGGGTGCCCAGGCACATCCATGTGTTCAATTGCTGCTGCGAGCCACGACCCCTTTGCAAAAAGTATCCTCATTGTTCCCAAAATAGCATCCGTCTCAGCCCGAGGCGCAGCTCCTCGGGAAATTCCTCTCGTCTTCTTATTGATTTGACACCTTTCTTTTTTTTCCTTCAGACCCTTTATTTTAGTCAGCAGTAGTAACAGACCTGAGAACGTGCAGAACACTGGGCAAATGCGAATCCAGCGAAGTGGAGGTTTGAGAGGTGTTTCCTACCCCAGCAGTGCAATAAACCTCGAGGATTCCCGCTCTGTCTCCGTGGAGCCTCATCCACGGGGTGCAGGAGCCTCGCTGTTCATACAATCACAGGGAGTTCTGTGTGCAAAGCGACCTTAAAACCTCTCCAGACACCTTCCACCATCCCAGGCTGCTCCAAGCCCCGTCCAGCCTGGCCTCCAACACTTTTGAGGGATGGGGCAGCCACAGCTTCTCTGGGGAATCCGTTCCAGTGCCTCACCACTCTCACAGGAAAATATTTCTGCCCAACGTCCCACCTAACCTCACCCTCTGGCGGTGGGAAGCCATCCCCCCTTGTCCTGTTACTACAATTCCTGATGAGTGAGCAGTGTGCCCAGGTGGCCAGAAAAGCCAATGGTATCCTGGCCTGCATCAGGAATAGTGTTGTCAGTAGGACTAGNATGGTGTGTTGGTAGCAGGATGGCAACAGGTGAGGTAACAGGTTTGGCTAGATTAGGTAATAGGTGATAGGTTGGACTTGATGATCTCTATGGTCTTTTCCAACCTTACTGATTCTGTGATTCTGTGATTCTGTGATTCTGAGTGGTACCCCTGGATGTGCCAAGGGGACGTGGTGGCCATCCTGCTGCCACCTCGGGGACATCCCGCTGGGGCTGCATTCCGGAGTCCCCACCTCACCCTGGAAGACACAAGGATTATCTGCTGGCACTTGTCCCCAGACCCGACCCCAGCACCTTGGGGCTGCCCCCTTTGTGACACGGGGCGCGTGACAGAGCCAGCCTCACAAAGTGGCACCACAGTGGGCCATGAAACACGGGCCACATCCCAAAGGGCCACCTCCCAGCTCCCCACAAAAGCAGGATGGGGGGGGCGCAGATCCACAGCCAATCCCACAGTGAGTCCGATGGGATGCAGACGCCACTCTTCCAGCCCCAGCCCCGCGGTGGCTCCATGCTGTGAAGGTGTGGGACAGCTCCCAAGTGACAAGGGGCTGTGGGGTTTTTTGAGGGGGACAAATGTCGGCAGGGAACCTTTGTATCTCTTGCAGGGTGAGATGTCACTGATGGAGGACTCTCCAGAGTCAGGCACCTCCCAGGTGCCACAGGCTGACAACGGGGAGAATCTCAGGTGCCCAGCGTGCCAGGACATCGACACCGAGTGCTCCAGCTCGTGCTGGCACTGCTTTTGCCGCCTGTGCCTGTGGGATTGGAGTCTCAGCGACACCAAATGCCCCCAGTGCCAGCGGCCCATCCGCCACAGGTACCCCCAGCACGTGGCCCTGTACCATGAGGTGCAGGACCAGGTGTACAAGAGCAAAGGGAGGCGGCGCAGCCGCCCAGGACAAAGGTCATGGAGCAGCTTGGGATCCAGCAGCCAGGACGGGTCCTCAGAGAGGAGACGAAGGAGCTCCGTGAGGTGGCACTGTGATGGCCATGGAAGCAACTCCTCAAGAAGGAGGAGGAGGCAGCCGTGGCACAGGGACTGGGACAACGCACCTGACGAGAAACGAGCTCCAAGGTCCAAACAGGATGTCCCGGGATCCTCGCGGAGGTGGCGATCCTGGCACAGGTCCCGTGGAACACGAAGCCGAAGCCGGCGAGGACAGTCGCGGGGCCACTGGAGCAGACGGAGGTCTTGGAGCAGGGACAGGGAGCAGTCCCGTGCCTGGGACAGACAATCGAGCAGGTCCCGCAGGAGAGGCCAGGACACCCGGGCACGGTCCCAGGGAACAGAGCCCCACGACCGCTCCGCAAGGCAGAGGCATCGGAGGAGCAGGAATGCTGGTGAGGGACGAGCTCCAAGACACCAACGGGACATCCCGGCCCCCTCCGGGAGGAGCCGGTACCGGCGCAGGGCCCAGAGCCCTACAGGGCACAGGACCCGATAACCCACCATCCCAAGGAGTGAAATGCCACACTCAACCCTGCCACGGGACAGCCCAAGGTGTCCTGTCAGCCTTCGGTGGTCTCCCAGTGTGGAGCCACCAGATCCCCCCAGACGTCCTGTTGCAGAGTTTGACTCTCTCTGAATAAATAAATGTCACTTGAGCCAGCGCTTCATTTATTTCCCTTTGTGCTTCTTGCTGTGTCTCAGGAGCCTCCACGGGTGTTTTGAAGCATCCCAGGCCCCTGGGGTGCCTTGGGTTGCCCTCATGAGCCCCATGCTTTCCTTCTCACTGCTCTCCCTGGCTCTGTGATGTGCCTCTGTGGATCAGGGAAGGAGCTGAGGGGCTCCCACATCCCCATGGGATCTTCTCCTCCCTGTGCCTCAGGATTCTGTGGCTGAATCTGATTTATTTGGATTTTCTTTTTGCTTTCCCTCCAGTTTTATCAAGGGCAGCTTTGCTGGGAGAAGCTGGTACATCTAAGCATTTTTTCCAGCAGAGCCATGACTTGGTACAGGAGCATTTTCCACAAAAACCAAGGTGTGTCTGACAACATTTAGTGCTGGAGGTGCCTGAGCCCAGTCCCAGGGCCAAATCTTGCCCTCTCAGGTTTCACCCAGCCCGTGACCCCAAATGCCAGCCTTTGGAATCATCCCATTAGCTTGCAATGTCCCATTAATCTGTAATTTGGGGTACAGTATCAGCGTAGCTGATAATCTCCCTAAATGCACATTCAGCATGTGGATTTGCCTATGGCTACATTCCCTGCTGGATGGAAGGAGGCTGGTCACACCAGATCCCTCTTCCACTGTAAGAAATAACTGAGGTGGGTGGGAAAAAAAAAGCTATAAAATTCAACAAATGGTGTAAAAGCTGGAGCTGGGATTCACAGAACCTCTGGAGCCTGTATTCCAAGGTGGGCAGGGATCATGGATGTCCACATCACGCTCTGGTAGAGCCACTCCTTTCTTTGAACAGGTTTATTTTCCTTCCACAGAAACCTGCTTCAAGTAGACCTGGAATTCACCTGTTTTCCCAGATTCTCCTCAAAGAAAAGTGGGCTCTTGCTACCAGAGACTCCTGGAAAACACACATGTTGTCTGGTGGGAGAAGCAGGGAGAGCTCAGCACAGGAGGGGGGCCATACACAGAAGCAGAACTATCCTGTTAATTTTTCCCTGGATTTACTTCTTCCATGAAATCCCAAACTTCCCATCGAGTACAAGCTGAACAGAGCTGTCAAGTTTTCCCTAGATTTACTTTTTTTCGTTCAACACAAATCTCCCCATCAAGCACAATCTGATGTTCCATTTATCTCCCAGAAAAAAATCCACTCCCTGGCCAGGGCAGTCACACTGAGCATCTTGCCAGGGATGTGGAAGTGCTGGATGTGCCCACCTAAACACACTCACACAAACATTTCACAGGGAAAACCCTGGAAAGGTAGAGGTGAGCACTCAGTGTGGATGGATGGTGGTGGCAGAGCCATGTTGCTGCTATTTCAGGAGAACAGCGAGTAAGAAAATGCAAACAATTTCTCGTGAAATAAAAAAACAATAGAGGTCCCTTGGGAAAGTGCAAACAGGCTGGAAGTCTCAGGGAAGAGCCTGTTGCCAGCCCTGCTCGCTGAGGTCACTGTCCAAGAGATTCCCAGCCTGGGTTCAGGAGGTTTTTACAAACACTGGCACCTCGGCCAGGCTGACAGAGTAATTCCTGAGGATGGTGCCTCCATCAAACACACGGGCAGTGTTGGTGTCCAGCCAGAGGTGCCCTTCTCCAGGCAGGAAGATATCCCTCCACGTTTGTCCTTTTTCTGTTATTGGAGCAACCAGGACCTGCAGTAAAAATAAAAAAAAGAAAGAAAAAAAAAAAGAAGTTTAGCAGGTGGCAGATTAGGAAGGACAGACCCATGGAGGGGAGATGCACATCAGGGAATCATGGAATGGTTTGGGTTGGAAGGGACCTTAAAGCCCATCCAGTCCCACCCCCTACCATGGGCAGGGACATCTTTCACCATCCCAGGTTGCTCCAAGCCCCGTCCAATCTCGCCTTGAACTATTTTTCCCTTGTTTTATAGGAAAAGCAGTTTCCAACACTCTGAGGGCATTTATTCCTGCTACATCGCTTCGCTTCCAAAGCTGCTAGAGGATTTCAGAGCCCTGAATAAAGAGTTCTGCGAGGAAAGCCAAGCCTTTCCAAAAAAGGAAAAAAAAAACCACTCAAGCCCACATAAACCAACTGCTTCGAGCAAATTTAAATCCAAGCCAGACGCAGGGCTCTGGTTTGTTTTTGGGCAGAGCCGGGGTCGTGGCACGGTGCAGAATTCCCACCTCATCTCCAATGAGAAACTCATCCTCCACGGTGAAGGCGGTGGGGTCCGTGGGGCTGAGCCACCAGGCAGGACGGAAGATGGGGGATCCCAAACTCTGCCACTCCTCGCTGTGTTTCAGGAGGAGCGGCACCACAAAATCCCGGTGCCTCTGGATGCACTGGCGGGTCAGATTCAGGACCTGAAGGGTCAGGGAGAAATCCATGCGGGGTCTGACATCCAGGATTGAAATTAATTAAATCCCTTGATAGGGGATATGGATTGAATGGATTTAAATCCATTGATAATTGTTATAAATCCATGAGGTTTAAATCTATCAATAACGGATATGGTCCCTTGGATTTAAATCTCTTCACATCTATTGATAGTGAATACAAATCCATTGGACTTAAATGGATTTAGATTAATTGATAATGGATATTATTAATTGGATTTGAGTCAATTTATATCCATTTATAATGGATAGAAACCCATTACATATATTTAAATGAATTTAAGTCAATTGATAATTGTTATAAATCCATTGCATTTAAATCTATTGATAGTGGATATGAATCCATTGGATTTAAATGGATTCAGATCCATTGATAATGGATATTAATTAATTGGATTTAAATGGATTTAAATCCATTGATAATTGTTACATGTAAATCCATTGCATTTAAATCTATTGATAGTGAATATTTTATTGATAAAAATCCTTTGGACTCAAAGGGATTTAAATCCACTGACAACGAAAACAAATCCATTTTATATAAATGGATTAAAGTCCATTGATATTGAACAGATATAAATCCATTTGATTTGAATGGATTTAAATACTTTGACAGTGGACATGAATCCATTTGATTTAAACGTATTTAAGTCTATTGATAATGGATATAAATGCAATGGATTTAAGTGGATTTAAACTCATTGGTAATGGATATGAATTCATTGGATTTAAATCTATTGATAATGGGCCGAAATCCATTGATAATGTATATGAATTCACTGAATTTAAAGCCATAGCATTAAATCCTTTGATAATTAGCTACAAGCCAATTGATCAAGGATTCATTCCCATTCCAACGCAAAAGCTGGGGACAGCGGCCAGGAGGTGACACCTGCCAGGCCTTCAGTGGCCTCTGAGGACACTGTAAAGGACACATGTCCTTGTTGGAGCACAGGATACGTACCCAGGAGTCACAGCAGAGCCAGGGAGGGGACCCAAAGGCCATCACGGGCAGGAAGGTCACGATCTGCAGCCACCGCACGAACAGCTCCGGGTCTCCCGCGGCGTCCCCGGCCAGGCTCCCTCCTGTGGGGACATGGGGCTCAGTGGGGTTGCTTGGCGACATTCCATGGGAAAAGAAAGCTCTTAGAGAGCCCCTTCCAGTGTCTAAAGCCCCCCTCCCTGGGAGCCACCGCTCCCCAAACCTGCCACAGCTTCCCTGCAAGTGGCACCACCACCCCAGTGCCCACCCAAAGAGCCACGAACGCCTGTTTCCTCTAGAAAGGAAGCTTCCTTTTCCCAACTCCTGCAGCTCCCAGGCAGTTGGGACACAACCCCCTGGGCCACACGCCCCGGCAGCAAACACCCCAGGCCTCCCCGTGCAGGGGGACCTGCGCTCCCGTCCTCGCTTCCCTGGGATGAGCCAGTGGGCTCAGCATCCTCCAAGGCGGAAACTGCCACGCTGGGATTGTCTGAGCCTCGTTTTCTAAGGAAAACAGGCTAAAAATAGAGGCCAAATTGAAAAATTGCATCCAACCCCCATCTCAAGGCTGTTGCTAAGCTCCACTCTCCAGGTTTGAAACTTCCTGTGTGTTCAGGGCATGATTTAACCACCAATTGCTCCCTCAGGTCCAAGACACAAGGAGAACAATCCCCTTGGCCCTGATTAAAGGCTGTTTCTTGCCTTTTTTAAATAAGGTGTTTATTTAAGGATTTCTCCAGCCGTTGTGCTTTGGAGAAGAAATGCAAACTTGGAGCAGAGCTGCTGAAATTTTAGGAACATGCATTCCCCATCCAGGAGCCTGGGGATGTGAATCCTGGCAGTGAAGGGTGGGATGTAGCCCAAGCCAAGCCCCGTGGGGCTGGGATGCAGTGGAACTCTGCAAAGGGCATCCCCAGAGACGCGGCTGCTGCTGGGGCTGCCTGGTAATATTTACAGAGTGTTCTTTTGTTTTTAATTCCTCACTCGATTCCCTGGTAACATCCCTCCCAATTAAGCCAGACAGAACAGAAAATCGGGGAGCAAAATGCCTCAAGCCTTCCCACAGCGCACCTAAGGTGCAAATATACCTCCCACCAGGAAAAATCACTGCAGAAAGGCCAGGAATAGGGGAAAACCCCAAAGAAATCCTTACCTACTGTGTCAGGGATGAAGAAGTTGTAGCCCAAGAGGCTGTAGTGGAGCACAGAGGGGATCAGCCCCTTCAGCCCCTCGTGGCTCCAGTCTGAGCGCAGGGGGCTCATCTGGATGAACAGCGGGAGGTGACTGGACCTGGGGGGAAAAACCACGAACACTGAGAGGCACTGAGAGGGCTCACAGGAGCCGGAATTCCATGGTGCCTGTCTGGTTGGGGAGTCACTGGGGTCAGATATAGAATCCTGGAGTGGTTTGTGGNTAGGTAACAGGTGATAGGTTGAACTTGATGATCTCTATGGTCTTTTCCAACCTTACTGATTCTGTGATTCTGTGATTCCGTGAATTCCATGGTGCCTGTCTGGTTTGGGAGTCATTGGGATCAGATATAGAATCCTGGAATGGTTTGTGTTCAAAGGGTTCCAGTTCCACCCTCCTACCATAGGCAGGGACATCTCCCACTATCCCAGGTTACTCCAAGCCCCACCCAACCTGGCCTTGGACACTTCCAGGGATGGGGCACTCACAACTTCTCTGGGCAGCCTGTGCCAGGGCCTCGCCTCCCCTCAGATCCCACATGGATCACTGACTCCACTGAACGCATTGTCCCAGACCATCTCCATGCCCCTGCCTGGGTGCTGTGCCCTTTCGGGCAGGACTTCCCCCTCACACACCCAAGAACTCCCTCACTTTGCTCCAGCAAAGCGTGTCCCCGGTACCCACCTGGCCCCGGCGCTGACAATGGTGCCATTGCCCAGCGTCGCCAGCGCTGCCGCCAACACCCTGGTGTATCCATCCCCCGCCAGCTCGGCGGGAGGTGGGACATCCTGCTCCAGGAAGGAATTACCCTCCACTCCCTCAAAAACCATGTAGGTGGCCCCCAGCGCCTGCCGCAGGCGCCGGGCACGTGCCAGGTACCAGCCCAGCGCCGCCTCGCTGGTGACGTTCAGGCGGGCACAGAGCTGCCCCTTCCAGGTGGTCAGCAGTGGGATCTGCGGATGGGGACGGAAATCCCTGTTAGATCCATAAAATATCCTGCTAATTCCAGGGTATGAGGCTGGGGAATGCCGCTCTGCCCACCCGTGGCGGTGCAGCGCATGAAGGTGCACCCTCCCCCCAAAATCCCTGAGTCAGTGGCAAAGTGGCTGATCATTAAACTGGACACAAAAAATAGAGTCGGGGTGTTTCTGAATACGGGAAACACTTTAAAATATCTTTTGGGAGTGGGAATTTCAAAGCTGCTTTAGTANCACTGTCACTCCTTTGGGGGGAAAAGAGGGAAATGGTGCCTTGTGAAGTGCCTGGCTGTGCCCAGTCCTGGCTCTTGGCTGGCACCAAGACCTCCCTGATTGATCCCACCACAGATCTAGCCATGCCAACCGCCCATATTCTATTCCTGCTCTTCCCTTTAACCTGCCTTTTAAGAGCTGGATTACTCCCTTTTCTGCCTTTTTGCTCGGCATTCAGCAGCTTCAGCAGTGCAGGGCAGCTGCAGGTCACTGGATGAATTTGAGGAAATACCTGAAGTTGGGTTCAACCCCAATATCCNTCCCCCCAGCACCTCTGTGCCCCAGCACCAGGGGATTGGGCTGCCTCTCCTGATAAATATAAACCCAAAGGGGCGTATCCAGTGGTAATTTGGGGTTGAGGGGGTCTCATACCAAGCTGCCTCCAGGTCGGGGCTGGCGGCTCAGCCAGTATCCTGCAGCCTCGCCACGGTGCAGGGACTGAAGGAAGAGCGGGGAGGTGATGCTGGCATATGGGGACATGGTGATGGAGAGCTGCAGGGGCTCCACCAGGGCCAGGGCCTGCCTCTTCCTCCGCTCTGAGGGCACGTGGTCCTGCGAGAGGGAAAGGCGAGGAAAAATGGTTCGTTGGAGCGGCAACACCAAACTCCCTGTGGGCAACACCAAGCTCCCCAGAGGGCAGCAGGACGGCCGTACCGCAGCGGCGAGGATGGCAGTGCCACGCTCCCCCAGGGCCACCACCCCCTCCTGGAGGTGATGCCGCTTCAACCTCCTCACCAGCGACCTCAGGCCTCGTTTGATTTTGGCAGCGGAACCCTCCGGGCCGTGGTACCGCCAGATCAGAGACCTGCGGGGCGGGAAAAGCCAAGGCATCGTAGTTTGTGACAGCACAGGGACACTTTGGAAGGATGCCCATCACAGGGACAGGTGCTGGGACACTTGGGAGGATGCCCATCACTGGGAGAAGGGAGTGCTTACCCCAGGAGTGCCGTGTCCGGCAGTGTCCGTGCCGGCCCTGCCAGAGGATTGCCCATGTGCCGGTGGGCGGTTGCCACGTCAGCGCTGAGGCACAGGAGGTACTGCAGGGGCTCCTCCCGGCCCGCCGGAGTCTCCAGGCAGAAGTGCCGGTTGCTCTCAAGGGACAGGAGCAGGGGCACGTCAGGCGCCACCGTCACTGTCACTCCTTTGGGGGGAAAAGAGGGAAATGGTGCCTTGTGAAGTGCCTGGCTGTGCCCAGTCCTGGCTCTTGGCTGGCACCAAGACCTCCCTGATTGATCCCACCACAGATCCAGCCATGCCAACCACCCCCATTCCATTCCTGCTGTTCCCTTTAGCCTGCCTTTTGAGAGCTGGATTACTCCCTTTCTGCCTTTTTGCTCGGCATTCAGCAGCTTCAGCAGTGCAGGGCAGCTGCAGGTCACTGGATGAATTTGAGGAAATACCTGAAGTTGGGTTCAACCCCAATATCCACCCAAAGATGGCAAGAGCAGCTGAACAGGGATGAGGCGGCGTGGGATCCATCCCCTGTGTCCTGCTGCCAGCAGTCGTTACAGTTGTGGGGTGTTTTATTCTCAGGGACATCTATGCTGCTCTTAAACCAGTTGCTTTAGAGATCGGGAGCGGGATGGGGAAGCAGAGGGATGGAAGACGTAGGACAGAGGACAGGGAAGGATGTGAATACCTGTTGAGCCGAGGAAGTACCTGTCCAGGACAGGCCCGAAGCCGCTGGGATTGGTGCCGAGGTCTCCGCTGACGAAGGGCTGCGCGGGGCTCTCGGCACCGTTGAGGGGCCAGCGCTGGGCACGGGTGCTTGGCCCACCATACCAGGAGACATTGGCCATGGAAAAGCAATCCTGCAACCAGGAGAGCATCGTCAGGGGGCAAGGAAGGAGGGGGGCTTGGAGCACACTGGAAGTGGAAGGTGTCCCTGCCCGTGGTGGAGCGGGATGAGCTTTAAAATCCCTTCCAGCTCAAACCATTACATGAAATGGTGTAAGAGTAGGAAGAGGGGGGGAAAGCGCAAGTTATTATGTGGGAATAAAAACTCTAGAGTGTAAAATTACGGGTTCCTTTAAAAATTAAGGAAACCCAACACAACCTCCCCAAATCCTGCCAGTTTTAGCCGGATGAACTCAAATAAAATCTAATCATCGTGACCCTACCTGAGTGCACACCTACGATTATCAAACACCTCTGAGATGCTGAAAGGTTTGAGCAAAGAGCCTGTGGGACAGGAGCAATGGCCAGAGGGCAGAATTTAAGGAAACAGCTTTAAAATGCAAAAAAGGGCACTTTCAGAAACCCATCTGGAAAGTCTGTTTGGGTTCATTTGGTTATTTTTCTTTCTTTGGGGTTTTTGTTTGATTGGGTTTTTTTCTTTCCTTGCTGTTTGTTTGTTTTACTTAAAAAGACATTAGCCTCTCCAGCTGCTTTTTCCAGAGTTTCTGGGGTGAATTTACAGCTGCAGCTCTCACTGGAAGGTTTTAGCCCTGACCACGATGGCACTGCAACATCCCTGGAGTGACACGTGCTCTCTCCCAAGGGCTGACAACAAGAACTTCCCTAAATGAGATTCAGTTTGGGGATTTGGGACCTTTTTCATAGGGGTGACAGGACCCTGGGCCTAGGGACATCCCCATGCCTGAGCTGCCTCCTGCCAGAAACCATCAATTTTCACTTCAAAGCCTCTCAAACCTTTTCCCTTTCTGCCAAATCGAGGGATCAGCGGGACTTAAAGTCCGCGTGACCTCCCAGGTGGGACGGGCTTCCCCGAAATCCCGGGGATTTGGGGCCACAGGGGGAGGCTGGGGAAGCCAGAGGGGACCCAGGAAACCCCACCCCAACCCACCCCATGTTTATCCCCAGTCCCAAGGCTTTGGAGCCGCCCTGAGCTCGGGGCACAGAGAGGTTAAGTCTCTCCAAGTGGTGGGGAGAAGAGATGTAAATTATTAAAGTGGAAACCCTGGAGGCTCAGAATAGCTGTACCAGGTGTCAGCTGAACTTGTTACACCAGCTGGAAAAAAGGGAAAAACAGCCCGTTCTTAACTCAGATTTCGCTGGATCATATTTTTCAGTGCTTTGGTTTTTCGTAAGGAGAAGGAAAAGCCTCTTCTGTCTCGCTCATCCTCTCAAACGCCTCATCCCGGTGTCAGCAAAGGAGACCCAGATCCACAGAATCGGTTTGTGCTCAGGCAACACCTTCCACCCACCCAAAACGGTCCCAAGAGGTGATTTATGGCCAGAGGGGAACAATGCCCCATCCCACAGGACCCTATCCCTCTTCCCTCCCTGTCCCGTGGGCCCCCACAGCCGGACACCCTGATCTGACAGCGTTTCTCTTTCCCCTCCTAAGGCTCCTTTTCACAGTCTGCTTTTATTTAACCAAGGGAGAAACCAGGGAATGATACCAAAAATAAAGCCCCCATAAATGTTTGCAGCAGCAGACACGGATTACTCCCATCCCACGGGAGCTGCCCATTGTCTGTGCTGGAATAGGCCTTCCCAAGTTTCTCGCCAGCATTGTCTCCAGTGGTTATTTACTCTGTCTCCATATAAACACAGTTCTCCCACCCCATGGGCAGCACCACCACGGCCCCATAGGGTTTGGGGAGGGGGTGGGTGCTCAACATCAGGTCACAACTCATCCCAAAGGCTCTTCCCACCCAACTGCTGCGAAAGACAGGGAGCTCTGTGGGAACCAGGGAATTGTGGCCAGGCCGGACTCTCTTTGGCTCATCAGACCCCAAATGTCCCCGTTACCTTCAGGGTGACGTCGGGGCGCAGCGGGGTCCAGCGCACACCATAGCACTCGGTGCCGGGGGCTGCCGGGGGCTCCAGGGAGAGCCGGAGCTCTGCATCCTCCTCCCAGGCGTAGCAGAACTGGCCGCCGTCGTGCCAGCAGTGGTCCCGTGGCGGCGGGGNACCAGGGCCCCGAGCCGGCGCTCCCACAGCATCCCGCCGTCCCGGCCGCGCAGCACCCACTCCTCGGGGGACTGCTCCAAGGCCTGCCAGGAGATGATGCCGATGGTCATGGCGAAGAAGACGGCCACGCCGAGGCAGCCGACGGCGCCTTTCCAGGGCTCCGTCATCTCCCTGAAGCCCAAGGTCCAGGTGGACTCTGGGAGTTGGCCGGTGTGGCGGGAGAGGGGCATGGCGGGACGGCAGGGATGCTCCGCTTCTCTCTCCTCCTGCAGCAGCAGAGGAAAGAAAAAGCCTCTGGGATGGCTGCAGAAGATCCTCTGGGATGGCTCCAAAAGATCCCCTGGAGTTGCTCCAAAAGAATGCACAAAAGAATTAATTCAATAAAATGGTTTAAACAGAGGGAAAGCTGCGGCTCTGTTCTCTCTGCACTGATCCAAAGGTAAGAGGAGTCCCTTCCACAGGCTCTCCCACGGCAAATCCTGCTGCTGGGCTCGGTGACGGTGGCTGAGCTCCCAGACCCTGTCCTGGAGCCAGCTCAGCCCCTTGGCAAGGCCAGCAGCACCCACTCGGTGACACTGAGGAGGAGAACACGCGTGGCCCAGAGCCTGGCAGGGAGACGGGACGGTGGCCAGTGGGAATCGGGGCTGTGCTCCAGCCTCCGCTGATTCCTGGGGTTTGGCATCTCTTCCCTGCTCCGTTTGGAAGCAGCAGTAAATAGCTGGGGGCGCAGGAAAATATCCCACGGGGGTGGTTAGAGAAAGGAGGGGAGGGGATGCAACCTCCTCTTTCCGATTCCTCTGCCTCTTCGCTGGAAAAGCATCTGGATAATGCAGAGAGGAGGAACCTCCACGGGCAAGGTGCAAGCGCTGGGCGAGCCCAGGGGAACAGGTAAGGGTGTCACCTGAGGTGACAACGCCATGGGGTGGCACCGCTTATTCCTGCACCAAAGGCTGCCCCTCCATCCCGCTGTCCGACGGCAGCTTGGGGATGGTGCCACCTCCCCGGGCACAACACAGCCACCCCCACACCCCCCATCGCCCCCTCCCCACGTTTCTTTACCTAAAGGCAGGTTCCGAGATGCTGCGGCAGCCCCTGAGGTGTCCTCGATGTTTTCCCGACTGGCTGTCCCG
>WEKX01005662.1:343332-373723 GCA_013390025.1 Pitta sordida | reverse complement strand
ATTTGGGGGGGGGGGGGGCTGGTTTGCCAAGTTATCGAGGTGGCTCTGGTTGAGCCTTTGCTGCACATCTGTGAATCCACATGTGAGAAGCCCTGGCTGAGCCTCCTCCTTCTGCCGCTTTGGATTTTGTGGTTGTTGTTATTATTATATTTTTTAGGATTTTATCCCTGTTTCTACCTCCCTCGAGCCGCTGGATCCCCCTCGGCTGCCGAAGGGAAGGGCACTGCCTGCACCCAAAAGCAGAGGGAAGAGGTTTCCCAAGACACTTGCCATCCTCACCAGTGCAAAACCCACTGGAAATCTGGGATTTCCATCCATTTTCCATGCCCCATGTCCCCATCCACTCTTATGCCACCCTGCCTAGAGGTAATTGGGGAAGACCTGATTTTCCAAGCAATATTACAACCTGTTCACTGCCCAAATCAAAAAAAGAATAATAAATAAAAATTGGGATTTAAAAGCATTTCCCCATCCTGCATCCAGGCCAAACCCCAACAAACCCAAGCCTCCAACCCCAAGTCTAAAATTCTGCTCACCTGTGATGTTGCTCTTTGGGAGAGTCCCAGGACTGCCAAATCCACCAGGAAAATTCTCATCCGTGGCTCAAACAATCCCTTGGAGGGGCCTTTCCCCTCCAGGATTAATTTTTCATTCCAGCTGGGGCAATATCCAGTGTGGGATGGAGGGAAAATGTATTGGGACATGCAGGTGATGGAGCAGGGCTGAGTGCTGAGCACTAAAGGAGGAGGTCACAGATCCCATGAGACCCCAAAACTTGTTAAAATAAAGGGAAAAAACATGAAAAAAAAAAGGAGTAAAATGCTCCTTCCACCAAGGAAGCTCTGAGTACTCAGAGTGACCAACACAACCAACAAGTGGAATTAACCCTGCACTGATTCAGAGCTGGTCACCCACACCATCACCAGGAGCCGGTGGAAATCCTGGTGTGGGGTTTGCCACCTTTTTATGAGGGTTTCTGGATCCATGTCCCACAGGGGGCGTTTGGTTTAGCTGCAAAACCCAAAGAAATGGGACAGAGGAGAGGAAAAAAATTTATTTTGGGGGTAATCTGGGGTCCTGGTGCACTGGGAGGGTTTAATCCTCTCTCCAGGGGAGAGAAAGGGATGTTGCAGCAGCTGCCAAAAGCTGCACAAGGATCTGCAATCCCCTGTTTTCCCACCCCAAAACGGGCTGGGGTGGGGGGGGGTGTCAACTGATGGGGGTTGTTTGGCTGCAGGAGCTCAAGGCAAAGCTCTGTCACATGGCTCATGATTAAATCGCATCCATGGGATGGCAGAGGGGCCCCCCGAGGTGGGATTAGAGAAACCCTGGGATGGCTCGGGGCAGGGGGAAAGAACCCGGCTGGGATATCAGGAAACAAGGGGATTTTCAAAAAAAATAAAATAAAAAAAAAGCTTTTCTTAAAAAGCAGCTTAAATCCTGGAGGGGGAAAAAAAATCCTGCTGGAGGTTTCAACAAAATACTTGGCCAAGTTTGGGCCCCCTCCTTTCCAGCTCTGCACAAGGGTTTGGGCTGAGCCCTCTCCTGCCCTCCCAGAACTCCTCTGTTTTGGGAGGAGGAAGAGTTTGGGGAGTTTTCCTGCCCGTTGCAAATCGCAGCACGAGGCGGCTCCCAGGAGCAGCAGGAAGCCTCCCTTTATCTTCCTCACTCTGCCAAGAAAAACCACTTTGCCTTGACCTGTTACAGGGGGAAAAAAACCCCATGTTGGGGTGGCTCCCTGGATTCCAGGAGGGTGTCCTGCCCCTCTGCTTCCAAAGGATTTAGGGGATTTTTAACATTTTTAAATCTCCTCCTGTGCGAAACGGAGCATCTTCACCCCCTTCCTGACTTTGCAGGGCTGGAAAGACCTTGAGCTTCCCTTTTTTTAATCCCATGGGGCTTTCCAAGCTCCAAGGATGCTGAGGGACTCTGAGCAACCCGGGGAGTGGGAGGTGTCCCCATCTGTGGCAGGAGGTTGGAACTGGATGGGCTTTAAGGTCCATTCCAGGATTGTGGGATCTGCCAGCCCTCGAGATCCCCTGGGCCGTGCAGGATGTGGCACCTCTGGGCTGTTGGTCCCCAGGGCAGGGATGGAGGGGGAGGCTCAGAAGCACATTTAACCCACCAGCATCGACAGGCAGAGCTTGGGAATCCAAACTTTTCAATGAGACACCCAAAAACCAGGGACTAAGGGTTATTCCCACCGGGATCCAGGATCAGTCACCCCCTAAGAGAAGATTCCTTCACCCTGGGAATCACACTTTGCATCCTTTAAAAGAGTCTCATTTTCTCCTTTCAGGGTGGCTGGATAAAGGGAGAGCACTGAGAGCCACAGGGATTTCCCACGTGCCTGGGGCTGCACTTGGGAAGGACCAGCCCTTTCTATCAATATTTTCCTGCAGCCTTGAAGCACCAGCAATTACAGCTACAGCTTCCCAGACCCTCCCAGGGATTCTGGTTTGGGGTTTCTTAAATATTAATAGGGATTTTAAAAAAAATAAATAAATAAAGGGAAACTGTGTGGATTGGCCAAGAGCAAAGGAAAACTGGTGGGAGCAGCAAAGCCTTCCAGGGCTTGGCATCTGTGCTCAGTTTTGCCCAGTGGGGAAGCAGCCTCATCCCAAACTCTCCCTGTGGGGATGGATCCTCAAAAGCCCACATCAATCCCCCACTTTTTATCCATTTATCCATGATATCCAGAAGCTGGGAGATACAGTGGTGATATAGGGTGGATGACTTGATTTTCCTTCCCGTTGCAGTTCCCAGCCTTTCCTTTCAGGGCCAGCAAAAGCCTTTGGCTGGGCTGGAATTCTCTGTGCCATAGGGAGATTGATGCTCCTTATTCGAGCTGAGCTATTGCTCAGATTAAAAGAAAAAAAAAGAAGAAGGAAAAAGAGTGTTATGGCTCCTAAACCTCCAAATCTGAGCCCAGATTTCCCCCTGGAAAGCAAAGCAATCCCAGATTTCCACGAACTCCACAGCTATTTCTAAAAGCAACACACGAGCAGCAGGGCTCAAGACTGACAACGTGGCCTCATAAACAGGAACAGCCCTTGGAAGTGACTGTGGGACAATTGTCCCCTCCCATCCCTATCACTGAACCAGGAGCACGCAGATCCATGTGCTGCCCCTCCAGGAAAAGCCTTCAAAAAGCCTAAACCATCTATTTTTTTTTTTTCTTAAAACAAGGCACAATGGATGACAAAAGCTGTGGCTGCCAAGAGAGAGCAGCTGCACCCTGTCACCTCAGCCCACAGTTTTGGTTTTCCAGCAAAACTTGTGGCAGAGGGGATAAGAGGGGGATACCTGGGGGTGCTTGGTGTGCCTGGGAGCTCAGGCTCTTGGAAAGGACCTTCCTGCTTCATCTGCCTCTCCCAAGCTTCCCAGAAATCTGCAAAGCAGATTTGCACCCCATGTGCTGCCAAATGCAATCCCAGCCCTGGAGATGCTGTTTGGATGATGAGATCGAAATTCTTCGGCTCCTCTCCATGGAGCTGAGCCATCACAGGCTGGAAAGGTGCGGGACAACCTTCTGGATATCCCTGTGTCCCCAGAGGGCTGGCACTTCCCAACAATCTGCACAGTGGATCAGCACGGGATACCCTGGCTCCATCCATCCCTCTTCCCTGCAGGATTCATTAGCAGCCCCCAAAACCTGGTGCTCCCTAAGGACAGTTGTCCCAGCCCTCCCCTCCTGGCTTCCATCCCAAAAATCCCTTTCAAATATTGTTTCAGCAGCATCGGCTCTGAGGGAGCTCTGGGCACCTCCTCCCCAGGGACCTGGTTTAGATTCACCTCCCCAGGGCTCTAAATCCGCAGGCTCTGACCTTCCTCTTCCTCTTTTTCTTCTTCATTTTCTTCTTTTTTTCTTCCTCCTCCTCTTCTCCCTCTCGCTCCTCTTCCCTTGCCCAGCTCCTGCAGAACCCCCATGATCCAAGGATTTAGAATTTGTGGGGTTACCCCAGAGCTGCCCCCCAGAATTCCCACAGAGGGACCCCCACACACCTCTCCCCACCCATCATGGCTGCTGCATCCTCAAGATTTTATACCTGGGAGGGGAAATTGCTCCCAGAGAGCCAATTAGCAATTTAGCAATTACCAGCCCTGGTGAGCTCCCCCGGCCTCACCCGAAGCAGAGGCTGGGACTAATGAGGTTTTGTGCTAATTATAGTGTCCAGGAGCCCTGGTGAGGGGCTGCAGCAGTGACCACATGGACCATTTGGCTGGAGACCTTTCTGGATTCCTTGGATATAAAGCACACCGGGGTTAATCCAGGACAGCAGCCGAGGCTGTTCCGGGCACTCCTCCATTCCCAGGAATGCTGGGGGTGCTGTTCCAGGGCTGGCCTTGCTTCCTGCTCACGAGCTGCTCCTTTTTCTTGGATCTCTTGGAATAACTCCTGCTGAATATTGTGGGATTCTGCCATGCATTGCACTGACCTGGGGCTTGAGCCAGCAGGGAAATCCAGCCCCTGGGACAAGCCTAGGGGATATCTGGGACCTGAGTGACTGGTGGATGAGGCACACAAAGCCTCAGTGGTGCAGTGACAGACTCATGTGTCCAGCATTCCAGCGGCGTTTAATCCCTCTTAAACTCTTTTCTCCTGACCCCAGCAGCCAGGCTCAGTATTTCCCAAATCTGGCTCCTCTCCAGCCAGGACACCACCACCCATCCAAGCTGCTGGATCACAAACACCAGCCCAGCTCCCAGCATTCAGCTCCCTTGGGAATGCCATAAACCCCTTAAAATTAAAGAAAAAAAAAACCCCACCTTGTGCAGCTCTTCCCCTACGCAGAGCCCTGAGCAAATTTTAATCCCCTAAATTAAATTTAAGACAATAAAATTGGGAAGGAGCAGCCCCAAATTACTCTCTTAACCTGGTCCTTTGCTGGGGCTCATTTTCCACCAGGTTTTGGGTGTGCAAACAAAGGTGGGATTTAATGAGCTCCTCAGAGGGAAACCCCTTGGATAGACACAGGCAGCACCAGGGAACCCTTGTGGAAGGTGCAGGAGTGGAAAGGGTGTCCAGGTGGGTTCCACAGCAGGTCAGGGGTGTGGGATAAGTGGGTTTCCAGGCTTTGATGCCCAGGGGAAGCCCTCCCAGGCACACATCCCATCACTAGGGATGGAGGGAGCCAGGATGGTGAGTGGTGGGGGAGTGTGAGCAGAGGGTGAGGGGGATGCCCAGCCCGAATTTAAGGGGGATGCCAACACCGTGCAACCCTTTGCCTTAGGGACCCACACCCCAAAAATAACTCACAGGAGCATCACAGGTGGTCAGGAACTCAGCTTTTATTGTCACGGGACGCTGCAGCAGACGATGGGGACAGTCACAACAGCAGGGACAAAGGGGGGGTGGGGGTCACACCACAGGGTCCCAGAACAGCCACCCCAAATGGCCACACAGCCTCTTGCAGCAGGAGGGAGAGGAACAAGCTGTGAGCCAGCTCCTTCCCACGCCTTTCCTGCTCCATCCCTGTGCAAAACCACAAATTCTCAGCCCACAGTGATTTTTCCCTTCGGGAACGTAGCACTCAACGGGCAAAACAAATTGGGGGGTCCCTGCAAGCAGCAGCCCCTGGAATCGGCTCCATTGTGTCCGTGTTGCTGAGTGGCAGGGCAAAGGCATCAGGGGAGGAATGCTGTTCCTCTGGGATGGGGATCTGAGCTCAAGGGCTCAACCGTGCATCCGAAATCTGGGCAGTTTGATTTGCCTCCCCTCTCAGGATGGGCTGCCTCAGTGAGGTGAGGCAACAGCCCCGGGGGGCACTTGGAACCCCCGGAAAAGTGTGGAGCAGGCGGTGGGTTCAGCGGGGACGGAGCCTCTGCCGCCCTTCTCCCAGGGTTTATTTACAGTGTCACTAGAGGAGAGCGAGCCAAGGGGCCTGAAATGTTTAAAAACGGCTTTTTTGGAAAGGCCAGGGATCCCTCTGCTCTAAACAGATCCCCGTGTTGCTGTAACGTGACCTTGGTGCCAGAGAAGGGCTCCAGCAGCTCGTCCACAGAGAGACTGTGAGGGGAAGTGGGGTCTGCCCCTCCACAGCTGCTTAGGTCACAAATTTTTGCACCTCGGGGGAAAGCTGGGGTGGCAATGCAGCCTTGGGCTCTGACAGAGGCTGGAGATGGACAAACCAGAGACCCTGACTCTTTGCGGGGGGCCACAGCACAGGCTGAGAGGGACACAACCCCCTGTCACTCACTGACCACACCGTGGGGGGGTCTGGGGGCACTGAGGGATGGGTGTGGGCAGGGATCACCCCCAGGGCAGCCAGATGGGGCTGGAAGGGTTTGAGAATCCAGCCACGCTGGGCAGCAGAGGTGGCAGGGTCCACTCCCAGGCCTGGGGCGGCCAGTGACATTCTGGAAGCCAGCGCAGCCTTCGGGGCCACCCAGCATTGCGGGGGCTGGGTTTGGGGCACAGGTAGACCCAGCCATCTTAGGGGAGTGGGAAAACACTCCCAGACGTGTCTGTGCAGGGTCTGAGCCCCACCAAAACACAGCTGGGCCTCCAAAGGTTGGCCCAACGCCACTGAGGCCACCACGGGTCACGTTGGCCGCTGCCTGCAGCCACGCCGGAGGAGGAAGAGGGAGGAAAGGGGTCAGGAGTACAAAGACGATCTTCCCCACTGGCACAAAGAACCTACAGGTTCTTGCACCCCAATCCCACCCTCCCCACTCTCCACCTTCCCCTCTGGGGGTCCAGCACAGCCCCCCCAACCCCCCCCAACCCAGGGGCTGGAGCAGCAGGATGAGCTGTCCCTCTGTCCTGCCCGGGCTGGAGCCGGGACGCTCACTCAGGAATGTAGTCCCTGAAGGAGTTAAAGCTGAGGCTCCGGCCCGCGGAGTTCAGGGTGGAGCTGGCCTGCATCTTGGGAATCTTCTCCATCAGCTTGGACACTGTCCTCCTCTTGAAGGAGCCTGGGGAGAAGTGCCCCTGCCTCAGCAGCTCCTGGTAGAGGCTGCTGAACACGGCCACCGGCTCCTCGTAGCTGTCCCGGGTGGAGATCTCGTAGAAAGGGAGCTTGAGGGCTTTGGAGAGGTTCTCGCCGTCCTCCGTGGACACCATCCTGTCGAACTGCAGGTCCTTCTTGTTGCCCACGATGACGACGGGGGGCTGCTCGGAGCCGCCGCTGCGCTTGGGGCTGGAGTGGAGGTGGTTGATGAGGAAGCAGAGCCGCATCACCTCGTCGAAGCTGCAGCGGTCGGTCACCGAGTACACCACGGCAAAGCCATCGCCCCACTTGATCTTCTCCTCGATCTGCAGGGAGTCCTCCTCCTGCCAGGGCACAGGGACTCCCATAAACACCCCTGGGATCCCAGCGCTGCCACCCAAAAAGCCTCCCAGGGGGCCCCGTCACCGTCTCCAGGAAGGTTTTGGCTGTGGGGTTTGTGGAGAGCAGTGACCCACAGGCAACGCCTGGAGCAGGGATGGGGTGGCTCGGGGCCTCTCCTGACATGGATGAAGGGGGAACCAGTGCTCCCTTGGGCTCTCAGGATGCTCCACCAGCTGCATTCCACTTCCATAACTTCCACCCCCACGTTAGAGAGACAAATTCACCAAAACATCCTTTTTTCTGATGGATATTCCAGACACCGCTATTCCAGAGAGCAGGGATTGCCTTCAGTGGCAGGACCACCTGCTCCTGGTGTTTTCCCCGTGCTCTGAACAACCTGAGCTCACCTGTCCTGCCGTGTCAAGGATCTCAAAGTGCACCATCTCCCCGTCGATGACAGCCACGTGCCTGTAGATCATTTCTGGGAGAAGGGGGGACAGACAGGACAAGCGTGTGAGAAAACCCCCAAGGAGCAGACACAGCCTGGGTGCCCCTAGTGAAGCCGTGCTAGAGAAGTGGCTTTTCACCTGCTGCATCCCAGAGCCCCACGGCCTCAGTTTTGAGGCCACACCTTGTACCAGCCCCATCTCCCCATGCCCACGAAGGGCAGCCCTGTGCTGTGGCATCGAGCCTAGTGTCTCCTATGGCACCAGAGGCCCCAGGACAACTGAGAGGGGCCTGTGACCAAAGTGTGGAAACAACAGGGGGGTCATGGAGCAACAGAGGGAGAGTGGCTCTGCAGGAGGGTGGGGGGAGTAGCCACTTCTGGGACACTTCAGCAGGGACACGGCTTCAGCGCCCCAAACCCAACCCAAAAATGCAAAAAAATCCCCAAATCCTAGAATTCAGGAGAGCATGGGCCACTACTCCAGGAGATGCCTCCTGTCCTTTAAGAGCAGACTGGTAAATTCAAGGAACTGAGGAGAAATTCTTTGGTTAGTGCTTGGACTCAACAGTCTTAGAGGTCTTTGCTAACCTAAATGGTTCTATGATTCTGTATCATCCTATGATTCTATATGTTTCCATTACTCCATGATCCCTGCTGCACTTCCCTGTGCAATCCAGTGGTTTGCCCCAACAGATTTTGATTTAAATGACAACAGAAAATGAAAAAGGAGACGGGGAGATGCCAGGACCCCACATGCTCTGTCTTGACAAGGAGGAAAAGGAGGGAAAGTGGTGAGCTGGGGAGCAGAGTCAGCTCTGCCAGAGTGACAGCACCAAGGTAAAAAATGTTTCCTTACCTAGGGTTGGATCGTAGTCTCCAATGAATCTCCTGGTGATGAAACGTACTGTGAGTGCTGGAAAAAAAGCACAAACAAATCCTGTTGCAGTTGTTAGACCAAACTGTGGGGAAGCATCAGCTGCCTGAGGCAGGAGGGATGGAGCAGGCTGGCTGCCTGGGAATTTCAGCCCAGTCCGTTCAACCTGACCCAGGCTGGCACCAAATCTCACAGAATTCATCAAAAGTGAGAGGAACACAAGACACGGAAAACCAGGATCTACTCCCCACGCCTTACAAGAAACCAGTGCTGGAAGTGACACCAGGAGCTGGGAGAGGAGCTGAGCTGGTGCCCTGAGCACCCAGGTCCTCACATCCCCTATCCCTGCCACGCCTGTGCCTGGGAATTCATGTCCTTGGGATGCCAGGCACAACTGGGAACCAGTTTCACCCTTGCAAAGTGTCCAGTATACCCAGGGGCCTTCCAATGCTGCCACAGCACCAACACATGGATCCAATCCTTCAGAACAATTTTTCCTCCTTGCAAGGGCAAGGAGCACCAGCAGCTCAAGTAATTAAACCTCCTCATCTGATTACAGGTCTCCCTGTGCCAGAGCCAGGCCAGGCAATTCCCAAATTGCTGGCAGGGTGAGGGCTGCTGGTGCTGGAGCCTTGCCCGGCCACTCCATCAACACAAGGGCTGTCAATCCCAGCCAGCCGGGATGGGGGATCCAGACCTTGGCTCCAGAGCAAAGCTGGGAGGTGGGTGAGCACTGCAAAAAAACAAAAAAACAACCAACTAAAAACCAGAGACTCCTCAGATTTTCCTGAGGAGGCGTAGGAAAAGCTTTACCACAGTGCAAGGTCTCCCAACAGGAATTTCCAGCAGTGGACAGGGCTGAGGCTCAGCTGAAAATGTTGGAATAGCAAAGGTTTTTCTAGGTAATGAATAGACTTGGAGGTGCTGGAAATTCTCCTGGTGGCAGTGGCACCAGCACCAGAGGCACTTTGGCTTAGAACAAGGAGAAACCCCACAGCTCCAGACACCAGGAATAACTCAGGAGCACGGGAACCAAGCGCTGGACCACAGAGCTGAAAAGCTCCTCTGCCAAGCAAATGCCACCTCAGGGTCTGGTCCTGATTTGGGAAAACTCCAGGAGAAGTGACCCATCTGGAAAAGCAACCACCAGAAGTGACCAACTGCATCTGTGAGATCCTGGGAGCATCCATAGTCAGAGGAAAACCTTTCCCAGAGCCTTTGGCTGGAATATCTTTTCCAGGCAGCAGCACTGACGCCTGGGGGGGAATTTCTGCTTGGAAAGCTGAAGGGACCACAGAAACACTGGTGGAAGTGCTGCTCGAGCCCTTCAAGGTGTTAATGATGGTAATGGTGATGGGAGTGAAAGGCAGTGGAGAGGCTGAGAGCTGGTTTGGAAAGGCAACCCGAGTGCAGAGTGAAATTAGAGGAAAATAAGTGGGAACAGGGCAAAAAGACCCAGCAAGAGCGAGGCAGGAGCACAGAGCCAGGAAGGGGGGGATGGAGAAGCCGCACACCAGGTGCCAGCGCAGCGTGAGGAAGGGAAGAGAGCAGGAGTGCAAAAAGGAGGATAAACCTCAGCAGAACCACCATGTGAGGAAAACCCCTCCAAAAACCCAAAGAGGGTGTGAAAATCCAACATCCTGCCCTCACAGACCCACACCAGACCAGTCAGGATCCGTGTGTTTATCCAGGGAAAGTGGCACCCCACCCAAACCAGGCTTCCTGCCCCATTGGCCCCAGTAGCTTCTCCTGCCCTCCCACACCTGCCCCTTTCTAATTTGGGGATTCACCATCCCCTCACCCCCCTAATCCACCTGTGGATTTAAACCTGCCCAGCAGGGAAGGGATTTGATAGAAAAAACCAGGTAATTTAGCCAATCTGCTCTGAGGAGATAACCAAGGATCCCTGCGGGAGGCACCTCTCGGCACCTTCAAAGAGGCGACAGAATTATCGGGAAGCAGGGTGGGGGGAGCAGGACGAGCCAGGCTCGGTCTCTAGAAAGCACCTGATTGTGTGTCATATGTCAGGCAGCAACCCAAAGCCAGAGCACATGGTGTGGGATGAGAAGAGGAGCCAATTAGATTGATTAAAAATTGGCTGGAGCGCAGGAACACGAGCGGAGCTGCCAATGGGGGAAGCGGCCGCGGCCACCCAGCCTTATAAGGAGGTTTCTTTCCCCCATCCTGAACATCAGTAACCCCGGGAAGGGCTCTCTGAGGAGAGCCCCAGGGCTGCAAGGGTTAATCGTGCCTTCAGTTTGGGCTCCAGGGGTGGCTGTGGGTTCGAGGGGTGATTTACCTGCTCCTGCTCCGGGGAGGGCTGGGCACCTCGGGATTGCATCGAGCACATGCCCACGTGCTGCCCTGTTTGTGCTGCTGCCGAGCGGCGTCCAGCACCGATCCATCTTCGGCCCACGTGCTGCAGGCAGAGCTCTGCTCTGGATTATGGCAAAGTTTATGCTGGGCAGCAGCAGCAGAGGATAACACAAGCCATGGCCGAGCTGGATTTCCAGCTCCCGAGGGTGATTCACACAACCCAGACCTTTAAGCCACAGGGCTGCTCCCAAACCTGTCCCTGCTCGGAGGGTCTGGGTCCTCAGATCACCAGATCCTCGTCATTTCCAAACGGCTCCGAAAAAAGGAAACTTGCTGAGAATGAGGGGGGAGGGGATTTCCCCCCTTTTGCAGCTGCCCAGATGTGAATTGGCCTTTTGTTGTTGCCGGCCCTCAGCTCTCCCAGCCAGGCTCTGTGTCCAGCAGGGTGGATGCAACAGCTTGTCCTGGGGATGCTCTGGCATGGGACCCTCTCACATCGTGCCAGGACAGGAGCTTGGCAGCCCACAGATGGATCCGGGTGAAATCCACTTTCACCCTCTCCTGCTCCCTCCCAAACAGAGGAACCCCCTCACGCACCTTGTACCCTCCTCTGCTGGCCAGGAGAGACTCACCTCCACCTTGGGAACCAGCTGCCTCTCCCACGTTCCCTCCAGCCCCACAGGAGCTTCATCAATGATGATCTTGGCTCCTTCCTCACCTTTCCCGCAGTCCACCACCTGGGGTGTCACCTGCTGTGCCTGGCAGGGACAGCATGGAGCGGTGTCCTCGTCCCCAGCACAGGGGCTGGAGGGCAGGACGACCCAGCAGCTTGGGCACAACCCGCAGGGAAGGTGACACAATGTCCCTTTGCAGGGGAGGGCGTGCAGAACAGCACCCAAGGGACACAGAGGGGGAGCGATGTGGGGGGGATCGCGTGCCTGCCATTCCCAGCTGCTGCTCCCTGTTCCTGGCACGCTCCTCTGCATGAGCCACGTATCAATTACCTCCCCGTGCCCTGATTCCGTGGCCTGTGCCACCGTCACACCAGGAAAACCCCCCTGCTGCTGCAGGACACGAGAGCTGATGCCACCGACGGGTGCCACGGCCAAACCCAACCGCAGGAACTTTTAAAGACCCTCAGCATGATCCCACCCTGAGGAGGAGGTACCACAGCCCCTCACCTGCTGCAGGAGGGGCCCGAAGCTCCCAGGAATCTGCTCCATGGCGGGTGGGGTTGACACCAGCAGGGAGACACAAGCGTTCAGGCCGGAATGGGGGTGAGCCAAAAGCTCCATATGTGCTGTACAATTGTCACCCGCAGCCAAATTCTGCCATGGACACCCCCCTCACCCCCCCCGGCTTGCTCTGGGTACCCTGGAGCTGAGCCCCATCCTGTGCTCCTGCAAAGTTCATGGAGAGCTGGAAGCTGCTTCTTTAGATTTCATCAGGGAATTATGATTTTTCACTAATGCTAGTTACTGCATGTGCCTCCAACAGCTGCTGCTGCTGTGGTGCCTTCACAGGTGACGCCTTTTCCAGAGGGGCAGGACATTCCCTGTCCCCAAGGACAGGGCAGCTCGGCTCTGTGCCCCAAGGGTCACGGATCATTGCAATAAATCAATGCGGATCCACAGGGATACAACACTTTTCCCTCGCCTATGACCCCCTCCTGGCACCTTTACCCAGCCCGGGAAGCGCGGAAGGATGATGCCCAGGAAGGAATGGGGCGAAGGAGGGAGCTGAGGTTCTCCCGGCAGAGCATCCTGAACCCCCACCCCCGGTGGGCGCAGGGAAAGGGAGTTTTCCTTCCGGAAAAGAAGGAGTTTTCCTCCAGGAGGAAGGAGGCTCCGCAAACCCGCTGCGGGCGCTGGAAACGAGCGGCGAACTCTCAACACCTGGGAAAGCTCAAACCCGAGCCCGGCTTTTGGGAAAGCTCCCCCGTTCAGCGATGTCCCCTCCCCTCCCCGTCCCGGACAAGCAGAGCCCGCCTGGGTACGGGAAAACCCCGTGTCCATGCGGGAAACTCGAGGAGAGGGGAACTCGGTGCCCCTAAACGCCACGGGCTGGCGGGACACCGGGGGGATGTTCCCCCGTCCCGACTTTCTAAGGCACACGGGAGGGTCGGTACCTCCGCCCGGGGAGAGATACCGCGGGATGCCAGAGGGGTCCCGGGAGGGCACCGGAGGGATGGCGGGGATAACAGAGGAGTGCTGGGGGAACCCTGCGGGATGCCGAGGGGATGCCGGGGAGGATGCGGGGTACCCCCGTCCTACCTGTCTTGCCCACGGCGCTCTGTCCCAGCACGACGAGGCGCAGGGTGCGGGCCGGGCTGAGGCTCACGGAGCGGCGGAGGGGCCGCGGGAAGCTCATCCCGGAGGGATCCGCCGCCGTCCCCGCTCCGACGGGAGCAGCTCCAGCGGCTCCGCCCCGGGGGCCGGGCTGGGCTCAGCCCCGGGCGGGTCCGGCTCATGCCCACCCCACCCCTCCCCACTCCATCAACTCGTCCATACCTCCTCGTCTATACCTCCTCTTGGGCAGTTTGGGCATCGTGCCTCAGTTTCACCGCACGCATCAGCCCCGCACCCTTCGCTGCCGACCGGGAGAGCTGCTCACCCCAAAAGCCAAGGCTGGACGGGCTCGGAGCCACCTGGGCCAGCGGCAGGTGTCCCTGTGCACCGCAAGGGGTGGGACTGGGCGGGCTGTGAGGTCCTTTCCAGCCCGAATGGTCTAATTCCGTGAGCCTGTGAAAGTGAGGAAAGAGCAGCTCAAAGCAGTACCTGGAGCGGGCGTGGATGTGTGTTGGCCGCCTCGGGAGGAAGGGAAAAGCCTGGCAGCACCTTCAGCAAGACCTCAGCCACATCCATCAGACCCCAAGATGCCACTGGCCCGTGGGGTGCAGATCCCAGGTGACACCACTGGCCAAGGCTGTGGAGCCCTCAAATGCCCACACCAGGGACTCAGCCCCTTTTCCAAAGGCTGCAGCCACTTCTCTGGCACAGGGATCTCTGCCCGACCATCTCGGGTGACTTGGCACAGCCCATCTGGTGCTCAAGGGAACATGAACCCACCTGGTATTTATAGCCCGTATCTGGTGTCCAGAGGAAATATCGCTGGTGCCTCTGCCCTCACCCAGCCCTGGAGGGTTATCTGGAACACGGCTGCTGCCAGTGGGATGAGTGCTGGAGAGGGGACCCTGGATAACACAGCGGGGAGCCAGGGGAGAGAGCAGAACTCACCCAAAAACCCCGTCTCACCATCACAACAGCCCTGCTCCAGGTTTTCCAAAGCCAGGAGACAGCCTCATGGCTACATCTGGGGCCCAGAAAACAACAGCGAGGCAATAAACCTCGGATTTCGGGACAAAAGCCCATTCCCAGCTGGGGGAACGGAGGGGCGTCAAGAAAAAGAAGTCTCCGTTATGTTCCTTTCCTATTTTTAGCCCCATTTCCTACGGAAATGAGATGTCTGCAGTCAAGTCCTCTTCTAGCCTGATCCTCTTCTGTACTGGTTTTAATACACTGAAGCCACATTTTAATACATCTGGGAAGCCAAAGAGAAAGTCCTTTCCCTGCAAGTTGTGTGACAAAAAAAAAAGGCCAGATTTCATAGAAAAGCAACCCTTGCAGATCTTGGAAGGCAGGAACCGGCTGGCAGGTTCCTTCCTGCCTGGCAGAATTCCTGCTGCTCCCAGGGCCGCTCGGGTTCCTGGTGCCCCCATGCTGGGAGCTGAGCAGTCACACAAACACACCTCTACCTGCCTTCATTCCAAGGGCATGGATTTGCAGGGATGGGGGAATAGACGGACAAGAAGGATGGAGTTAAAATGGAAGTAACAGCTGTGCTCATGCCACAGACTTCCAGTGTCGCCTTGGAAAAACTACTTCGGCTCCCTGCACACCCACCCCTCAGGACCAGGCTGGATTGGACCACTGGGAGCCTCCAATCCAACACCAATTGCTCCAGGGCAACATAATCCTGGATTCTTTAGGAAAATGTCAGCGTGGGCCCTGGAGCTGGTGGGGTTTTGTGTCCCTGACAGCACATCTGGGGACTTCCCAGAGAAACTCCTACTGCTCACGCACGGATCGGCTTGGCACGGCGGGAGCCACATGCGTGTTCCCACAGGAGCACGTCCCACGTTTGCCAGGGAATGTTTGGCTGGATGACAGCGGAAACAGGACTTTATCATCTGCCATCACTGAACAAGCCACCTGTGGCAGAGCCAGGTGGGAGAGGTGCAGGAGGATATTGGTTTCTGCTGAAATATTTGTGGTGGGGCTGTTCCACACTTGCCAGACGTTAAAGACGTGAGGACTGCTCCGAGAAAGGGGCCAGGGGCTCCCATGAATCATGGCCCTGCAGGCAAAAATCAGCTGAAATGAAAAGCTGGCCTAAACCAAAGAACCAAATCTCCTCAGGCTGCAACCATGGATCAGGGGGATCCCATTCCAACAGTCCAAACCACTTCCCTACTGGATCATCAGCTATTTTGATAACCGCCAAAAAAACCTGAACTCCTGAAAGAGAGCAATGGTGTGCTTTTACTTAGAAAAGGAAAATAAAATAACACCAGTCCCTTTTCTCTCCATTAGATGATGCAAAGGTATGGAATACCAACGGATCCATGCAGGAGCCAACTCCAGTTCAAAAATGACCAAGGCATCTCAAACTATCCCACAAGGTTTAGCTTTATTCCTGAGCCTCCACTTGAATCCTGTTTCCAGCTCATCCATCACGTTTAATTGTCGCTCATTAATTGGCTGCACTGACATTCCCGTGTGCAGAGTTAATGCCAGATGGAGCAATCAGGGAATTCTCTCCAGGGAGATAACCAAAGCCACGCTTGTCCTGTCAATGAAAACACATTTTGGGCTTCTACAGCAAACCCAGCATCCCTAAGGGTTCTCCCTGCCCCCAGGCCCTCACATTCCTCATCCCCTTCGTGGACTCCTTTCCTTTTCAAACCAATCCCAGCCCCTGCTCCAGCTGTGAAGCCTCTGCGTTCACATCCAGGACAAAGCACAGGAGCAAGGACACAGATCCCACTTGCTTGTCCATGTGCTATAAATAGGGAAGAGAGAGAACAGATGAAAGGCCCCCGAGCCCCAGCACTGCGCAGGCATTCCGGAGGCAGCCGGACTTGTCCGTGCAGGATTTTGCATCAGCCCAGACCCACTGGGGAAGCACTGCCTTTATTTTCTTAATAAAAGGCTGTTTTTCAGGCTGCAGGAGATAATAAAAGCTCTAGCACGAGAGAACACCAACCAACACGGTTTCCTGGTGTCCCATCCCGTCTGTGTCTGAAGACGATTCCGAAGCGTGTCCGGATCACGCTGAGAAAATAAATCTGGCTCCACGTCAGACGCTTTTACAAAGCTGTCAGGGGAAAAAAAAAAACCACAAAAAACCACACGGAAGGACCACATTAACAGCATTTCCCTCCCACCCCAGGGCCTGAACAGCACGTCCGGAGAGCTTTTCCAAGCTGCTTTGCCACTGGGTAAGACGCCGGCAGCTCACGGGCCGGCAGAGCGCGTGATCCGTATATCCTAAAAGGAGCTGCTAAATCCCTGTGCTGCCCTTTGGGTCCCGAAGTGAGTGGCCTGCACTCTGTTTTCTCCTCGGGAGCCGGCTGCTGGGAAGGAGGATGCTGCCACAGACCACGTCTGTCACGCTCCACAAGGAAGGGGCTCCTGGCTGCAGGAAGTTTCCCACTGTGGGAATGGCTTTGCTCGGGAGGCTGATTTTAGAACACAGAGCAACGTGCTGAGGGAAGGCAGAAGGAACCCCAAGCACGGGGGTGAATTTAAACCTCCAGAAACGCTGCAAATAGGGATGACCAGGGTGGGCTGTTTCCCCTTCACTCACAGGATCTGAAACCCAAACCCCTCGAAGGTGCAACATCCGGAGCACCAGAGGGGTTTGGAACAGCATCAGCCTTTGAAATGATGGAAACCTCGCTCCAAAGCAGCTGGACCTGAGAGAGGGAGGGAAAAACCTGCAGCCACAAAGGAATTCAGATGCCATGGGCCACGCTCAAAAGGGCAGAGGCGGAGATCAGGGCTGGGCTCAGCACTGCACACAGGAAATTAGGGATTCAAATACCTCCCTGGAGAGGAGTCTCAGGGGACACACACACCTGGGATCCACTTGGTATTCCTCGGGATCCCAGAGCCATGCGAGCCCAAGTGGGACCCCCAGAGCGGCAACGGCACTTCCCGAGTAATTCCCAGCAGCTGCTCCTGAGCAAACCTTGCAGCTGGCACGGAAACAAAGCTTCCTTATGATGGGAAATGTCAGGGCTGCACAGCCAGTCGTCCTGCTGCCCCGGAGCCCCGCTGGCATTCCTTGGGAAGCACGAGAGGAGCAGCACAGGCAGCGGCTTTGTGGCCATCGGGCAGGGATCAGTGCTGGAATTCCCTCCGGTTCCCAGCAGATGCCCTCTGCTCCGGCTCTTTAGCCTCATTCCAGGGCTGGGTGGCCAGAGCCCAGGCCTGGTTCTCGTCTGGCCCACGTGGATCTGACTCTGGGCAGAGCATCTCAAATTCCGCCCGGATCCGATGCGATGTCGTGTCCTGACACATAAATTTCCACCATGAATCAGGACTCGTGGAAAAATCCCCAACCTGCTGCTTCGGTGAGAAATTCCTGTTCTTAACCTACTTAAGTGCCAGGAAAAAGGTCCCAAGGATCAGCCCTCAGCACATGAAGCCAAACGGAGACTCGTGACTTCTTCACAGAAAACTGGGGATTTCCTGCTTCCACCTGGAATGGCAAAAAGCTTTTCTTTTTTAAATTCCCCTAAAGCAAATGTTAAAATATTCCCCTTTTCCCCCCAGTCTGAATAATTCCAATAAAACCTGAATACGTATTTTGTTCTATTTTCGTATTAAAAGCTTTTCAAACAAAAAAAACTTCCTGGTAGTGGGTTGGGTTTTCCTTGCCTGTATTTTCCTTCCCCCAAAACACTGTGAAACCACCCTGATTTTTTTATGGTATCTCTCTCGGATCAGAATTACATTCCCAAGGGCTTTGGGGGGGGGAGGATAATTTTTACAGAACTTAAGCCACTTTGCTTTTCTTTTGGCTCCACATTGGCCTCTTCCCTCCGTACTTTCGAGCCCTGAATCTCTTGTTGTTTTCCAAGTGTTTCTTCCTATCTGGGAAGGACAGAACATCCTTGCTACATCCCCTCAAAGCCAAGACATGCTGTTTCTTAGCCCCAGCATCTAAATAGAGGGACTGAGGGTTCCCAGTCCAATTCCTTCAGCTGGCAACGCTGCTTCCAGCGTGGACCCAGGAACAGGCTGTATCCGGAGGAAGGCACCTCGTGCCAGCCCACAACACACTGTGCCTGCTGCTGGGATCTGTGGCCCCAGCGTGGAACTGGAACCACCTGTGGGAGAAGTGACATATGTGATTTTCCCCTGTCCCCTGCCATTTGTAAGAGAGCTGGGGAACAAGGATGTGACAATCCAAGCCGCCCATCAGCGGGGCAGGGAAGGAACAGCGTTCCCAAGGGCTGCCTGTGCCAGGGGGTCCGAAATGGGAAGGGAGGAGCCAGCTCCTGCAGATCCAGCTCTCCCCAGTGTCCAGAGAACCAGCTCAACCCCGGCACACCTGGATCCTTCTCCAGCTAAAACCCGGCAGGTGAGGTGGAGTCAGAGCCGCCTCAAGTGATCTCCCAAAGGAATTGTGAGACTGGACACCTCAGGACAAGCCCCAGATTGATAAAAACTTCCATTGCCTTCAGCACAGGGCTGTGGCAAGCTTAGTCCCAGGAGGAGCCATGGTGGGGGGCACACAGGGACACCCAAACACAGACTTCCTCCCAGTTTGAAGCAAAGTGTTCCCTAGGGAAGTGACAAGGTGAGCAGGGCCCATAATCCCTTCACAGGAAACTCCTCCTGGTTGACACCCAGCCCAAAAACACTTGGCTGGGTACACCTGGATAAACTTGGCCTTGAACATGCTGCTCAGGAACACACAGTGCTCAAAATGAAGACGAGGAAAACACTGGGATCTCAATGTGGAAGAGACTCTTTAGGCCAAACCCCAACTCTGAAATAGGCCCAAAATCCCTCCTGAGCTACCAGTGTCTTAAATTGTGAGTGTTACACAGAGACAACTTAGTGCTTTGCCCTCTTACCTTTAAAGAGGGCAATTTTCCAGCTCCATTTCCCATTGTTAATCCTTAAGAAGGATTTTCACCACCTGGCATGACCTGGGAGTGGATTTGGGACCCTGGAGTCACCTTGTTTCACTGTTCCCTGCAGTTCCATGGGCTGTGGGGGCCACACTGTACCCCAGGATATTCCCTGAGGCCCCAAAACGCCAGGAATTACAGGACCAGAGCTTTTGGAAAAGCCTGAATTCCTGAAGTTCACTGAGAGGTGTGGAGGCAAAAGGATCCCTTAGGCACGAAACAGCTGGACAAGCCAGTCATGGATCCTGGGTGGTTTAAAACTCCTGGCAAATAAACACCATCAAGGCTGAAATAAGTTTCAAAAAAATATTTCATTATGTATTTTAAAGAACAAACAGGTTCCCATCTCCCACTACAGCAACAAGTCCACAAGTTTCCAGTGCAGAGGCAGTTTTATTTCCAGGACTGCCTGGAGAAATGATGATTCCCAGCCACACTCCCCACCATCCGTCAGGACAAACAGGGGTAGATTTCAATGGTGTTGATCCGGAGGACGGTCTGGGGGTTCCTAATGACTGAAAAAGAAGGAAAAGGGGGGGGGGAGGTAGAAAAAAGGATCAGGTGACAGCACAAACATAGTGCTCACCTAATCCCAGGGCTCCTGGAGGGCTGTGCTGGCAGACAGCTGCATTCCATGGGGACGGCATGGCCAGGAGGTCCTAGAACTCCTGCGGAACTGGGACTGTTTTCCATACAAAAACAGGCATCATTTTACCCTCTCTCAGAGATGGGAGAGTCATTTTGGCAACAAAAACCTGCCCCAGGACGCTGTTCGGGCTCGCTGGTGGCTGTGATGACACATCCCATGTTTAAAGGCTTTGGGAGGAGTAGCAGGATTGCTTTTCTGCCCAGGAAAGTTTATTGTCAGCAGGGCCAGGGAACAAAAAGTGCTGGACTGAGGGAATATTCAATCTTGGTGCTCTGTGGGTACATTTGGGGCCCTGAGGGGCTCTGGGGACATGGAGAACGAGCCCCTTCCTCAGACCCTTGTGCCATAATACCTCCCCTCCCACACCCAGCACAAACCAGCACCAAGGGAAAAGTCTTCTTTCCCTCTTACTTTTCTTCCTCTGGTAGTTGTGCCTCTTCCAGAAGCGCATGTTGATCTTGGGCCAGGATTCTGTCTTCTCGATCACTGTGGCCTCCACACGGACCAGGTCCTTCCTTAAAAATAAGTGTTAAAAGCATCACTCTTTTATTATTGGTATTCTCCTCCTGCTGGGGAGTGGGTTTCTGGGGGAAACACAGGGATAACACATCCTGCCTGACAGAGACAGGCCCTGCCTCCACAGCCCAGATCCATGGGCATGGCACAGTCACCGTGGGAGGAGGGCAATCTTGCCAGGCAAACCAAAAGCCTCTCCAGGTGCTGTACGTGGATCAGGTGACGGGACAGCTCACAAGGCAGAACTTCCCTGTCAACTGTGGGATGAGCTCATTCTACCCGAGGAGTGAGGGAAACCTGCAGGGACTTGTGGGGTTGCAGCAAGATAAATTCCCCCTGGCACCTTCGGGTGATCTTGTGTCCTGGCAGGTTCAACCCCTTCTCCTGGTCAATGAAGAAGCCCTTCCTCCTCTCCTGGTCACCACACAAGTCCTTCCTCCTTCCCCAAAGCATCACAAAGCCTCACCTTGCTCACCTGAGAAAGCCCTGGCAAAGGCTCAGTGCGCAGGGACTCCTCCCACGGTTCCTGGCAGGAAGCACAGCCAATGGCTCCTGGAGCAATTCCCTTCTCCTCCCACACGCCTCTTGTGCCTCCCACTCCTGCTCTGTCCCGTTTGTTTACCCCAACTGGGAAGAGCAGATGGGGACTCACTGAGGAGTCCAGGTACTGCTTGGGGGGAGCTCAGGTGAGACCCCTGAAAGGCCCAAATTATCAGAGGATGTCATTTCTACACGTGGCAGTTCCCATCCTTCCTCCCTGAGGACTGAGAGAAAGGGAATTTACACCCTTCACTGCCTTCAGAGGCGAGCAAAACCAGAGCAACTCGCACCTACGTGTCACCGTATGTCACACACCAACACCTCCTGCCCACCCAGAAGAAATAAACAAATAAAAGAACGAACTCTAGGCTCTCCAGCTGCTCCCTGAAAAACAAGGTGGTGGAGGCAGGACCAGCTCAATGTCTGCACAACTCCTGCTCTGTGGGAAGCAGAGAACCTCCAAAAAAGAGCCAGACTGGAGCTCTGGCCACAGGGTTTTAGTCAGAGCCACAGGAGAGGAGGAGCAGCCACTCTTCCATGCACAGCAGTGCCGAATTCCATTAAAAGCTCGTTAACTCTGCCACAGGAAGACATTTAAAGGCCATTTTGCTGACAAACTGCTCTGTCTGCACTTGAGGGGGGCAGAGGGGGGAAAGCCCACCCAGCCTAAATTGTTCCAGCAAGGTCACTGGGAGGCCAGAGGCTTCAGACAGTCACCAATCCCTCTTAAAATCCACCCCGAGGGTGCGATTAAATCAAGAGATTGGATCCTGGAGGGAGGAGGAAACTGATATATCTGCAGTTAGTGACTAACCCAGAAGAAAACAGACATAAAAATGTAGACTTGAAGAGCCCAACGGGTGACCCTGACATCCCAGCTCCAGGATGTGATCCAGATTCAACCACACACAAGCTGAGGGAGAAAACCAGAAGGAAAACTGTACTCCAGCTGTGGTTTACCAGTGTAATTTGGGAGCTAAACCTCCCGGATTCAAGGCCCTGCCGGGTCCTTCTGGCAGACACAGCACCAGGAACTTGCTGCTGGGAGGCTGAAGCACAGCAGAAACCAACTGGCCGGCGAACAGAAAAGAGTTCTCAGCAAAACAGAGCCCAAGGAGGGGGGAAAAAAAAATAAAAATCTCTATCAAACGTTTTAGGTATGACTGGAATGTCCATAAAAATAAGAAGGGGGTCACACGTTTCCCAGAGCCTGGGACAGCTGGGCCTGCTGCCTTCAGCAAGCAAAATACTGCACGGCAGAGCACAAGGGATGGGGATCTTTTGCAGGAGGTGAGAAAAACCCACGCTGAGATCTCACGGATCTGAGATGGGCTGAAAGGTGTTGTCATGAGGCAGAGCAAAAACATCGAGGCAAACCACAAACCCCAGAGGATCATAACTCTTGGAGGTCGTAATTCCAGCTGCCAAGCTCGCTCCCTTGCAGGGCTGAATCCCAGCCTGGCTGACTGGGACAAGAACAGCTCCAAGGCCTTTGGCATTTCCACTGCAAAAATGGGCAGGGGAAATAGGTTTTCTAGAGGGGAAAAAACCCCAACAAACCCTCCCACGAGCTGCATTTGGTCTAGAAATAAGCTGAACTTTCTCACAGAGGTTCCTTTGCCTCCACTCAAAGCCTGACACAGGCTCGTGCCCTTGTGCCAGGCAGGGCATCCACTGACCCGCACAAACAGGGTGCCCAAAGGATTCCAGGGCAGGAGCCAGCCAGGAGCTCCCAGAATAGCCTCCACCACCAAGATATGGGCTGGGGCACTGCTGGTTTTATTTTCGGGGTTTAAAGGAGTGTCATCCCGGGAGGTATCAGAGAAACAAACCGTGTCCAGCTGATCCCAAACAGGAACACGGAGGCGCCTTCGGGAGACTGTGAGCGCTCACTGGGGGTTTATTCATAAAACAGAAAAACAAAACTGCCTTTTTTTGACTCATCCACCCTCTTCTCTCCTCTCCTCTCCAAAGTGTCTGTGGTTGGTGCTCCTCAGCTGCCTGATGTGGCACATCCCTGGGCCGCAGAACTTGGCATCCCACAGGAATTCAAATAAGAGCCCATTTCTAGTCCTAAAAATGCGATTCCTCTCCCTAAAACCTTCCAGTAACTGGCAGTACCGCACAGAATCCACAGGATCTGCTATTCCAGAACCATTTCCAGGGCTGTTTGTAAGAACTGGCAAACCCCCCAAAATCCTGTCCAACACGGGGACCCGAGGCAGATCCCACAAGTGCACATAAAATCATGAAATAACTGTACAAATAATGCCTAAACACTATCAGCCCGCAGTACCACAGAGACTCAGCAGTGAAACCACCCGAAACCAGGTGGTTTTAGGTAACCCGAACCCAAAAGCCACCAAGAAATAATCCCTGTACACACCAGTTCCTCCTTACCTGGCCATTCTTTGCCAGATTTAAAGCCAAGGCCCTAAACCTGTGATTTACTCAGAGCCAGGGCTTCCAGGCTGGAAATCAGGAACACTAAAATTACGCCCTGTTGGGGTAAAGGTTAAAAACCCAACTCGAATTTAAAGGATTTCTGGGTTATTTCAAGGTTATTATCACCTGGTAAGTTTGTGTAACGAGAAAAAAAAAAAGACCCAAGTGAGGTGAATATCCTGCAGTTACCTTGGAACTGGGACCTGCTGCTCTCCCAGCACTGGGGAGGGCCAGAGCCAGCAGAGGCTGATGAGCTGTTTCATTGGTGATTCTCTCAAATGGGCTGAATAATGCCAGTTCTGGAGAGTGCAGAGCCCTGAGGCCACAACCAAACACAGAAACGTCAGATAATTCCTTTATGAAGCATCTTACCCCAGCAGTGGCCTTCCAATGAGTGTGAAGTCGTCAGCACCGACCATCAAAACCTGGGGGAAACAAATCAGCCATGAATCCCTGCTCGCTGTCCCAGCAGAAATGCAAACAAGGCCTTCCAAATTCTGCAGCCATAAAGGAGGCAAAACTGCTTGAAAACGGGGCCTTCCCACATCTCAAACCTGACAGCAACTACAGGGGTGGTGGGGGAAAGCTGTTAACAGAGTCATCGGTCTTCCAGAGAGTTCATCCCTCTAAAACACACTGCAAAATATCTTTCTCCACGATCAGAACACACTGAACTTCTCTGTCCTGGCTCGCCAGCAGCTGTAAAAAACATGGAAAGCAATCAGGGAAGAAGAATAACCTGTCTTGTGTGGGAACTGGACAACTGGCAGCTCCTGAACCTAATCCTAAAGCTGGATTTTTAAGGCGATTGCTACAAATGCCAGTGGAGAATTCCCTCATTCTCCTCCATGAGGCCTCAACGATGGGAAATAAAGAGCTGAGGATGTGGGGGATTAACCCCTCCCAGGGACTTGCTGTTGTGGGGCAAGTTTTCCCCTTCACTCCCACACAGACCTTTGCATTCCCAGCTGGCTCCACCACACAAATCCCTCCTGTGCCGTGCACAGGGATGTATGTGGGACACAGCTGTATCCCAAAAAAAGGCTGTCTCAAAACTGGGCTTCCAGGCGAGGGCGAGCACAAAGCCCTCTCAGCTCTCCTTTAACTACCTGCTCAGCTCGAACAACCAACGTGAAGAGAACCCCACCCCATAATATTTCCTTTCAGTACGGATTAATGAGCCTCTGCAAGGTCCTGCTGGTTATCCAAGGCTGAGGGTAAAGATGTTGAATTGGAGCTTGGAAATCCTTCTCTCCGTGCCCCATCCCTCTGCCTCCAGCCAGCCCAGCCACAGAAGGATCTTGCAGAGCCCTGAGGAATGACAACCTCCCTGGGAGCCCTGCCGGGATTTAGGGCTTGGACTCCACGATCTTAGAGGTCTTTTCCAAGCTAAACCATTCTGGGATTTGGGGTGCTGGAGCCTCAGGGCAAACAGAGGCTTTCGCTGTCTCTGGAAACAACAACTGTCATTTTCTCTTTTTTTTTTTTTTGGAAGGAGTTTGGACAACAAAAATCTGTCTTTCCCCACAGAGTCTGGCACGACTCCCTCCAACAGAAAACCACAACAATATCAGCACTGACTGAAACTGGAACACAACTAAGGGATGGGAACAAAGCAAAGGGCGGGAGATGCCCCGGGGACGGGTCTTGCCTCGAGGAACCTTTGCAGGGAATTCTGCTCTGCAGCACCACCTTTTCCAGCCGGATGCGGTCTCCGCACTCCGCCTCCAGCACGTTGTCCATCATGATCAGGTCCTCACTGGTGACCTTCCACTGCTTGCTGGCGAAGTGGACGACGGCGAAGAGCCGCCCGTACTCCCCCGCGGAGATCATCCCGTTCACCTTCTGCACCACCTCTGCTGGCAAACAGCGGGCAGGGGTCAGGGCAGGGCACCCCCCCCAAGGCTGGGAAAGGCTGGGAAAACCAACCCAGCCACCCTGCTCTCCCCCCCTGCCCCGCAAAACTCTTATCTCCTGGGAATCTTCTGGCAAGGAAACGCGGCGTGAGCCTCCCTTTCCTAAAACTGATGCCTTATTTGTATTTTAGGTGCTGGCAAACCCACGAGTAAGTAAACATCTGGGATGGACAGCCCTAGACTGCTGACTCTCAGCCTGGTCCCTCAGGGATCCCCAAACGTGGTAAAGCATTCCAGGAAAGGGCTCTTGTCCGTGCATCCTGCGTCCAGAGGATTTCCTCCGAATTCTGCCCATTTCCAAGTAACATGGAGACAAATCAGGAGCCTGAATAGCGCCTAAGGCATGCAGGGATAATATTGGGAAGGGCTTGGCAAAACACCAGAAAAAGGGCCCCAGCATGTAAAAAAGCCTCGTACCTGGAGCGAGGACAAGAGAGACCTGTCCCTCTGTTTCCCAGAAAAAAACCACATCTCTTCCCACATGCAGCGTGGTGCCAGGAGCAGGACAAATCCCAGAGACCAGGTTCTGGCACATGGACAAACTCCACTCCACGCTCAGCTTCCCGGGCAGCGAATCCAAACCCAGTTTTTACGGGAACACCAAAAGGTGTTGCTCGACGACACCACCCCAGTGCCAAACAGCAGCTTCCCACCCTCCCAAGCTGCTCAGAACAACGCTGAAAAGTGGCTGAACCCTTTTTTTTTCCCCCCTCTCCTTGGAATGTAAACAAAACATCCCTTTGGGACCAGATAGGAATCCGGCAGCCAGGCAAACCCAAGCCAATCCCTACAGGAACGCTCGGGAAGGGTCCAAGTTTGAAGCCAGAGGGTTCACACCGTTAAAGGTAGAGGCAAGAAACACAAATCACTTTTGCAGGGCTGCTTCAGCTCGCACCAGGACTAAGAGTTGTTGATAACTCTTCCAACGCCCCTGGTGCCAGGAAACATCGAGGGATGGCTGGGTTGGATCTCAGCACCACACGGAGCGACCCTTCCTAAAATATCCTTAGATATCCACGGCTGCTTGCACAGCCAGCAGGAAATAACAGGCAGAACTGCTGTTCCCTTTGGATAAGCACAGCCAGGAGATAACAATGCAAAGCTCATCACCAGCAGGAGGGATCCCACGGGAATCCATCTGGGATGGGACCCTGCTCCCCTCACAGGGCTCCAGCTGAGCAGCTTGTGGTTCACTCCCGGGTTATATCACCCATCTGGCACTTGAGCAATCCCAGGAGCACAAAGGAGACAAAAGGCAGGATCTAAAGAACCCAGGAGGAGGGATGGAGCTCCTATCCTCATGTCCCACCCTCTGCAGGTCTGTCCTGTGCCCACCATCCAACTGCTCCTGCTGGCTGGAGGTTCTGTTTTCTGCACCAGAATACACCAGCTCTCTGTGTGCCCACCATCCAACTGCTCCTGCTGGCTTCCATTTAGGCAGTAAATGGAAAATAACTTGTTTCTCCTCTCCAAAAGGCTTGTTTCATGCTTAAATTTTTATTTTCCCCCCTCTGTTTTGTGTTTCCTGCCACACATCACATCAGGTAAGATTTCTCTGGGAATGTTACAAGCTGTCACAAACTAAGGGCAAGTCACATTGTACCCAGATCTCCAAATCCAGCAGCTAGAGCACGATTCCAGTGACACTAAAATATGGGACAAGTAAGACAAAAAAACATGGGTAACACAAACCTGCTCCAAACGAAGATATTTATGCTCAATTAGGCAATGCTGGAAGTACAGACTTGAGGGTTTTACCTGCATGATACTTGGCTTCCTCCACTGGATCTGGAAGTTTTGGCACCTCAGGCCACGGGGGTGAAGTCAGGGAAGTTTTGGCAACAAGGCTGCAAATGAAAAAGGCAAAAATTCACTGCAGCAAACAGATACTGCCAAGATTTGCGAAGTATGGAGAGGAAAGAAGGTAAAAGGAGATGGAGCAGAAACGGATTTTACTCATCACCACCTGGCCAAAAGGAATCAAGGCTGTAGTGAACAATTTAAGCAAGAATTTATGATACCACAAAACCAATCTTAGGTTTAAAGAGGAGGAAGGCTTGCCCTGGAAAAATCCCTGAGATGACCACAAAGGCCTTGGTTTCTGAAATCTGAAAGTTTATAGCAACTGATATAATAAATATAATGAATAACAAATAATACATAGTATTTACCAAATCTAGTGGATTTCATAAATACCACCCCCCAAAATAAAAAGTAAATGCCATCCCCATCAGGAGTGGGCAGTTCAGGTTTCTCCTGCCTGCCAAGGTCCACTCAAACACAGGCTGCACAAATTGCATAAAACATTCAGGAATGAACATGAGATTTAGTGAAAAGAAGGCAAAATCGACTCAAAGCGAGCGTCATTTGATTGATTTCATTCTAATTCCCAGCAAAGGGCTTTAATTTGACATGACCACCGAGGCAGAGATCCAAGGATCTCCGATCCACGAGGATCAGCGGGATGATGCCACCCGCCCCTGCAGAGGGAACAGTACATCCTGCAATTCCCTGCCGCAGGAATTCTGTGCTCCTGCAGTGTCCCCTCCTGGTCACGGCCAGCAGCGGCTCGGTCCTGCAGGAGATTCCAGCACAGGGAATGGAATAAAGGCACAAAAAGCAGCTCCCAAGGTGCTGGGAAAAGCGATGCCTCGTGGTTCCGGGTGTCCTGCAGTGCCCTTCATCCCATATGGCGGTGCTGGAAGTTTGGAATTCACCAGGTTGTGAAATTTGGATTCCCAGTTGAAATTTGGGATGGTTTGAGGTGGAAGGATCCTCACAGCTCACCCGGTCCCATCCTCTGGCATGGGCAGGGGACACGTTCCGTGCTCCAAGTCCTGCTCTACCAGGTCTTGGACACTTCCAGGGATGGGACATAACCAAAACAAAACAAAACAAAATTAAAAAAGGGGAAGAATCCTTCTGGGAAAAGTGACTGAAGGAAGGCAGAGTCCAAAACACCAGGAGAGCAGACAAGCCCCCTGTGCAGAGGAAAGCCAGCTGTCCTCCCAGCCCCACTGAGGCAGGTCAGCATTCCAGGTGGGAAAAGGCGAAGAGACATGTGACCTCACCCCTCCGGCTGTGACGTGCTCTGGGAACTCCGGTGCCGAACCGCAGACGAAAGCAAGAAAGCTGAAAGGGAGGGAGCAAAAAGAGCTGAAAGCAGGCAGGAGCTGCTGGGCTTCTGCAGGATCCCAGAAGTGTTATGGTTGGAAAAACCCTCCCAAGCCTGACTGACCCCCTTTGTCACCCAACCTCCTGACCAGCCTCCTTCCTTCCTCCATTCCCTCCACCCCAGCAGCAAAAGCACATCCCCTCCTCCCCTCCCTCCCAGCAGCAGGTGCAGCTCCCTCCTTCTTTCCCTTCCATCCTGGCAGGAGACAGGGCACTTTCCTTCCCTCGTCCCTCCATCGGAGCATCTTCCTTCCCTTCCCTCTCTTTCCTCCCTATCAGCAAAGCATCTTTCACCCTTCCCTTCTTCCCAGGCGCAGGCAAAGCACCTTCCACTTCTCCCCTGGCATACCACCAGCAGAGTTCTTCCCTCCCCTCCCCTCCGCCCCACCAGCAGGCAAAGCGCGCTCCTTCCTTCTATTCCTTCCACCCTCCCTCCCCAGCACCGCGCAGGGCATCCTCCCGTCACTCTTCCCTTCCACCCTCCCTTCCCAGCAGCAGGCAGAGCTCTCTCCCTCCCTCCCCTGTCCCCTCTCACCTCCCGCCCTCCGCGCTCCCGCCGCCGCCATGGCGGTGACCCCGCGCCGGACNCCCTGGGAATCTGGGGGAACATCCCCTGGTACCCGCTGTCACCCCTGGGAATCTGGGGGAACATCCCCTGGTACCCGCTGTCACCCCTGGGAATCTGGGGGAACATCCCCTGGTACCCGCTGTCACCCCTGGGAATCTGGGGGAACATCCCCTGGTACCCGCTGTCACCCCTGGGAATCTGGGGGAACATCCCCTGGTACCCGCTGTCACCCCTGGGAATCTGGGGGAACATCCCCTGGTACCCGCTGTCACCCCTGGGAATCTGGGGGAACATCCCCTGGTACCCGCTGTCACCCCTGGGAATCTGGGGGAACATCCCCTGGTACCCGCTGTCACCCCTGGGAATCTGGGGGAACATCCCCTGGTACCCGCTGTCACCCCTGGGAATCTGGGGGAACATCCCCTGGTACCCGCTGTCACCCCTGGGAATCTGGGGGAACATCCCCTGGTACCCGCTGTCACCCCTGGGAATCTGGGGGAACATCCCCTGGTACCCGCTGTCACCCCTGGGAATCTGGGGGAACATCCCCTGGTACCCGCTGTCACCCCTGGGAATCTGGGGGAACATCCCCTGGTACCCGCTGTCACCCCTGGGAATCTGGGGGAACATCCCCTGGTACCCGCTGTCACCCCTGGGAATCTGGGGGAACATCCCCTGGTACCCGCTGTCACCCCTGGGAATCTGGGGGAACGTGCCCTGGTACCCGCTGTCACCCCTGGGAATCTGGGGGAACATCCCCTGGTACCCACTGTCACCCGTGGGAAGTGCTCCAACCCTCCTGCCTCACTCCTGCAGGGCCCCCTGCATTCCCGTGGGAATGCTGCTGTATATTCCCCCCCTCCCCGTTCTAAGTAGCTCCTCCCAGTAGGAAGCCACCTGCCTCCCAGGGGCTCTGATCCGTGGGAAACCCTGCTGGACTCACCTGTGTAGGCCCAGCTCCTTCTTGGACCCCTCTGTTGGGGGTGCAGACCCCGACCCAGCCACGAGGTCGGAGGTGCCGGGAGCCCGGACGAGGCCATTCCGCTCTGGAATTCACCCGGAGCTTTGGCTCTCGGTGGTGTTCAGTCCCGTGTGCGGTTCCCAGGGCATGGCAGGAGAGCGTCTCCCTGAAGGAATTGCAGCGGAGAGGCGTCTGCTTGCTCAAGCTCCAGGTCACCGGCCAGAGAACCGGCCTCTACGGGCGACTCCTCGTGACGTTCCAGCCCAGGAAATGGGATTCGGACACAGAGCTGCCCTCCAACAGCTTTGGGCCTGGTAAGTGACATTCCTGTCTTTCCAAATAAAATCTAAAAAAAAAAGAGATCACAGAATCAGGGAATGGTTTGGCCCATCCAGTCCCACCCGCTGCCATGGGCAGGGACACCTTCCACTATCCCAGCTGGCTCCAAGCCCCGTCCAGCCTGGCCTGGGACACTTCCAGGGATCCAGGGGCAGCCACAGCTTC
>WEKX01005662.1:286151-342143 GCA_013390025.1 Pitta sordida | reverse complement strand
GGAGCGGCACCTGGAGCTGCTGAGGGAGGAACGGGAGGCGGAGGTAGCGGAGAGCAGGTGAGGACGAGGACAGGGACAGAGGGAGGGACGGCCGGGGACAGGGAGGCATCGGCCGCCGGGGTTACGTGCCGCTGGGAGAGGGGAGGGGCGGGGGGAACAGAGACCCGCTGTCACCTCGTGGGACCCTCCCCTGGGACCCGCTGTCACCTATGGAAACCCTGAAAGATTGTCGTCTGGGACCCGCTGTCACCCGTGGGAATCTGGGGGAACATCCCCTGGTACCTGCTGTCACCCCTGGGAATCTGGGGGAACATCCCCTGGTACCCGCTGTCACCCCTGGGAAGCGCTCCAACCCTCCTGCCTCACTCCTGCAGGGCCCCCTGCATTCCCGTGGGAATGCTGCTGTATATTCCCCCCCTCCCCGTTCTAAGTAGCTCCTCCCAGTAGGAAGCCACCTGCCTCCCAGGGGCTCTGATCCGTGGGAAACCCTGCTGGACTCACCTGTGTAGGCCCAGCTCCTTCTTGGACCCCTCTGTTGGGGGTGCAGACCCCGACCCAGCCACGAGGTCGGAGGTGCCGGGAGCCCGGACGAGGCCATTCCGCTCTGGAATTCACCCGGAGCTTTGGCTCTCGGTGGTGTTCAGTCCCGTGTGCGGTTCCCAGGGCATGGCAGGAGAGCGTGTCCCTGAAGGAATTGCAGCGGAGAGGCGTCTGCTTGCTCAAGCTCCAGGTCACCGGCCAGAGAACCGGCCTCTACGGGCGACTCCTCGTGACGTTCCAGCCCAGGAAATGGGATTCGGACACAGAGCTGCCCTCCAACAGCTTTGGGCCTGGTAAGTGACATTCCTGTCTTTCCAAATAAAATCTAAAAAAAAAAGAGATCACAGAATCAGGGAATGGTTTGGCCCATCCAGTCCCACCCGCTGCCATGGGCAGGGACACCTTCCACTATCCCAGCTGGCTCCAAGCCCCGTCCAGCCTGGCCTGGGACACTTCCAGGGATCCAGGGGCAGCCACAGCTTCCCTGCAAAACGACGCATTTCTGCCCCTTTCACACTCTCCCTCCAAACTTGCCTTTGCAGGGGACATCGTGGGGCTCTACGACTCAGCTGGGCAGGGTGACCTGCTGGCCACCGGCGTCCTGACACGTGTCACCTCCAAGGCGGTGACGGTGGCCCTGGAGGAGTCCCGGGATGGGGAGCTGGGCCTGGACCACGAGCGCTCCTTCCGCCTCCTCAAGTTGGCCAACGACGTCACCTACAACAGGCTCAAAAGGTGGGGGCTCACCTGGGGTCCCTCTGCTCAGGGCGGGGTTGGCTGCCAGGTTTAATCTGGAAAAGCCCTTCCTGGTTTATTCCCTAGGCTTGGTTTCAGTGCTCTCCCACCTCGTTCCTCTTCCTCCTCACTGCTGAGGGAAGTGTTCCACCTTCCTTTTTGTGCTGCCCGCCGAGGGACTCCATCCTGGGATAATTGAACTGGATCTGTCATGCTACAGCCTCCCGGCAGCCCAAACTTCCCCTCCTGCTGGCTGGTCCTGCTCTCCCCTTTCCCTCTCCCAGCCATGTGTTTCACTCTGGTTCCATCCCTCCTGGTGCTCTCCTGTGCACACTTCCAGGATGGCTCTTGGCTGGATCGGCCCTCTGGAAAAGCCCATCCAGCTGTACCAGGCTGGAATAACGGGAATGGGAGCCTGAGCAGTGCTGGGATGGGTGTGGGAGGGTTGGGAGATGCAGGTGTTAGGTGGGGTAAAAATTTTGTGGAGTAACATTGTTCGCCTTTGGAATGGTTCCATCTGTGCCCGTGGGGCCTTTGGGAGTCTCCAAAGGAATTCCTGCTGTGCCTGTAGCCTGGATATTCCCTTCTTTGGCAGAGCTTTAACTGCACTCAAGCAGTACCGGGGCGGCCCAGCCTCTGACCTGATCGACGTCCTCTTCTTTGCCTCTACTCCAAGGGCGTCCAGTGAAACAAGTAAGGATCCCTTTTTTATCCCGATTTATGGGTGCTCTCGGGAATTGCCCACAGGAACACAAGTAACTCCACTCCCTGGAGAGTTTTTATCCACACGTGCTGTCACTCGGCTCCAGGAGAGACCCGAGTGTCAAAGGTGAGCCACCAGTGGTGGTAGCACCGAACACTCCGTGTTCATACTGGTTTGTCCCGGGCACATTTCCCTTTGGAAGGGACTCTTCAGCTGGTTAATGCTCCCTCTTCTCAGAGCATGCCAAGGAAAGCTGAGTTCTGGAATGAAACAAGGCAGGATTTGTGATTTCATCAAATACTTCACAGCTTGGTTTTACCAACCAAAAAAAAAAAAATCGAAAACATTTGTTATAGGTAGAATCCCCTTTGTTGTGAGTGTTTGGAAAACAAAAACCCAGGAGATGAAAAGACAAAACTTAAACTTCCAGAGAAACCCCAGGGAAAGCAAAGCCTCTGATCAGCAGCTGTATCAAATACACCAACGACTGCTGATGAATGTTATGCCTGGACAGAAGGGAAATGAATTTTACATCTCCCCAGCCCTGGGAGTATTGATGGATAGGAGTATTCACGTTAGACAGGCAGAGGAGATGATGAAATACGGGAAGGCATTGCCTGAGATCAGCAAAACACTCTGGCAGGATGCAAAGGCTTTCCAGTTACCTTCTCACCTCAGAGCTGAGAGGTGTTTGTGAATTCAGATTAATTCTAAATTAAAATAAAAAAACAAATATAATTTGAATAAATCGATAGAATTAGTCTTAAATATATATAATAATATTATAATGTGATAAATAATAATATAAATCTAATAGTAATATATAATAGTAATAAACTATATGGTAATCTAATAGTAATATATAATATAGCTAGTACGTTATATTGTATAAATATTACTATTTATTAGACTTAAATTATTACTGTATGTTATACAATATAGTATTAACAAGATAAAACACTAATGTAATTATAATAGTATGTACATTTATGTATGAATATAAATTATACACGATAAGGATATTGTTAACATACGATAAATATTTAAATAAAATATAGTTACAGTTCTAGATGACGTTTTAAATTATAAAATTATACTTTAAAATAATAATTTGGGAATGTGGAGATGCTTTCCTTGCCAGCAGAGGCCAGCATTGCTCTGCTTGCTGTGCTCCTCACAGCCACCCCAGGGGGGACACATCCCTTTTCCTGCTGGGATCCAGGTTGTGCCTTACCTGTGCAGGTCACCTCCTGTGCTCCTGGGGCAGAGAGGGTGAGGGATGTTCCCTTCTGTTCCCAGCACCGGCTCATATTTAACTCTGCCCACGGCTGTGGAAACACGTGAAAGGAGGAAGAAAAAAGCCCAGTTAAAAGGCAGGAAAACCCATTAAAATCCAACCCGGCACTGGGGAAGCACCAGGGATTTCAAGCAAGACTTTCTTGGCCTTCTTGGCACAGGTCGCTTGCCAAAAACCCCGAACACCCCTTGTCACCACAGGGGCCGTGGAGAGGCCTCTGGGATTTGGGGGGAAGACTGAGGAGCCCAGACACCTCAGATGACAAATAATTCCCGGGAAGAACCGGGAATGTCCCCAATTCAGGCTGAAGAACACCCCAGGTTCTGTGCAGCAGCCTTGGCTGCAGGGAGGCTGTGCTCTGGTGGGGTCTGCAGCACACCCATGGCAAGGAGTAGACTTTGGAAAGTGCACTGGGAGGCCTCCATCTCTGGAAAACCTGAGCTCTTCCTCCCTCTCTTTGTTTTCTCAACACAAAACTCCTAAACCAAGCTGAATTACCTGGCCACCAGTGAGACACATCCATGAGGGTGCAGATTTCCATTCCTCCCCCACCCCTCCGTGGCCTGGTCAGGGTCTGGTGGACAGAGAAGAGTTTGGGGAAGCCCAGCATCCCTCCAGAGGCTCTTCCCTCCTCCTCCTCTCCGCTGTGCCCAGCCCAGGACAGGCACATTCCCATCCTGCCCACACTGGAAGCGTGTGGTTGGAAGGGCTGAGGGTGGGCACACGCCTGGAGAAGATCCTGAGCTCATCCTTGGGCGAGGAAACATCAATGACTCCTACGTCCCGGCTGTTCCTCCCCGTGGGAAATGCCTTTCAGTTTTTAAGCTATTCTTGCTGCTTCCCCAGCCCATGGGATGTTTCCTGGTCTTCTCTTAGTCATTAGCACGCTCACCCAAAAATCGTATATATAAACCAAGAGGCAAATAAAAGGCAAAAAGTACCTTTAGCCCCATTTCCTTCCCCCTCACCACCTTTTCAATGATGTTTTTTGTTTAGCCCAGACACCTCGTTTAGCTGTGCCGCTTCAAAAAGCCAGAGGTCCCGCAGAAGTTCACCGGCCTAAAACCAGGAGAAACTTCCCTGTTTTTAATCCAGCCCTCAGTGCAAAGAGAGGGATGAGCCACATGATGCCCAGCAGGGAATGATGCCCAGAGATGTGTCTTACATAAGCTTTTGTGGGAACGTTATTTTCGGGAAACCTCAGTGTAATGAGTCATCATCTCTGCTGTAATTAACTCCCATAATGAACAAGGAGATTAGCAGCAGGATTAGGGGGGGATGAGAATAAATATGGGTCTAAATGAGATAAATCAGGGAGGTAAAAAAGCAGCTTGTGAGAATTGGGTCCCTGCAGTGAAACCAATTCCCTTCTAATACAATACGCATATTTTTTTCTCTTTATTCTCTCTTTATTAAAGCTGACACTAATTTTAGTTTTATCATTTAAATTGCTGGGGTTTATCTTTTCCTGCCTTTCTTCCCCAGTCCTTTCTTACCAGTGAAGGGCTGCTCTGTTCTGCTCACAGGCTCTCTGTAGGTTTTCCTGCTGTGTTGATTTTGTTCACAAGATCAGCTGCTTCCTGCCCATTTTCCACTGAAGATTCCCTAAATGTGCTGGCTCACCTGTAAAACAAACACTCCATAGCCAGGAAAAACCTCCTGTTTGATGTTGGAGCAGCTAAATGCCTCTTTAAATGCTGGGAATTCCAACACAGACTGGCTGAAAGCAAAAATATCTGGGATAGGGAAGGCAGGGATTCAGGATGCCTGTCTGTTTGGGAAGCATAACCAGCCTTGATCTTATATTTGGGGTTCTCTGAGCCCCCCTCAGTGCCTTCCTCCCAGGATTATCCTCATTATCAGGTGGATTTGGGAGTACTACCAGTATTCCTGCATTTGCACGTCTGAGCCAGCTCCCAGTCAGGGCTGAGGTCCCAGTGACTCTCCTGCTGTCTGTCTCCCCAGAGCCTCTGAAGTTTTTCAACCCCTCCCTGGACGAGTCCCAAAGGGAAGCTGTCTCCTTCTCCCTGGCTCAGAGGGAGCTCGCCATCATCCACGGACCCCCCGGCACCGGGAAGACCACGACCCTGGTGGAGATCATCCTGCAGGCCGTGCAGCAAGGCCTCAAGGTGAGGGGCAGTGGGGACTGTGGCCACCAGCGACCACCTCTCCTCGCAGGGAGACCTCACGGCACCTCCCAGTATCGGAAGGGAAAGCTGGAAAGGGATTCGAAGTGTCCAGGGTGAGGTTGGAGCAACTTGGGATAGTGGGAGGTGTCCCTGCCCATGGCACTGGAGTGGAACTGGAGGGTGTTTAAGGTCCCTTCCCACCCAAACCATTCTGGGACCCCACACTAATGTTCCAGAGCAAGGTGAGAGTTACCTGGAGGCCCTGGGACTGTCAGTGGTTTATTCCCAGGTGATGCGTGTTGGTCTCCCTCTCTTCTGCTTCTTCCTGCTCGTGGATTCCGGTGTCCTTGGTGATGCCCAAGCAGCTGGTTTCTCCTCTGGCAGGTGCTGTGCTGTGCCCCTTCCAACGTGGCTGTGGATAACCTGGTGGAAAGGCTGGCCAGCTCCAGGGCCCGGCTCCTGCGGCTGGGACACCCCGCTCGCCTGCTGGAGCCCATCCAGCAGCATTCCCTGGATGCAGTCCTGGCCCGCGGGGACAACGCCCAGATCGTGGCAGATATCAGGAAGGACATCGACCAGGCCTGGGTACGTGTCCCTGCAGCTCATCCCCCCTGGATTACCTGGCTGCAGCTCGGGGTTACAGGAACTGATCCACATTCCTCCCTGAAAAAAAAAAGGGGGGGGACAATTCTGCCACTCCTTGGATGGCCCTAGAAGGCCATCACTCTGAGTTGTCCCAAAAGGATTAGTGACTAGAGGCAAGTCAGGGACTGGTCCTGACATGAGCCAAACCTGCAGCCTGGCTGAACCCAGTGTTTGTGGGTTCAGGGCACCCCAGGGGAGAAAAAAATAATGACAAAGTGCAAGGGACTAAGTCGGACAGCTGGGAATGTGAGTGGCCTGGATTAATCCCATTTACTCTGTTTGGAGGTTAGAAAATTGGATGTTAGGGAGAAATTCTTCCCAGTGAGGGTGGGGAGGCCCTGGCACAGGTTGCCCAGAGGAGCTGGGCTGCCCCATCCCTGGAAGTGCCCAAGGCCAGGCTGGATGGAGCTTGGAGCAACCTGGGGTAGTGGGAGCACATAGAACTGGATGGTATTTAAAGCCCCTTCCCAGCCAAAACATTCTGGTAACCTGTGTTCTTCATCTCCTGGAGGGCAAAACTCCTCCTGGAAGTGGGAATATCACAGTCCTTGCTGCTGCATGGAGGGGATGCTGCAGTGCCCTGCCCCTCACGTCATGTGTCTGGCACCGTTCCTGCCATCCTCTTCACATTCCCATCGTTAATTCACTTCCTAACGAGCTGTCTGCCTGTCCTGACACTCCCTCCCACTCTCAGCCACCTCAAGTAGAAAGCAGAGCACATTTAAACATGCATCTTTAATTTCTTCTTTCTCAACCTAATTTTCCTAAACTAAACGTACAAAGCAGCCCCATTCCTTGGGATGAGGCTTTGGTGCTGACTGGGTTATTTTCTCTGACCTTTCTGGTGGCAGCACTGTCCAGAAGCCATTTTTTACTTCTTAATTTATTTTCCATCATTCTCACTAGCGATGGGTTTTCCTTTTCATCTTCCTGGGAGGCAGAGTTTTTTTCACTGCTGAATTACCATGGCTGAGGGGAAATTAGGGAGGGAGCAGAGCCTTCAGCACTGAAGTCTCCATCTGCTTCCTCTCTAGGAAGAGGATCATGATGATGGGATGTAAGAACTGGCCACCAAGGCTCGTTTTACCCCAAAATACCAAACAAGAACCCGAGAGCTGCAGTCCAGCTTGTTTTGAGCTGCCCACAATCAGGTCTGTCACACAGGATGTCCCTGACTCGTTCCATCTCTCTCTGGGCTCCAGAGACCTCCCCTCTGAGGTCCTGGCCCATGTTTCCCTCCTCCTGCCTCAATTTCTCCCCTGCCACATTCCCTACCATACCCTCCAATTATATCTTCCTTTGCACCCCCCATTTTGACTCTTCTCACTCCTCCCCTTCACCACAACCCCAGAAATGAAACCCTGGGCTCTCTTTTGGGGCATTTTCCACCCCTTTGTGCCTACCTCCTTCCCCCCTTACCTGGCCTCGAGCTTCCCAGGGAGCCTTACCTCCTGGATACTCTTTGCAGCAGCAAAATTGCAGCCCCACAGAAAGGCGGCACAGCTCCATGTCCAGGTCCAGGGAGCAGCACAGAGAGACGAGGCAGGTGGTCCAGAGAGAAAACTGGGCTCAGCCTGGCCTGGCCTTAAATACAGCTCCCAGACCAATGAGGGGACGTGTGGGGGCCCAGATGAGGCAGCTGGGGACAATTCAAGCCTCATGGCACCCATGGAGCCCTAATTAGGGATGAGTGAGATCCAGGCTGGCCGTGTGCCAGCGCTCTGTTCCCTCTGGACTGCTCTCCCTGCTCCCTGAGCTGCTTCCAGAGCCCCAGATCAGGCAGATGTTTGGATCTGAGCATCACCAGCCATCATCAGAGAGCAGAGAGAGCAGTTGCTGCTGTTAGTTCATGAACCAGATGTTTTTAGCAGCACAGACCTTCTCCTTGGCCCTGCTGGCACCATCAGCTTGCCCCTCCAATATTGCTGGTTCCAGCAGGGAGGCAGTTGAGGGTCATTTGCTTCTTTCCCTCAGCTCAGTCAGGGCTGGTGCCTGTGTGGCCATGGATCTACCTCTCTGTGATCCCTCCCCCCAGAATTTCTGACTCCTCTCGAGGTTTCAGGGTTTTACCCAAAGAGGTGGCTGAGGACAGGCTGCAGCCTGAGCTGATCCCTGTTAGACCCTGGAGAATCCATCCATCCATCCAGGGCACAAGACCCCCTCTTCCCAATCATTACTCCCTGCTCTGTGCCCAGGTGTCAGACAGACTGAGCTGACCAGAACATTTGGTTCTACCCCGATTTTCCTGTTTTCTAGGCAAAAACCAAAAAGGCCCAAGACAAAGGGGAGCGGAGCCATTTCCTGGGTGAGATTAAGACCCTGAGGAAGGAGTTGAAGGAACGGGAAGAAGCTGCCATGGCCTCAGCCCTCGCCCACGCCAGCGTTGTCCTGGCCACCAACACAGGTGTGGGATCCCCTTCTCCTGGATTTAACCCCCCCTTTGCCAGGACTCAGGAGAACCACCCACCGTGCAGGGATAACTGGGAACCCTAACCCTGCTCCAAGCTCCGGGAAGTTGGGTGCAGTCCCCCAAACCCCTCCCCAGTTTGATTCTCCCAGTTTACCCTTCTGGCACAGGATGATGTTTAGCCCGGAATCCAGGTTTGGGAAGGGCCTTTGTTAGTTCTGAGTAGGAGCTGAGAGTCCAGGGAGTAAACAAGAGCTGCTGGAGGTGTGCAATCTGCTGTTGCTTCCCTGCTGGGAGCCTTTCCAGGGCTGATGGAACCAGTTCTGTGATCACCCAAGTGATTATTCCTGAAGTGGGGAGACACAAGATAAACCCTCTTGACCCCACAAAAGGCTGCTGCCTTAAAAGTCTTTCTTTAAAAACATAAATTAGGTACATGTGTATTTTAAGCTTTGATATTTATTTGCATCTGATACATATTTACTTATCTATAATACATAATAAATCCCAACATGTTTTATAAAAATACATTCCATTATAGTTATGTGCTGGTATATTTTGTAATATAACATAAATAGATAATATATAATACAGTCATATGATCATAAAATTTTAAATATGTACTATTCATTATATTTATTTTAAATATATTTATGTATATTTTTATATATATATTTATTTTTTATTTGTTCATTATTAATTATTTATTAACAACAAAAAAAAAGGATTCAGGGAGCAGTCCCAAGAATCCCTCAGGCCTCTGCACCCACAGGTAGGAAGGTAATCCCCCTGCAATCAAGAGGTTAAAGTTTAGCATGGATTCAAGGGCTTTTCTAGCTCAGATGTTTAATACTCCGTTTATAATCTTCACATTTGATTGCTCAGGGATCATTTCCTGAAGGGAAACATCAATAATTTGAGGCCATAAAAACAGACCCCATGGGGCGAGTTACTGGAGGGAAGGTGAAAGGAAAGATAAATCCTCCCTTTGTTCCCTGGGAATTGGCCTCCCTCCGTTTGGCTTTGCCTGGAAAACAGGGAGGGGAGGGAGGGTCCTTTTTTTCACTAAAATTGGTATTTTTGGTGATCAGCGATGATTTTTCTCCTGGGGCTGGAAGTTCCTGGGCAGCAATCCTGCTTCAGAGAGAGGTGCTGGGCAAAGGAAGGGATGGGATTTCCCTGGACCCGGGGATTTGGTGGGAATGACTGTTTCTGTAGCCCCACCACCCCGGTGGCGGGGTTCAGCCCCGGGAAAATCTAGTCATGGCAACACTCAGTGACCTTTAATTAATGGCAGTTCAATAAACCCAAGGCTGGGAGGGAAGGGAAAAGCTGGTACTACTTCTATTTCTTCTCCTTCCACCCTCAGCATTGGCAAAAGGCAAAAGTCAGGTTATAACCGTGTTCCTCTCCCCAGAGTGGATTTGTACAGGCTGGGAAACAGTTTCTAAAGGAAAACACAGAGTCTGGGATGACAAACTGTGACATCTGAAGGGATGCAGAGCTGCAGAGACAGCAGGATTTACGGTGGCAAAGCCAAATCCCCCCCTCTCGGAGCAGCTTTCCAAGGAGGAAAGCAGGAGGAACAGCACAGGAGCTTTGGAAAAAAACATTTCTGAGTGCTGTGAATCAAAATCTCCTGGCCTGGCGTGCTGGTTTCTTAACCCAGCTCGCCTCCTTTTTCATCTCTTTCCTTACGAATTGAGGGAGATTTTGAGGAGCTGGGGGGCCCAGCCCACCTCTCCTCCTCGGGGTGTCCCTCACCTCTCAGGCTGGTGGATCTGCAGCCCCTCACCCTTTCAGTGCTGCTGCTGAGGGCTGTTGTTTGCACCGAGGGGCAGCAGGAAGGTGGGCGTTCACTGCTTTGGGTGGGCATTCTTCTGGTTCTTGGCACCTGGATTTCTCCCACTGCTGTTTCCAAAGACGCTTCGAAGCTTCTGGGCCCCCAGATGCCAGGAGGAAAAAAAAAATAAATAAAAAATAAAAAGGGAACAAACAGGAATTGGCAAAAACAACCCTGACGTGCACGGATCGATGTATATGCGTCTGGCACGGAGCACGGAGCTGAATTTCCAAATCCCCTCAAAGAAACTTCAGTGTGTCTTCTCCTGCCTTCAGGTGCCTCCTCTGACGGGCCCCTGAAGCTGCTGCCCGAAAACCACTTCGACCTGGTGGTGATTGACGAGTGTGCCCAGGCCCTGGAAGCCAGCTGCTGGATCCCTCTGCTGAAGGCTCCCAAGTGCATCCTGGCCGGGGACCACAAGCAGCTGCCCCCCACCATCGTCTCCCACAGGTAAAGCCCTGGCTGCTCCTCTTGCTTCATGCAGCCGAGTGTTTTCCGAATCCTCGCCCCTGGAGATGCCCCATAATGGGGATTGTTTGTTTGTTTGTTTGTTTGTTTACTGGGGCTGGTTGTGCTGCTGGAATTCCATCACTGCTGGGGGTTTCATGGGCAGGTCGCTCCTGGCTTGTGGTGGCTCTGCCTGCAGCTGATCCAGCCTCAGAACAGGGGAAAGGCTCCGGGTGCTCCCAGGGCTCTGAGTTACAGCAGCCAGGGAGAGAAATCCCACAGGAAGCCTTGGGCTCGTCACTGGAGTTGCTGGGAATTCTCAAAGGGGGGTGTGTGTGTGTGTGCCGGCACAGACCAGGAGGAGCAGCACAGGAGCTTCCTTCCATCTCCTTCCTTCCATCTCCTTCCGTAGGTAATCCCAGAGCTCTCCCTGAGAGGCCCCAAATCACCTGCCACCTCCTTTTGGTTCAGGGGAAGTGATAAGCTATTTCCAGGGATGATTCATGCGGAGGACTCCAACCCTTCCACCCACCTTCCCCTTTCTCCATTGATGACAGCAGGCCTGGAGTGGGTGGGCTCCTATTTTGGGGTCTGAAGTGAGCTGGGCTGGATCCGGGCTGGCAGGAGGCTCGGCTGTTACTACAGCAGGTGAAGTCAGCCCTGCTCCAGGCAGGAAGCTCCTGTCCAGCAGGAATGCTGGGGTGATCCAGCTGCCTTTCTGTTACCCACTTTTTCCCCCATGGCTTCAGCACTTTATCAGTTATCACCATCATTTTTTTTCCCCTGGAGCCTCTGGGAATGTTCAATGGGACGTTGACATCCATTTGGAGCTATCCCAGGACGCAGAGGGCATCCGCACACACACCTTGCAGCCCATTCACCTCACATCCTGTCCGTGCTGGATGGTTTCCTCTGGGAGCATTCCCAGCGATGGCAGACCATCACCCCCCGGCATTCCCTGGCATTCCCTGGCATGGGCAGCAGCCTCAGACCTCCCATCTGGATTTGGGGCCTGGCCCAGTGGGCATCTCAATGCCAGGGCACTTCCTGCAGCCCCACAGGGACATTTGTTTGCCTTCCCGTGTTCATCTGGGCCCTCATTCCACCCTTTTCCAACGGCCCAATTAATTTGTCTCCTCATCCAGGAGAGCTTTACTCCCTTCAGATAGGAGCTGATGTTTATCAAGGCTCTTGCTCTCAACTGGTTTCTCAGACAAACACTGGAATATTTTACTGCTTTTTTGTCTGTCTGGGTGTCTGCACCATCCCAAATCCACATGCTGGTTCTCCGTGCTCCGTAGTTTGCTGCTTCCCATGCCAGGTCTGAATGGAATTCCTTTCACATTGCCACTGAAGGGCAAGTGTCAGGCCTTGGCTTTCTCTGGTGGCCTCCACAGCTGGAATAAAACCAGCTCCCCTCCTCCTTCGTATTTGCAAGGATTAAAAATAAATAAATAAATCCACAATATCCAAGGAAAAGGAGGAATTCTGCATAGCCTCACTACTGCTTCAGCTATTTGTGAAACCTCTCGAAGCTGTGCTGGGATGGAAAAGCCCAGGGCACAGAGCCAATTGTACTTTCCGTGCCCACAACAGCCTCAGCCTGGTTTTGCCATTCAGGATTGCGCTCCTGGGTGCACAACCATTAACTTACCCCAGGACTGTGGAGATCCTGGAGCAGGAAAACACGGTGCCAACCTTCTCCTGACTTTTCCATGCAAATTCAGTGTGTACTGCAGAGATCAGTCACACCAGCACGTCCTGGCTCAGGGAGGAATAAGAAAAGACATTCCACGGCTGAGGGCACAGCTCCAGCCTTCTGCAGGAAACAATTCCCTGTTTCCCCTTCTGGTGCTGGTCATTCAGGATTCCTACAGGGCATTCATTCCCGCTTGAGCCAAGTGCAGCCTTTCCTGCAGGTGAAACAAGGTGAAGCCAGGTGGGCAGCAAATACTGGCTGCTGTGAGCTGGTTTGGGGGATTTTACCTTTCCCAGCCTTAGTTTAAGGTTCTTTAAAGTAAATATTCCCAAGGAGCCTATGCACGATCGTGCCTGTCCAACCTTTTATCCCAATTTTATTTCTCTAAAGCAATTTATGCATTAAAAAGCACCTCTCAGTGCACTTAGGGTTTTGTTGGCGTGGAAATCAACCGCTGCAGGAATTAACTGAGTGGTAAAATAATAGACATTATATTAACAGGTGAAATATTCTCAAGCAGATTAATTCCTCATTATTAATTCAGCATATAACGTCCTGCAGTGGGTGGGGAGCTGGAAGGGTATGGAAAAGCATTATTCCTGAGGCTTGTGGGGAGTTTAATGCCTGGCTGCCCTGAGTGCAGAGAGCTGTCCCTGCTAAATTTCCTCCTTGAATTTGGGATCCTGGCCCCGTGGGGAGGATCAGGGAGCACGACAGCACCTTCTCCTTCAGGAGCCAAGCTAATTCCTGGTCACTGGAATGCATTCCCCAGCCCCACATCCTGCTCTGTCCCTTCACCTCTGCTGTGTCCCTTCGGTGGCTGTTCCCCATCCTTCTCCCTGTGTGCTGCATCCCATGATCCAGGGAGGAGGGGAGCTAATGAAACCCGGCTTCTTGGAAAGATCTGTGCCTTAATTTTGCCTTCTGCAGGTCTAATGACTTTGCAGTCTGTGGTCACATTTCCCAAGTGCCCATTGTGAGCGTGGCAGGACTGGTCAGCACCACAAGGATCCTCTGTGCTGTGCAGCCCCAGAATTCCCACGGCAGGGACTGGATGTGTGCTGTGCCCCTTAGCCTCGATGGAAATCATATTCCTGAGCTGTTCCCTGTCGTCATTTCATCATCTTTGTGCTGGTTCATTGTGTCTGGCAGCAGCCAGCACCCCCTCACTGTCAGCCACAGTATGAAAAATCGCTTTGTGCTCACAGAATCCGAGTACAACGGCTTCCAGCCTTGTTCCTCAGACGGGTGGTGCCTCCAACAAACCCTCCCTGTCCGTGAAGGGAGAGCGATTCTTCGGCTCCTGAAAGGCTGATTTCATTAGGAGTTTGAATAATTTGTGCCACAGATAACAAGCTCAGGGCCTCTGCCAGAGGTGATGGGGTTTAGTGGGTGATTAAGCAGCAGTGCATCCGTGTGTTAGCCAGGGGAGGATGAAAACGCTGGAGCAGCACCTGTGTGGGTGAAACACCAGCAAGGCCCGGCTGTGTTGGCACCAAGCATTCCAAAATTTGGGGTGGAGCTCTGGTCCCAAAGCACTGGGTGATGCCAGCGCTGAGTCTGAGCTTGGGTAGCCTTGCACTGATGGATCACGGAATCCCACAATCATTTAGGCTGGGAAAGACCTCCCAGACCATGGAGTCCAACCCATGCCCGATCCCCACCTTGTCTCCCAGCCCAGAGCGCTGAGTGCCACATCCAGTCGTCCCTTGAGCACGTCCAGGGATGGGGACTCCAAAGCCAAGACCATTTGCATTTCTTGAGCTGGGAAAGGGCAGCTGGGGATTCCTTCACCCTGACGTGTCCGAGCTTCCCTGATCTCCATGCAGGACACGAGTCTGTCCTTGAGGGTCTTCCCCTCACAAGAGCCCTGTTGGTGAGACAGAGGTGACAGCCCCCCCTCAGCAGAGCCACACGAGGGTGCTGAGTGGCGCCCGGAGTAGGCGCTGCAGGTGTTCCGGGAGTGCTCCCACTCACCCATCGGCACCAACGGACGGGTGCTGGCCGAGTCCTACCCAGCCAGGGTCACCCAGAACCCCCCATCCTGTGCTTGTCCTACGCAGGGCGGCGGCCGGGGGCCTGTCCCTGAGCCTGATGGAGCGGCTGGCACAGCACTACGGGGAGCGGGCGGTGCGGATGCTGACGGTGCAGTACCGCATGCACCGGGACATCATGGAATGGGCGTCCGCGGAGCTCTACGGCGGCCGGCTCAGCGCACACCCCTCCGTGGCACAGCACCTGCTCAGGTGGGTCTGGCCCTTCCTCCCCGTGGAGTTTTGCGTTCCTGCTGTCCCGGTAATTGAGGGGGGTTTGTCCTTTTTGCTCTGTAAGCAGGTGTGAGGCAGAGTTACCTTCTGCAGCCTCCTTTGGTATGATAATCACAGGATCCCAGAATGGTTTCCATTCCCATCCAGTTTTCGTGGGCAGGGGCACCTTCCTCTAGCCCAGGTTGCTCCAAGCCCAATCCAATCTGGCCTGGGGCACTTCCAGGGATGGGGCAGCCACAGCTTCTCTGGAAATCACCATAAAATCCATGTTGTTCACCGGCCTTTTCCCAAATGCCTTGTGCAGGGACCTGCCGGGCGTCTCCTCCACGGAAGAGACCACCATTGCCTTGCTGCTCATAGACACTGCTGGCTGTGGCCTGTTCGAGCTGGAAGAGGAGGATGAACAGTCCAAAGGGAATCCAGGTACTTGGAAAATGCCCTTGGCCTGGATGGATGGTCTGAGGTGCTCAGCTCTCCACAGGCTCGGCTGCTGCTCCAGCTGAGCCTCATCCCAGAGATGTCCCCTCGGGGAAGGTGGGCTCCCAGGGAGCCTTGCTCAGCTGAAGGATCATTCCCTCCGTAAATCCTCAAGATCAAGGGACTCCAACCCAGAGCAGAGCAGCCACGGGTCTGCAGTGACTGTGTCCAGCTTGTGGGTGGCCACACCATGTCCTCTTGCAGGCACATAGGATGGAGAATCCCTTGGCAGGTGCTTTACACCACAGAGGGGCAAACAGCATCAGGGAGAGTGCAAACCCGTGTTGGGAACGCTGAGGGCAAGGCTTGGAATTCCCTCCCAGTCCTCTGTTCCTTCCATGAAATCCTATCTGGCTCTTCTCCATGGATTTTCCTAAGACACCGAGTTTCTGCTGGTTTTCACCTTGAAAAATAGGTTTCATTACAGAGCAGGGGTGTAGAGTCGGCCTGGAAAGCACAAGGACAGTTTTTAGCCGTTTAAATATCTTTTACCTTCTTCCTTTTGAAGGAAGGCCCCCAGCGTTTAAGTGCCTCGTTTTTTCCATGCACCAGGGCCCTGCTGAACAGTGACAGGCTCTTGTCCCCTCAAAAAGCCTTATCTGAGAAAACTCAGGGAACTTGGAGCAGGGGATTAAAAGCACATCTGCCCAAATTTTGGGAGGCAGCCTCTTGGCACAGCTCCCTGCAGAGCCTTGGTGTTTACTGCTGTGCTTTGCTGCAAAGCCACAGTTCAGCCGATAAACCAGGGAAATAATTCACATTCCATTTCCCTTGTCCCCTTGCATCCCTCTGAACCAGGGGCCATCCTGCATAACCAGTTTGTGGCAGCCTTTCCTGCTGTTTTAGGGGAGCTGGGCACATTTCTCTGGGGCCCTGGTCCCTGTCACACTCTGTCTCTGCCCCAGGCGAGGTCCAGCTGGCCGGGCTGCACATCCAGGCCTTGGTGGACGCTGGTGTGAAGGCCAAGGACATCGCTGTGGTGGCCCCCTACAACCTCCAGGTGAGCCACCCCTCTCCTGGCATTCCCCCTCCTCCCTGCACAGCATCCCAGAGGTCAGCAGAGCCAAAATTCCATCAGCCATTTGGGGCCGTGGCAGGAGGAGGTGTTAGTCAGGTGTTCCCCTCCCAGCTTCAGGAATGATGCAAGCACTCGTCCCTGTGGGTTTGGGAGGAAGGGATTTTTCCCCAAATTGGTGCCATTTTAACCCTTTTCACCTCTGCCCTGCCTTTAGAAGCTACCTGTGGCCTGTTTTCCAGGTGGACATGCTGCGGGAGCACCTTTGCCACAGCCACCCCGAGCTGGAAATTAAATCAGTCGATGGTTTCCAAGGGAGGGAGAAGGAGGCAGTGGTCCTGTCCTTTGTCAGATCCAACAGGAAAGGTGAGAGCTCGCTGCTGGAGCACGACTCCCTGGGGAAGGGGAAGGAAATGGGAAAGAAGTCAGGGGAGCCAAGCCCTGTGGTTTAGTTGCAGTGCTCCAGCACTTGGTTCTGAGTGGATTTACTGGCAAAACCCACCCTCTTCAGCCTTTTTTGTTTGATTTTTGTTTCATTAATGAATGTATTTGCTGTCAGGGTTGCAGAGGAGGCTTCTGGGGTACCAGGACCACTCAGTCTGGGAGGTTTCCTGGCTCTGGAGGCCTCAGGAGTGATTGAATGAGATCATAAGTATGAGAATAATACATAGCAGGAATGATGATTTTAATAATAATGTCACATTCTATTCGCCCCACATTTATTGGCTGGGGGCTTATTTCTTGGGTTTGGAGCCTATTTTGGATATAAAAATAATAATAATAATAGTAGTAATGTCACATCCCATTAGCCCCACATTCATTGGAGTTGGGAGCTTATTTCTTGGGTTTGGAGCCTATTTTGATTATTATAATAATAATACCACATCTCATAAGCTCCACATTTCCTGAATTTGGGGTTGATTTTTGGATTTGGATCCTATTGTGATGATAATAATAATAATAATAATAGTCACATCCCATTAACCCCACATTTACCAGAGCTGGGGGGTTGTTTCTTGGGTTTGGAGCCAATCTGGGGTCAGTTCCCTGCAGTAAAGCAAACAGGATCTGGCATCCCAAGTCATGCACGGAAAATGCAGCTTTTGGGAGCAAAATCTAGAGCGGAAAATCAAGTTATTTCCTATCAGCAGCTTCAGAGCAAGTTAATAGCTGAGGGGAAAAAAAATTTTAAAAAATGAAAAGCTGCTGGGCCTGGGGGCACGAGGCTCCTGGGGGGGAGCTGAAGGATTTTGTGGGGCACTGCCCCTTCCAAACCCACTGGAGACACAGCCCCACTGCCCTGCCTGTGCTGCTGTTAAAGGGGAAACTACTGAGTCCTGGTGGAAAAAAAAAGGGGGGGAAAGGATGTGTGGAAGGAGGAGGTACCTTTTGTTCCAAGCCTAGAGGAAGAAAAGCAGCGCTGTGGGGAGAATGGAGGTGGGCACAGGACTAAGAATAGTCCTTACCCAGGAGTGACTCACCCCCTGTGCTGGTGCCCCGGGAAGGTGGGTGTCCCCAGGCCCTTTCCCTGCACAGGGAGCAGCCAGAGCTCAGGAGTGGGGCAGGAATTGCTTTCCTGGGGGTACAGGGAGGCTCCTTGTGGTGGCAGGGCAGGGACCTTGACTTGTCCCTCTGCAGCCATTCCTGCTCCATCAGGAAACCTGTTTCTTCTTTTAGGAGGAAATTGTTCCCTGTGAGAGGGAGGACAGGGGGAGGAGGAGGGAGACCCCTGGCACAGGTTGCCCCATCCTGGAAGTGTCCAAGGCCAGGCTGGACAGGGCTTGGAGCATCTGGGATAGTGGGAGGTGTCCCTGCCCATGGCAGGCAGTGGGACTGGATGGCCTTCAAGGTCCCTTTCCCCACAAACCATTCCAGGATACAGTGATTCCTGGATCAGAGGATTTGGGCTTGACCCCGCAGCCAGGGTGAAGCACATCAGAGGAACTGGGAACGGTTCTCCAAGTTGCAGAGGATGGAGAGGGCTGGCCTTTACCCCATCCCTCAAAGGCAGCACAAATTAGGCATGGCAGGAGCAGAGCCAGGCTGGGCACAGCTCCGGTGGAGACATTAATCCCTTCCCGACTGGCCTCATCTCTATTCCCTGGAGCTGGAAGCTCGGCAGCCGCCCACGCTCCACTTCTCGCTGGCTGATCGTCCCTGAGTCATCCCAGTGCTGCTGCTGCTCTGGGAGCAGAGGAAAACTCCCCTGAGTTCCTAAACGGCTGTTCCTTTAGACCCTCCAAGGACTTGGGAGCAGCTGGGGGGAGCTCTGTGGGACAGGAAGAGGTTCTTTTACCTGCAGTTCCTCCTCTGTCGCCAGGTGAGACTTTTCCCCATGGCATTTGCTCCCAGATCCAGGCTGGGTTTGTGTCACGGGCCAGCCAGGGAAATATTTCTCCTCTCCACATGCCCTCCATCCTCTTCTTGATCGCAGGAGCTCAGTGTGGGGCACTGGCTTGGCTGTAGGTGATGAAACACAGGTAGAAAGAGGAAGGTGACGGGCGTGAGCTGGAACCCTGTAAACTCCAACTCCCACCCTTCCACCAACAACCCTTGGGGGGTAGTGGAACCAAACCCACGCCTGGATCCATCCCTCCCCTGTCTCCTTCCCAGGCGAGGTGGGTTTCCTGGTGGAGGAGCGGCGGATCAACGTGGCGGTGACGCGCGCCCGGCGCCACGTGGCCATAGTGTGTGACAGCCACACCGTGGGCAGCCAGCCCTTCCTGCGCCGCCTCCTGGAGTACTTCTCCAGCCGCGGCCACGTCCGCTCCGCCTTCGAGTACCTGGATGACCTCGTGCCCCAGAACTACTCAGGGAAGGGCCGGGGCGAGCGGGAGAAGGACCCGAAACCGCCCGCGGTGTCCGGCCCCAAACCACGCCCGGCTCCGGGCGGGAAACCCAAGGTGGCGGCAGCTGGAACAGCGAGCCAGAAACCAGGAGCACATTCCTCCCAGAACATTGCCAGAGGTGGGAGAGAGGACTCGGGGACAAAGGATGGTGGGGAGAGGTTCAGGGCCATGCTGGTGGCCTTCCTGGCGAGCGGCGAGGTGCGGCTGGATTTCCCACCATCCCTGAATTCCCATGAGCGGATGCTGGTTCACCTGCTGGCAGAGGAATACGGGCTGCAGCACCTGAGCTCCGGGGAGGGCCGGGACAGGTACATCAGTGTCCGTAAGAGAGACCCCGCGGACCCCCCGCTGTCCCCCGAGCCCCCGCTGTCCCCCGGGGCACCCCCGCTGCCCCCCGAGCCCCCGCTGCCCCTTCCACAGCCTGAGCATCCCAGCGGGAACGCCCCGATCCCTGCAGAGCCACGGGGGAGCAGTGAGGGCTCGGGGAAAGTGGACCTGAAATCCCTGCACCTGGAGAGAGTCCAGAGGGAGAAAGCCAGGCGGGAGGAGGCGGCGAGGAAGGCGCAGGAGCCCGGCACCAGGAGCAGGAAAAAGGACAAAAGCGAAGCCAAAGGTAGGTTCAGCTTTTCATAGCCAGCACAATTAATGCTCCTCTTCCTTGATTGGATGTCCCTATGGGTTTGCTCCAGACCCTGGGATTTGTCTGGGTGCATTGGAGCTCTTGGAAACTCCCTGGTGCTTGTCAGGGGGGTGGGAACTGGCAGGAATGTGCATCAGTTGGCTTGCAGTGTCTGGGGAGAGGGGTCTGGACACCTGTGGGCACGTTCCTCAAGTCAGAAGAACAACCCCAGGGAGCCTTTCCCAGGAAAGAGGCTCAGGAGTTCCACGGGAGACTCCCAGATGTAGGGAAAGGAGCCTGAGGGAGCCCCCAGGGAAGGAAGCAGAGGCAGCAGGTGGACAGGTTTGTTCCCAGTCCCCAATCCAGGCGCCTGCTCACCTTTCCCAGGAAAGCCAGCGGTCGGGAGTGGAGTGGGAGAAGATTTCGACGCCCTGATCTCCGCTGCCATGGAGGCTGACAGGACCTGCGCATTCCCCCGCTGCAAAGCCACTGTCACCACCCTGGGCCAGCTCTGCCACCACTGCCGCCGGCACTACTGCCTCAGCCACCACGTCCCCGAGGTAACAGCAGGATGGAATTTTCCCTGTGCAGCTCCCCGGGCAGGGTTTCCTTGCAGGGAGGTTGAGCAGAGCCCTCTGTGTCACAGACTGTGCCCAGCTGTGGGGACGCGGGGCTGGCAGGTGCCACCCCTGGGCTTCCTGAGAACTCTTCCTTCTTTTCCTCTTGCTCTGTGCCCTTCTTTGCCACTTTCTGGGAGGAGAAATGGAAGGGCAGTGACCTGAGGGAGCCTGGACTGGATTCCCAGCTCTTCCCAGATCATCCTGCCCGGCCAGCAGTTCAGAATTCCCTGTGCCTCTGCCTCTCATCCCACCTCTCCGGGATGCAGCTCCATGCCCTGTGGAGCCTCCTGGAGCTCGGCAGCCCTATAAATCCTTGGCACAGCGCTTTCCCCCTGTCGAGAGCTATCTGTTTCCATGGCAAAGAATAGTTGTATTTATGGTCACTCACCACCCAGTGGGATGGAGATTTATTTCCTGCAGAATCGCCTCTCCCTGCTGAATTGCCAACCACGAACAACTGAGGAGATCCCAATCCCTGCCAGACAGTTTTCCCTTGCTTTTTTTAAAGTCCCTCCCTTTTTCCAGATGGGAATAGCCCCGGAGCTGCCGCCATCCCTGGAGCTGGGGCCCCCCCAGCGTGGGATGAGCTTTGCCTGCACAGAAGGAGCTTTTTATTACATTAAAGCAGATCCATTACTAGAAAGGTCTCTCATTCCCCGAAACACTTTTCCCAGCTCACTGGAAAGGAAGCAGAAGGAGCCACTTGAACCATCCCAAAGAATTGTTTACCTGCTGGGCAAGAGTCCAGGAGGAGAAAAATCCCCTTTATGTTTTGTTCTAAAACGTCAATGACGGTTGAATAAAATATATAGTGACAAGATTATTAATAAGAAATTATATGGAGTCATTATTATTACAGTATATAATATGTAATAAAATAGGAAAATTAAATGAAAATATGAGATAAATACTAATCTAATTAAAATTTAAACTATATAGAAAACAATATATAATAACATAATAGGTAAGACCTATAATAAGTAATGAATAATGACAAATAATAATATAAATTATGGCTGTTAACTATAGGGGATCATTTTAGGAGGGTGCAAAGCAGATGGAAGAGCAGCTCCAGACTCTGGGAATAAACCCCCCTGGTTCCCAGGTCCATGATCCCTGCCCTGCTCCCCAGCTGTCCCTTCTCCCCCCTCTGCAGGTGCACGGCTGTGGGGACAAGGCCAAGGCCCAGGCCCGGCAGAGGATCAGCAGGGAAGGGGTCCTGTATCCCGGGAGTGGCTCCAAGGACAAATCCCTGGACCCTGCCAAGCGAGCCCACCTCCAGCGGCGCCTGGACAAGAAGCTCAGTGAGCTGACGAGCCAGAGGAAGGGCAAAAAGAAGGACAAGGAGAAATGAGAGACCCGAATGCCGCTTTTTCTAACCCTCAAAGCCCCCAGCTGAGTCCTCCCAGAGTGGAGATGCTGAGCCCCGGAGGGGGGGGGTGGATTAGAGGTCTTGATTTTGGGGGCAGGGTCTGGGGAGGGATTTCGGGAGGGAGAGCTGCTGTATTGTCCTGGTTATCCGTGTGGACACAGTGATGGATGCACGCGGGGGCTGGAGCACGCCGGGAGACCGAGCATTAAACACCCAGAGCAAGGAGCTGTCACTGTCACGTTGGTCCCTGCGGCAGGAAGAGACGGATGTCTGGGAGCAGGAACGTGGGAGGCACCAAAAAAACCCTGGGTGACCCTCTGCTCCGGGGAGGATGACTAAGGAAATGGATCCTAGCCCAGGAGCCTGCCTGGAGCCGGAGTGACCCAGAGCAGCCAAAACCCCCCCTTGGACACGGAGATCCACTGGGGCAGCCTTCCCAGGCCCCAGGGAGTCTTGTGTCCCTCCCAGACCTTTTCCTGATCCTGTACCCCCCAAACTAATCCGTCTCCCACATTGATCCCAAGCCTCTCTCCATCCCCACGTAGCCCCTGCTCTGTCCCCTCCTTCCTGGCTCCAGGCAGGTCCTGATCCCTCAAACGGGGTCCATCCATCCTTCTCCCCCCTCAAAAAAACCCAAAAAAACACAGCTCCAGCAGAGTTTTTTCTCCCCAGGATGAAGGAAGAGGTGCTGAGGTGCCTCCAGAAAGGATTGGTCAGTGAGGGGCACAATGAAAAGCCCCAAACCGCACGTTTCCCATCATTTGGGGGCTGAACATCACCGGTGTTGCCCAGGGGTGATTCCCCAGCCTATGGAAATCGCCCAAGCAAGGCACAGCACTTGGCAGGAGCTGCAGGGACAGCCAAGGATTTCTCTCTCTGTCTCTGGCTGGAGTCACCAATAAGAAAATTTCCCCCCAAACCTCAGGGTATCCCAAAAAAACCCACACCTGGCATGGGCCAGGAGGGCACCAGAAGGCAGGATCCACACAAGTTTTCCCTCCCCCTTTCTGCTGAAACAGGTTGGGCTTAAAAATTACAAAATTAAGGATCTCTCCTGTCTGCCTTTGGTCACAAGGCCAAGACATTTCTCTCTGTGCCCAAATTTTGGGCATAAGTAGAAGCCAAACTTGAGGATTAGAGGCTGGAAAACACAACCCCCAATTGTGAGAGTTAGTGCCAGAAGAGCAGGAATTTTCCGAGCTCTCCTGAGCTCCCTGAGGGCGAGTTTGGGCGGGAAGAGCTGACACTGATCCCGCTGGACCTTTAGAGGATGATTCCCAGCCTGGACCCGACCTCAAACCCAAGAGGTTGGAAACCAAGTCCAGCCCTCTCTGTGCAGCCAGCGGAGCCGGGCAGGGATTTACTCAGCAGGAGAACAGATGGAAGGAGAAGCCGTATGTAACAACAATTCTTTTTCTGCTGTTATTGCTCCCTTTTTTCTATTCTCTCTGGAAACGTTCTGGACCCGGCACAACACAACAAAATCCATCTGAAAAATCCCACCAGGATCACCGCTTCCACCCCACTCTCCATCCCTCCCACCCTCCCCGCAGAAAACACGTTCCAAAGGAATCTCTGCTGCCCCTGGCAGCCTTGAGGTCCATGTTTGACAATTCCACCCATCCAGAGGCCTCTGGGATGCTCGTCCCAGCAGTCTGGGGAGGTTCTGGCTGGTTTCAGTCCATCTGGGCTCCTTCCCATCGGGTCTATCCGCAGCCCCCGGCACATGCCAGGGGTATCCAGGAGGGCAGAGCCGTGTCGTCCATCCTCCGGACGTCTGGGCAGGAGCTGCTGCTCTGAGGCACGGGCAGCTCAGCCTTTTTGGGTGCCACATAGTCCCGCTCGGCCCCTTTCCCAGCGGCTCCGGGCCCCGCTGTCCCTGTGGGGGTGCAGCCCCGCCTGGCAGCTCCCCTAATTCCTGCGGAGCGGGTGCCACATGGACACGGGCTTCCTCAGCGTGGCCAGCATCTGGTTCCAGTGCGTGGTGCCCATCCCGCTGGCCGAGGGGCCAATGAGAACGTGGCCCGTGTTGTCACCGCGTCCGTCCTCGCCACTCTCGGCCACTGTCACGCGCAGGGACAGCTCCTGGGGGGGGCAGGGGGACAGGAGGTATCACCACACACCGAACCCCCCCGGGCACGTATCCGTGTGCCCTTCCCAGGGGGGCACACACTGCCAACCCATCCAGTCACACCCCACCCCATAAATTCATCACCAAACAAGCCATACCCCACATAGGGCCCTTTGTGCCTTGATCCTCTTCAAACACACCCCCCCCACTTGAAATGTGCCCCCATACCAGCAGTGACACATCCTCCTGTTTTTCCCACATCCCCTAAATCCATGTATGCCCCTGTCCACACACAAACCCACGGCCCCATAAATGTGCATACCCCAATATCCCAACCCACACATCCCCCCGGTTCCACACGTCCACAGCCCCCCCCTCACATGTAATCCCCTCAGAACCCCTCACTAGAGGATTTTGGGAGCTTGAGGAGCAACAGGACCTGTCCCTCCCTGACACCCCTGCTCCAAGCTGAGCCAGACCTGGAGCACAATGGCTGGCACGGAGAAGATCATGGCCTCGTTGAACACGGGGTTGGTGTCCCCCCTCTTCACTGCCGTCTTCTTCTTGCTGATCTTCCTCCCGTCCTGCAGCAGGTACACCTTGACGAAGGGATCTGCTCAGGAATGGGGCGAGGGGAGAGACCCCAGCATCAGTCACATGTGTCCCCAGCAACGTGGAGAAGGAAGGGGACCAACCCTCTCTCATGGCTCTTCCCAGCAGGAGCCGCTCCAGTAAAGAACCATTCAGTTGGCCGGTAAAATCAGGACAAACCCCACTCCCAGCCCAACCTCCTGTGCCCTCACTCACCTGCTGTCACCTTGCCGTTGGTCCACACGAGGTTCTTGGCCTTGACCACCACCACCGTGAGCCGCTCGGCCGTGGGCAGGTAACTCAGGGACAGCAGGATCTCGCCCACCGTGTCCACAGCCTGCGGGGCACGACGTCCTGTCACCCACCCACCCAGCTCAGGAACATATCCCCCCAAAAAAAACCCCAGGGGGACCACCGTGCTCACCTTGTTCATGTCCTGCAGGTAGAGCCAGGCGTTGAAGGGGCGCGTGGCCAGGTCCAGGTCGGAGAGCTTGAGCTCGGCCACGCCGGTGCTGACGTTCCTGTCGTCCTCGTCGATGCCAAAGACAGAGAAGCGCAGGCTGTTCTCCTCCAGCGCCGCTGGATCCAGCGGGATGGAGAACTGCTCGTCGAAGGCCACGGAGTAGGCGCTCCGCTGGATCTGCCATGGGAAGAGGGGGGTTGCTCTGACACCCCTCGATTTTAGGGGCCATGGCCAAGATCCACCTCATTTCTCTCATGGGAATTGCAAGGAGCATGGTTCCTCAAGTCAGAAGAACAACCCCAGGCATCTCCAAAACAATGAGGGCAGGGAGAGCATCCCCAAAACAGTGAGAACACCCCCAAAACTGAGGGCAGGGAGGGCATCCCCAGCCCAATGGAGCTGCAGGGTCCCAGCCTCCCTGGGGATGAATTATTCCTCACCTGACCCCAGCAGCTACTCAGTTATTGGGGTAAAAATCAGGGCTGCAGCCTGCCACCTGTTAATTCTGTTAATTAAAAAAAAATCAGGGTTGGTTCTGGTGCTCTCGGATCCGTCCCAGCAACCTGGGAGCTTGGATTTATGTCTGGCTTGACCACGGGGTGTAATTCCCACCCTTCTCCAAGCCAGAGCCAAGCCAATCCCTGAATGTCTGAGTGACATTGTCCCTGTGTCCTGCCATTCCCTGGAACCCTCCTGTGGGAACGGGGGCTCAGCCCTTCACCCCTCGGACCTGGGTCACCCCAAAAGCCCCTCAGGGATGGGGCTCATCCTCCCCTCAGGAATTTCTCCTAATTGTGCTCCATCCTTGGGGTGAAGAGCATGAAGGCAGCACTTTCCATCTCCCTGCTTCCTTTTCCCTGCTCTCCCACTGGACACCCCCAACCCTTGGATTTCCCAGGGGGTTAAAGTTCCTCGATGGAAAAAGCAGATTTCACAGCCCTACAACTGCCTGTCTGCAGCCCACGCTGCGTTTTCAGATCACTGTGTATTTTGGGATCTCTGGATAAAACACAACCTGAACAGGAGCTGCTGTTTCCAACCCCTCCAAAAGCTCCGACTGGCCCTTTTACCCGTGGCCTCAGGGCAGCCGAGGAGGTAAAAAGTGCTGGTGAATTATAAATAATGATGCTAAATAATAAATATCCCCAGAGCACAAATGAAGAGCCTGAGATCTGGGTGGAAAAACGGTCTAAAAGGGCACTGTGGAAACACTTTGGAGGTGGATGGAGCAGCACCTCCACACCCTGCAGAGGGGTTTCCTGGTGGGATGAAAATCCCAATTAAACACCCTGATTAAATCAAACCGGCTGACCCTGAGCTCTCCAAAAAGCGGCTGCTGGGGGAAAACTGAGGTTCCCACTTTCTGAGAGCTGATTTGGGGGCACTTAAAAAGGGAGTATTTGCCCCTAATCCACCCCTGATTGTGGCCCTGAAGAGGCAGCTATGGATCTTTCAATGCCACATCCTACGAGTCCCTGTGGGGACTCAGGAGGCTCTGAGGCCACGGCAAGACACTGGCAGCACCTTCCTAGACTGCCACTGCCCACCAAATCCCACCCCAGGCCACTTAACTCCACCTTCCACAGCATCCCTGGAACTTGGAGTAGGAAAAGTCAAGCAGGAAAACTTGCCACCAGCCACACTGAGGTGACACAGTCAGCCCAAATCCTCGGCAAGGGGGAGACACTTCTGCCTCTGCAGATGTGCAAACCCACCTGGGACACCCTCCCCAAAATCCTGTGCCAGCTGCATTCAGTCCTGGTGCACCCGGAGCTCCCTTCTCCCAAACCCCCATCACTGCCCTGGGGAGCTGAGACTCTCCTCAAATCCCATTCCAATCATACCCAGCCCCGGAGCTTCCTTCTCCCAAACTCCCAGTGAGGGAACTCTTTTAGGGCTGGCTGCCTCAACCCCCCTGCCTACAATATTCCAGCGCTACCCTGAGAAGCTGAGACCCTCCCAAAACCTTACACCAGCTGCATCCTGCTCCCCAACCCCACCACTGCCTTGGGCAGCGCGGCCAAGGGGGGCTGCCCCCCAAAATCCCAGGCTCTGCAACCAACCCAGGGATCCAGGAGGGGCTCGGGGGAGGGTGGGCAGGGCAGGACTCACCCGGGAGATGCCGACGATCTGCTCGGCCGGCAGGAGGCTGATCCGCATGAAGCAGGACTCGAAACGCGCGTCCTCCTTGTCCAGCAGGTCCTTGCCCTGCAGCAGCGTGACGTGCAGGGCGGCCGCCCTCCCGTCGTACTCCATGGACACCTCCACCTGCCCCACCGTGAAATCCTGCCCGAAGTTGTTCCCGATGGACGAGATGGAGTTGAGGGAGTCGGCCGAGATGGATTTCCTCAGGGGGCCGTAGTGGGCCAGGCCCAGGTCTCTGCCCATCAGCTCCAGGCTGCCCAGCTCCTGGATGCTCTCCAAGGTGTCCTCTGCCCTCAGGCTGCTCTTGCGGCTGGGAGAGCTCCGGCCAGGCGCCCGCTGCGAGCCTCGCTGCCAGGGAAGGGAAACCAGGCGATGCCATCCCATCCCTCGGTGAGGACACGGACAGCTGGGCTCCTCCAGTGACTTTTTGGACGCCACCCGGCCCCTGCCTGGCCTCAAGCTGCCGCGGCAGCGAGCCCGGTGCCTCCCGCAGATCCCAGTTCCACCAATCCCCCCCACCCCCCAAAAACGTTCCACCAGCACCAGCTCGCTTGCCCGGGGCCATTCCCGCCGGGATCCAGGAGGTGCCCCGGATGCCCCTCCAGCATCCCGTGTGTTGCGAAGGGAAGGAGACGAACCCGGCTTTCCCCTTTTTTTACCTTGTGCCTGACGTCCGGATACGCCGCCCCGTACTTCTGCTCCAGGTACCGGTAGTCATAGTTGGGGAAGGGGGAAGGGGCCGGGTAGCTGCCGGAGCGCCAGAGCTTCCAGAGGTTGATGGCTGCGATCCCCAGCAGTGCCAAGGCGCCGGCGGCGTAGAGCCCGATCTCCCACCTCGGAGGGCTGGAGGCCACTGCAGGGGACAAAGGGGCTCCGTGAGCTCCTCGGGATCCCGGGGCCGAGCCTTCCCACGCCGGGATCTCGGCTCCAAGCTCCCGGGATGGAATGGGCCAAAGGGAGGGATAAACGGCAGCTCCCACCCCGGGTCAGGCAGCGGCTTTGCCAGCCAAAATAAAATGACAGCCCTGGCTTGGCTTTCCCCGGGAGGTGAAGTGCTCCTGTACCCCAGCCCTGCTTCCCAGCGAGCGCCTGTGTCACCCCCGGGGGGCCGGGGGGGGTCCCTTCGTCAGCTGCGGCTCCGTCCCACTTACAGATGTGCCCAGTGCACATCTGCATCGCCCGCGCTGCTGCCTGGCTCCCCGCGGGCTCGGGATGCCAGGAGAAGCCAGAAATAGGGCCAAACCCAAACCAAAAGCTGTTGGAAACAGGGGCAGAGTCCCCCTGGCGCTGCCGGAGCGAGGGGAGGGAGCGCCGGGCTCGGCGGCGATGCTCCAGCGAGCGGTTCCTGCTGCATTGCACCAGCCTCCATCACTCCCGCGCTGAGCCGACACCAGCCGCCCCGGGGAGCGCAAAACCAGCGGGGAAAGGAAGGATTTCTCATCCCAGAGCGCTGCTGGGGAGTCCCTCACGGCATCACGGCGCGGCGCTCCCTCCTTCGGAGCCAGAAATAATACCCCAAAGCCGGGCTGAACTCCCACATCGCATCCTGAGCCCAGGGACAACCTGCTGCTCCCCCCAGCCCTCCTCCGGCAGGAACGGCGAAGGGACGAGCAGAGGGAACCGACCATTTGCATCCAAAGCACCTAATCCGGATCCTGGGAGCAGCCCAGAGAGGTCTGGCGGGTTCAGCCCCAGGGTAGGAGCCAGGTCCTGCCGCCTCCGCCCCGACCCAAAGCCTTTTTAGGGCCTCGATTTATCCCGGCTAAGGGTGCTGGGGGGAAGCAGTTGGAGATTTCCTGTGCCAGAGTTCCCAGGCTCCCACTACGACAGAGGGGTGGAAAAATTGGGAATAAAAATAAAATTGCCTGACTAATCCTTTACTGGCTCCTACTTCTGAGTAGTAACTCCAGGTGCAAAACCCAGCTGAGCTGGAACCTGCTTCCTTCTTCATCCCTGCCCCTTTCTGAGGGCTGAGCACAAGCATTGGAAAACTCGTGGCTTTTCAGGGGTTTTACCCCTGTTTTAGGAAATTAAACCTCGAGTATTGGATGTTTCTAGGGGTGTGGAGAGCAGAGGGTTCCGCCAGGGGAAAGCAGTTGGGACCAGCCACCCCCATCCCAAAAAACCCCTCAATGTGAGCCTGGCCAGCTCTGCCCCAAACCCATCCCGGGCTCCCTCGGGAGGACTCACCGCTGAAGCGGGACCTGCCGACGTGCCCGGTGTCCATGGCGAAGGCGGGACAGCCTGGAATGTGAGAGGCACAGCGTTAGGAGGAAGGCCGATCATTCGAAAAATCGAATGCCTTGTGATTTTTTCCCCAGCGGTAAATGTTCCATCAGCGCTCCCCCTCCATCGCTCCTGGCCTTGGCTCCTCTTCCAGGCGCGGAGCTGAAGCCTCTCAGCCACCGGCAGGAGAGGAAGGAGGGATGGAAACCGCTTGGGAAAGGGGCAGAGCCGCTTGATTTACCTCGGGAGTGTTTAATGGGTGACATTCCCAACCTTTCCATGCGTGGACGTGCTCTCGTTCCAGGAGCCCTTAAAGCTCTTTGCTGCTTTTCCAGCTTTAAATCTTCCTTTGCCTCCTGCAGTTTCCCAGCCTCTCCCGAGGCTCTGCCCTGGCCCTGGGTGAGTGGGGCAGCCCCATTCCCAGATTTTGGGGTTTCTGCAAGATTTTGGTGATGCCGTTCCTCAGGAATCAGCTCCTGCAGCGGGAAAGCTCCATCAGTTTTCCCAGTCGAGTTACATGCAAGATCCATCCTAACTTAAAGAAGCTGCTCTTCCAGACGGATCCCAGATGCCAAAGGGGGATTTATCCAAACCAGCTATTTCCTGTTATGCAAGAGGACCCCCAAAAACACCCATCAAGTAAATCCAAGGGGAACTGAGCCAGCAGCCTCTGCTCCCCGGCATCTGAGCCAGGAGATGGCAGCTCGTGGGATGCTGATGTGATCCCACAGACCTACACAAGGACACAACCTCAGCACTGCACCTGAACCCTCCCCCTGCCCTCCTCAAAGCCCCCCCCGCCCCTTTCCAGAATTCCCATTCACGGCGTGAAAGAAGGAGCCGGACTGGCCTCGGGTGGATGATCCCACAATATTTGGGTCCCACCTTCCAGCTCCCCTCGGATGCTCACAACCCCTGTGGGGTGATCCAGCACCATCCAGGCTTGGGTTTTATTTGGCAAAGGTGGGAATTTCAGTGTATTTCGGAGGAAAATGCAGGCTGTGCTGGCCTGGCCTGGCTGAGGACCCCCTGCAGGGGCATGCAGCCCATCCTCGGGATAACGGATAACTGGAGGAGGGGGGTTCCTAAATGTAACCCAAAGGCTGGGATGGGGCTGGGAGATGCCCAGTTCCTCCTCGACCTCCTCCCTCTGGCACAAACCTCCCTGTACAACAGATAAACCAGGAACATCCTGGCTGAGAACGTGCTGAACTCGTGTCATGCCTGGGCTGAGCTCAGCTTACGGGAGACTTTGCTGTTTAGTGCTGACAATTGACATCTTAACAGAGCAAGAGGATGGAGATTTACCCAAACCTGCCTCTTTTTGTGCCCTGAAAAGCCCCTGTGCCCAAGCAAAGGGCTCAACTCCTTTCTGTGTTTCTCCTTGTTCAGGGGATTTTAAAATGAAAATAAAGAAGTTCTCAGGACTGGCTCTCCACGCAGGAGGAGAAGCCTCTTCCATCTCTTCCTAAATTCCTTTGGAAATTAGAAAGAACTATTAATTTTGCTTTTCTTTCAGAGCTTCTCCCCCCCCAAACCCTCCTTCTCTAAGCAGCAAGTGTAAGCACGTTTCTGAGGCATCACCTGGAAAGAGACTGCGGTGCTCAGCACCGGGACGAAATCCAGAGGTATTTTCCTATTAGGAAACCAGCATCAGCCTCTCTGGAGCACAGAAACAGAGGTGCTCAGGGAAGGATTTATGGCCTTTTTTTTCTTTTGTTAACTAAGCTTTTCCCTGCAAGTGTATCCCTGAGCTTCTCCAGCATCCCCCTGACCTGCTGCCCACATCCCCGAGAAATCAAACCCGAGGGATCTGGGGGGAGCTGGCGCTGTTCTCTCAGCACTGGTAGCACTGGGATAAGTGATTTTTTGTTTTACCCACAGACCTCGAGGACAGGGTTCGGAGCCCCAGGTTCGGGGTGCAGAGCCCTGGTTAGGGATACAGAGAGCCCTCCCTGCCGTCCATCCCAACATCCCAGTGCTCAGGGCCAGGGCAGCTTCTATTTCCTGGAGCGCTGCCGCAGACCTCAGCTCCCTTTTCTAGCTCGGAGGGACAAGACGACAGCTGTGCGCCCACCCTGGAAAAGGGGTTTCCCCACCTCACTGCAGCTTTGGCATCGCCACAGGCACAGGAAACCCAAATTGCTGGTCCCAGAGTGCTTCGACCAACGCGGGTACGACACCACCACCCCCCCAAACCCCGCCGCGCACGCTGCAGTCCCCAGATGTCCCAGTCCAGCTTCCAGTCATGTCCCTGCTCCTCCTTCCCTTCCTGCCCTGGACACACGTGCTGAGCCCGGGCTAAACTCGGCTCAGGGATGAGGCTGGTCCTGCGGCGATGCCCATCCGGGCGGGGCTCTGCTCCATCCCTCTCCATCCCTGCCCGGCCTCCATCCGCAGGGCACAGAGGCCGGAGGGATGGATGGAGTTCGCTCCTGGCACAGCTCGAGACGCATCCCAAACTTGCCAAAGCCACACGGGTTTGGGGCTCTGCGCTCACCCTCCCCACCCCGCACAGGCACCTAAACCGGCGGCCCCCAGCCCCGCACGCCCCACTTTACCTGGACAGGTACAAATCCTGCGGGATGCGCGGGGACCCCCGGGCGGCCCCGACGTGTCCGCTCCCGCGGAGGCAGGGGGGGGAAAAGCGGCGACCCCCGGGATCGGCCCGGCCGGCGGAGGGGACCCACCCCCCGCCTCCCCACCTGCCCGGGGGTCCCTGAGCTCAGCCCTGGGATCCAAGGATCCCCCCCTTCCCGGGATGCTTCCCGGCCGTGGGGACCGGGCAGAGCTCCCCCCCCAGCTCCTCTGCCCTGCCGGGGGTCCCTGCGGGCCGGGAGCTGAGCCCCGGGGTCCAAGGAGCTCCCCCGTCACTACCCGGGATGCTTCCCGGCGGTGCGGGACCGGGAGCGGCTCCGCTCCCTCGGCCAGCCCAGCCCGGGGCGGAGCCGGGCGGCACCGCCCGCTCGTCCGTGCGATGAGCTGGGCGGTCTCTGCGCTCGCCGGACCCTCCCTGGGGTTTGGCTTAACCCAGCCCGAACCACCCCCCGCCACCCCCGGCAGGGCAAGGGGGCGAGAAGCTGCCCGGGGAATGCGGGAGAGGCTCGGCCCTGCCCCGGGGCGAGGAGGGTCTGGGGAACCCCTCGGGGGAGATGCCGGGGGTCTCGCGGTCTGGTTTGCCTCCCAAGCTCTGAGATCCCGGCTCCACAGGCTGGCAGCTGTCCTTAGGAAGTTGCCATAAAAAAACCCAAACAAACATCACCCCGAGCTCCACAACCTCACCCCAACCCCCGGCCAGGAGAGAGAAGGGACAATGCCAGCTCTCTCATCCCACACGCAGAGATGCTCTGCTGCGTGCAGGCAGCTCTGGGCACAGGGGGGTTTCCCCAAATCCCACTTTCCCCCCGCCCATGGATCCCCTCGTCCATCCGACTGCACTGCCCCATCTCCAGCTCCTCCTCCCCAATGGATCCTACTGAGCATTTCTCTCCATGGGGACCCACGTCCCCTCTCCTTGCCCCCTAAAGCCACTGGAGGTCTGTGGATCATCATCCCAGAGGCAAATCCTCAGGTCCTCCTCTGTCCCAAACAGCACATCCCTCCTTGGCCTTGGGGACTCCAGCAAGGTTTTGGCTCTGGATGTTCCCGAGAAAACCCACCACATCCTCTCCCTCAGCACCAGAAGGTGGAACCATTGGAGATTTGGCCCCAAAAAGCCCCTTGGACCTTTTGGAGACCAAAGGCTCCGTGTCCACTGCACCTGTGACATAGTGACCAATCCCATGGGATCTTCCCTTTCCCTGCCTTCATATCCATGGTTTTAGCCACCTTACCTCAAATGCCAAGCGACTTCCAGGGCACTGAGGAGTCATTTCAGGCAGCAGGAGAAATGTTCCCCTTGGAGAAAACGGAAATTTGAGGGGGTGGAGGGGGGGGGGGGCAAAAGCCCACACACCCTGAGCAAAGGTGCCACAGGGCAGCACAACATTCCAGACGGCCTGTAATTCCCAGGAACACCCATCGAATCCGACCCCAGGGCCAGCTCAACCCCTCCTGCAGGCTCCCTGCTCCAGAGGGATCCAGGAGTGGGAGTGCTGGGAGGTGGTCCCACCACCTTCCTGGCACGGAGCTCATTTCCTGGGAGAAAACATCAAGTTTTGACTGTGCCAAAAAAACGCTGCCTGGCTGGGGGAACTGCCTCATCCTGCAGCCAGGGGTCCTTTCCCTTGGGCTTCCTGGCCTTGCCTCTGGGTTTAGCTGGAGAGGAGCAGGCCACGCTCCTGCCTGGATCCCATCCTCTGCATCCCCAGGGATGTGGCAAGGATGTTCCCCCTGTGGCACAGCCTGGGATCCAGCACCCTCCCCCAGGGTGGTTCCAGCTGGGACTGGGTTGGGATGAGGTTTGGAAATCTCCAAAGGCCCCAAGCTGGGCAGCAGGATTTACCCAGGGACTCCTAGGAAACATCGCTCCTTTTTAAAGCCAACACCTTTGGCAGCATCCTCAGGAACTCTGGGTGTAGCCACAGGTGGGACAGACTCATTCCCTCTTCCTGACCCAGGCAACTGGATCCAACTGTGAGTGGCAGCATCCTCTGCCCTCTCCACGGGGATGGATCCATTTTGGGCCACCCCAAATGTTGTCCCCAGCAAAGCCAGTTGGCCTCGTTTCATCTCCCTGTGAGGCCACTTCAAGCACTTCTCAGAGACAATCCCAAAGGGATTCCTGAATCCAGGAGAGTTTGCAGTGATCACAGGCTGCCTTTTTTTTCCCCTGGAAACTTGTGGACACATTCCTTACCTGGAGGCCTGGGATCCATCCATCCATCCATCCAGTGTTCTGGGGGGACACAGCCTGAGCCCCCCTCAGCTCCACGTGTGAGGTGACAAGGACCCACAGGCACACGCTGTCACCAAAGCACACACTGGCACACAGGGCTCTTATTCCACGTGCAGGGATCCACAGCATCCCTGGGAGCTGTCAGATGGATGCACACAAGGCCTGTGGTTCTTGTGTTAGGTCACAGCTCCACGACACTCCTGGAAAACCAGGGATTCCTCACCCACTAGGCGCTGCCAGCGCAGGGAGCAGCGACAAGTCCCCCTGGGGTCCCCTGACCACCGCCCCACCTGGGGATTCGAGACCCCCAGACTTCCCATCGCCCACTTTTTGTGGCTGGAAAGGACCTGGGACACTAAAGCTGGGAGAAATGCAGATGTTGGTTGTCGTTCCCACACGAGGCCAAACCTGTGGCTGTTTGCTGGGCCTGTCACTCCCAAAGTTTGGGGTTTGCACTCTTTGGAATTGTGCTCTGGTGGTTGTGTCATTTCCTTCTGGATAAACACTTCCCTGGGTAACACCCTCTGGCAGCCAGACTGGAGCATTGAAAGGGTGACAAGGGGTCAGAGCTGCGAGGACTCAGAGCAGAGGGAACAGAACCCACGCTTAGAGCAGCTCTTACCATTTGGAATAATGACCTGGGGGGGGAAAAAAACCCCAAAAAACCAATCACAGCCCAGGTTTCCAGTTCCTTTTCCAGGATGCTGAGTCACCAGCAGAAATGCCGCCTTGGCTCAGGATGCTCAGACCTGCTTGGCCTGGGCCTGCTGCCGGCAGGGAGGTGGCACAGGGACAGGGGACAGGGGTGTGACTGCAGGGAAGAGCTCAGGGATTCCTCTCTCTGGGAGGAATTCCTCCTGGGATGAAGGGTGGCAGAGCCCAGGGGTGAAACCCTCCTGGTGAGGACGAGGCAAATAAATTCCAGACTGACCGAGCAACTCCCAGTTTCTGCTTGTGACACGTTTTACTCCGCAGAGCGAAGGCGGGTTGGACCTTTCTCACTTCACCTTCCCTTACATTTAAGAGATGACCAAGACTAAAAGAGAAAATTACAAGCCAGAGCTAAGGAGAAGTCCTGTCTCCCCAGGTCTGTGATACACCATAAAACTACTACCACAGGCCGCTCCAGGATGCTGGAATTCAGTCTGATCCCCCCGCCGCGGAAGGGCTGGACCAGCAGTGTAGTGTGGTTCATCCTGTGCAAAAGAGCAGCTCGGACACAGGGCTCAGTTTACCCGTGTTCACCTCACTGAACACTTCACCCAATCCTCCTCCAAAGCTCCAGGAAGCTTCAGAGCAGGTGGGGGGAAGGAAAAAAAAAAAAGAAAGAATTCATTTCCCATGTCTGGTCTCTGTACACTCCGAGTTCCTAACGCCACGTGGAGCCCTCCCAGTTCACTGGGAAAGGAGCAGCAGATCCTTTCTGTGTGCTGTGCTCTGAGCCCCCCTGTCCCCACACCTGGCTGGGAGGGGGACACACAGCACCCGGTGAAGGTCCTTGTTGTGCAGTGTTGGCTCTGACTTCCCTCCACACAGACTTTCTCTGCACCAGGCGACGCGAGGAGAAAGGGGAGGGGGGGTGGGTGTCAGTGCCATCCCTTCCCCGAGGGGATTCCCAGGCGCTGGAACACTAACAATGACAATGAGGAGTTAGGACGAGCACCACGAGTTCCTGCCAGCCCCGGGGCTGCCGCTCAGGGTTTCCTCTCCCGGGGTCTGTTCCCGCTGGGCTCATCCAGCAGCGCTGAGTGTCCGTCCCCGTTGCTCAGGCACTTGTCCTGCTCGTGCCTGTGCTCCTGCTTCTGCCTCCGGATCTCCTTGTACCGCAGGGTGATGTCCCTGGAACAGACAGGAGGGCAAGCAACTCCACTAAGGAATTGTGGAAGGAGCTCCCGTGGGATAAGTGACCCCCCCACTGGAGCCTCTGGCTCGAGTGCTGATGGCACTGATTCACTGCAAGTTTGTGTTTTCCTCTTGTCACCTCTGCCTCCTCCACACGTCACTGCAGTTCAAGGAATCCTGGAATGGTTTGGGCTGGAAGGGACTTTAAAGGTCATCCCATTCCACGCCCCTGCCATGGGCAGGGACACCTCCCACTATCCCAGGTGGCTCCAAGCCTTGCCCAACCTGGCCTTGGATACTTCCAGGGATCCAGGGGCAGCCACAGCTTCTCTGGGCAACCTGTGCCAGGGCCTCCCCACCCTCCCAGGGCAGGATTCCTTCCAATATCCCACCTAACCCCAAAGGCAGCACAGCCCACGCCGCTCACCGGATGAAGAAGCGCCAGGCTGTCCAGGTGAGCACCAGGATAATCCCCAGGATCCAGCACTGGGTGATGTAGAAGGGCAGGGACAGCGTGAGGGTGTAGGGATCGTACTTCACCACAATCAGGAACTCGGTGGCAGTGATGGCAGCCACCAGCCAGGCCTGCTGGCCCAGCTTCTTGTGGAACTTCCTGCAGGAGAAGCACACACACATTAAAAAACCCACACATTTTTATTGCTGTCCAGTCAAAGGTTTGGAGAAACCTCCACAAAGAAAGGCAGAAAACCCAGTCAGCTTTGCATCGTTCCACGAGCCTAGTTTGGATCGGTGTCATTTAATTCCCTCTGGGAGGCTCTGAAAACCAGGTGAAAAGTTAAACCTCGTCCCCATTCCCCCAGGGAAACCCACACAAAACAATTATCTGGGACCAGCTGATGTTCAGGGTGTGGCACCAAACAGGAGCTCTTACCCCTGGATTTTCCTGGTGCAGAGCACAGCTTGTCTGAGGTGGCTGTAAACCATCAGTTAAATAACTGAAATTTCTGATTCAGGAATAACAAAAAAAGCTCTTTTCCTCTAAAAAAATAAAAGCTCACTCAAAATACTCGATTTTTTTGCATCCATCAGACATGTCTGGAGTCATTTACACTTACCAGATACCAGCTTGGAGTTAAAAGAACAGAAAAAACGCACAAAACACATATTAAAACCTCATCCAGTTATCTATATTAGAGCTGTGTTTATATACATATAAAATACTCGGTAGAAACTCTTTCCATCTGTTTTTCTAAGCAGTGAACTGGAAAAAGAGATGCCAAGAATTCCAGGGAGTCCGTCCCAAACCCAGCACTCAGCTTGTTCCACACGAGGCCCAGAGTCATGTTTGACATCAATGAAACAGTTCCAACGGCTCAAAACCATCCAGATAGGCTGGGAATAAAACCACCGGGGAATAAATCAAGTGTAGGTGATGGCTGAGGGAGAGGGGGTAAGAGCATTCCATCGGGAAAGGTTCCCTGCCTGGATCCGGCCGGGATGAAAGGGCTTCCAGAACCTGCTCCAGGGGTTTGGATGAAATGGGCAGAGAGAAGAAAGGAAGCAGCAGATGTCCCCGTGGGTATTCCAGCTGGTGGGATGATGAGGGCAGCTCCCTGCTCTGCCAGCCTTCCCCGGACAAGAGAACTGAAGGTAAACCCTGACACAAGGGATGGGCAGACCCCAAAGCTCCCAAGGAAGAGACCTGGTTTCCTGCCCTTCTCCTCCTGAAAGATGTTGAAGAAAAGCCCCTTTTTTTCCAAGTGACAAGTGAGATTACAATTCCTGGCCTCAATGGCGGTTCCTTGGAGGTGACGGGAAGAGCTTCAAACCAGGAATACAGGACAAGGTCAAACGCTGTGGCATCAAGACTCTGCTGGTCAGGAGGATCTCACACATCCAGCCCTCAGGAACGGGGAGGCAGCGTGTTGATCAGCAGGGTAAGGGCTGGAGAACAGCTTCTCTCCCCCTCTCCTTTTCCTGGACTGTGGCAACTCCGGAGGCTTCCCTGGCTCTATTCTCAGCCCAAGGTCCTGCAAGCAAAGCAGTGCCTGCAGATACTGGGAATCCTGAGTGGGAAGAGGAGGCTTCCTATTGGAATTCCACTGCTTCCTAGACCCGGTATCACAGGCTTGGCTGAAGAGATCTCATCTGTTTATATCCCAGACAATCCCACGGCCACCAGACAAGGCAGTGAGCCGTGTTATCTGTGAATATTCCAACCTCTGGGCACTAAGAGTTTCCAAAAGGGAAAAGGTGAGGAAGGCTTCCCACGTGCCATTAGGTGGGAGCCTCTGGGTGCAGCCTGCCCTCCCTACAACAGCACAGGAAGGATCCTAAACTACACTTGGAATGAAGCTGATAAATGGGGGTGGATTTCCTCTGCCTGGATGGCCTGGAACGCACAAAGGAAATCAAAGGCTGGCTGCAAAAACCTCCACGGAGAAGGGACCAGGCCAGACCAGGTGCTCAGTTCTGCAGGATCAGCTCTCGGGGGGGGCATCAAGCAGAGCCTGGAAGCTCAGGATCTGGGGAGAGCCCCCTCACCCACCACAGAACACGGCAGCAGGTGGTGGGATGACCTTATCCAGCTCATGGAAAGAACGGCGCCCAGTGCCACCGATGGCTCTCCCAAATTTCCATGTGGGAAAACTGAGGGCAGAGGAGCTTTTGCAACCCAAACACGAGGCCCAGAAGATGAGTGGAGCTAAGGAGAAGAGCTCAGCAGCGAGAGGCAGAGACCTCTTCTTACCTGTGAGTCGGAGGCACGTCCCAAACCAGTAGGTCCAAGGGCAGGGCAGCTGCCACTGCGGGATGTCCTGAAATCCGACTAAGCAATGTGGGCTGGCCCTTCTTCCCAGTTCTAGGAGCCAAAGCCTTGCAAGGGGAACTGCTCTTCAGAGAGTGTTGGAACCCTAAATTCTGAACACAGACACTTTTTTTGTGCGTTGGGTCAGCGACAGACAATGAAGGCCCCTGGAAGCCTCAGGCTTAGGATGTGGGCTCAGGCAAGTTGTGACAGAAAAAGAAAAAAAGGTGATTTTATTTATTTTTTTTTTTTTGAGAACAAAGCTTTTTCTCAGCTCTCACATGGTCTGCGGAAACAAAAGCAGCGAGGACAAATATGATGCTGGAGTGGGAACAGTCTGAAGAACATGCACTGGGTGCGTGTGTGGTGCCCCACCTGCAGCACTTGCTACCGAGGGCCTCTGACCAGCAAGAGCTCCGGAGGGCCAGGGACCAGCGGGGACACAGCCCAAGGAAAGAAGTGCCTTTAAGAATCCCACTTCTTTTTTTTTTTTTTTTAATTTTTTTCTTTTAGTTTGGGCCCTGATGCCCTCGGAGGGCACATCTCGGTCTGGAATTGCTCCGCCCACGAGCCAGTGGCACTCCAGCTCCTTTACACATTCCACTGCCCACAAAAGAGGTCGTTTATTAGACACTGAGCTCAAAACAGTGCGCACAGAATGCCCTTAACAACAGCTGCCCTCAGACCTCCAACACAAAGGAACACAAAGCAGATGCTTTGGGATCAAGGCCCTCTTTTGCCCCCCTGACAAGCTGGGCTGGTGCCCCCGAGATGGATGCCAACAAGCTGGAGCAAATTCCAAACAAAGCACGTGGAGCTCGACATGGGAAGTACAGAGAGAGAGAGAGAGAGAGAGTGAGGTGGGGCTTACGGGTCGTCCATGAAGTCGTAGATCTCCCTCATGGCCACTCCTCCCACGTTCACGAAGAACACCAGGCGCAGCAGGACCAGGTAGTGCTCCGGGGGCATCCACAGCACAAACTTCAGGTAGAAGGTGTTCAGCTCTGCCAGTAAAAACTGAGAGGGAGGAGGACAATTCCATCACATTCGGAAAACCGCAGTGGGTGAAGCCTGGAACCTCCCTCTGCCCCCTCATGACTCCCCACTTCTCAGCCCTGAGTGAACCATCAGCAGCTTCAAGGACCCGCTGGGTTTTTAAACGTTTTCTCCCTCTCGGAAGAGGCACTAAAAACCACAACAGAAAGCTGGTCAGGCTCAAATTCTGAACATGTTGCTGAACTCCCAAATAAGGAGTCTGACCTACAAACCCTAAAGGCAACAAACCTCTCCTTTCACTATCATTTACAATCTGGCTGAGGGATAACAAGGGCCACAGGCTGCACATCCTTGGTTTGTTGGGTTTTTTTCCCCACACAGCTGTGCAAACTTCACCCTCAGAGCCGACTCAGGAAAACTTGGTTATAAATAAAAGAGCCAAACGTTCCCAAGTGAGCTGCCCTGGCAATGTGCTGGAGGGAGCAAAGAGACACCAGGCTCGCTACAAAAGGAACGACAACAAAGCGCATTAAACACCGAGCCAAAGCAGTGAGTCAAAACCTGGAGCTAAAAGAAACATAATCCCCCACTCCAGCATAAATTCACACCCATCTCTCACCTAATCCCCAATTTCTTCAGAGGGGCAACCAGCAACCATTTAAAGCAATGTCTTTAAAAGGAGTGTGGGGGGGAAAAAGACACTTGAACTGCCCCATTCACCCTCCCTATCAGCATCAGGTGGGTGGTAAGTTCTGTTTCACAGTCACAGGTATGATTTCCATAAAACAAATCCAGCCCCTCGGGGGCCACGTGTCCGGTGAGACACACATACAAAAAAGAAAAATCTAAGGGTAATTGCATTATTCAAGCCTGCATAAAAATATCTTATTATTATTTTTAAATTACGTGTGATAATTATATATTATTTTAAAAAATATTTTTATTTTAGGCTGCACAAATATATTACCAGAGAAACCCCAGTCCCGTGGGATTGGGAAGCCATCCCTTGAATGTCACACCCCTGAGAGGGGCAGCCCCGTGCCACAAACCAGGGGATGGGAAGGGCAGAAGGGACAGGGGAGGTTTCCTCACCACGAAGATGATGCCACACACGGCGAGCCACCGGCGCAGGCTGGACGCCGGTTTCCACTCGAACTTCACCCAACTGTACGGGGTGAACTGGAAGACAATTCTCTTCATTTTGCCCCTAAGGAGAAAAAAGAAAAAAAGGCAAAACCATGGTTTTTTAATTAAAAAATTAGGTAAGAGGTATCTGCTGGTGTTTCCAGCTGAGACGCCAACTCAGGGCTGCAAAGGGTTTGCTCCACGAAAATCACAATTTAACGAGACTAATTCTGAGTTTAGAGGAGCTTGTTATTTTAAATACCAATTTAAGTTTTTAATGCACCACATCCACTGCTGTCAGCACTTCTGCTCTGCTCAGCAAGGAAACTACGGAGCAGGGTGGGTCATTACTGGTTCACGACTACAAGGGGTTTATTAAATTTTAATTTGCAGCGTCCCAATTCCTGTGAAGTTCTGACTACCAGGGAATGCATCAAAGAGCACGGTGCCAACTTGGATCCCTGCCTCTCCTTCAACAACTGCATTAAATCAGCTCGTTTCCACAGGATGCCCTCACTCCAATCAGGACACACAGGTCGATTTCCAGCCATCCCACTCTCAAGTTAAATACTCTCCCCCAAGCACCCCCCTGCAGTGATGAATCACTGGATCCTCAAGTCATCTAAACACCCAGGAAGTCTTTAACCCACATTAAGCCAAGCAGAAGAACCAGGATTTCGTGTGTGGGCCCGTGGAACTCCTTCCTTCCCCAACTTACTTGTAGGTGGGAATGTTCCAGAGCCCCTGCCATTTGTATGTCTTCAGGGAAAGCCAGGACAGAGTCTTCATTCCACAGTAAATTCCCAACCCGTTACACAAGATCACATCCATGATCCACTGGAAGGAGAAAAGCACAGGGTGATGCCAGGGAAGGGACACTGGAGCTTGGAAAAGCGGATTTCCACAGGTACAGCTCCCCATTCGAAGACACAGAGGGTTAATTCCAGAAGGGAGGGTTGTGGGGGGTGGGTTTTTTTGAGGCAGAATGGCTTTGCTTGATATCTTTAGACATAAAGCATTGACTTTTACAAATACAGCCATGGAGCAAATAATTCCAAGCTTGGACAAGAGCTTGTACTGGAAACACCCAGATCAGGACTGGGTCTGGCTGCAGAAAATTTTGGTGGCTCTGGCACCAATTTGCACCTCACATGAAAAGAAAATACAGTTTAAAAAGGGTGCCCCTTTAAGCCTGAAATCCCTCTGGCTTGAAAAAGCACAGGCAAGCTGCACTTCAGGACAAGAACACAAACCACAACTTGGAAGGCCACGCAGCTCCTCAGTAAGGCCCAACATTTATCCCTCAAAACTTTTTCAGAAACCAGACATATTCCAAACACAGGGATATTTACTGTTTTCAGAAAGGAGAGGCTTGCAAAGAAGGAAAAGCACTGAGTCTGGATGTTAAAAGGCCCTCTGGAACTTTACACACCAAGTTTTACCTTTCTCTGAATTTCAGACTTCATGGCAAGTGTTCAGCCTCTTCCTCTGGCACGAAATGACCCCAAACAAATATTTAACCAAGTGTTTGAAACCCATGAAATTATACAAACTGTGCCAAATCCTGATCCCTGGGGTACGTACGTGATCCCACCAGCATTCACTGAAGTTCGGGAGCTGGTGCTCCAGGCTGTACTCCAGGAACTCAAACATCACACTGATGATCATGCACATCCACCAGTCCCGAATCATCAACGTCTGAGAAAGGCAGGGAAACAAAAAACAAAAAGTCTTTCAGACATCCAGAACAGCTGCTAAAAACCATCCCCAAAATGATCCAGCACCACTTATATTAATTCTCCTTAAGGAACCCAAATACTGACAGAGAATTCCGTAAATCCTGGACAGACCCCTGCTCGGATTTAAGTTTCACAACAGCGTAGGACATATTATTTACTTTTTATTTCCCTGGTGCTTTGAGATCTTGAGAAAACCACAAACAAGGCCTGGAGGGGTCAGGAACAGCCTCTCTTGGACAAAAACCAGGCTTCTTCCACACCAAGATAAAGAACAGCTCAATTGGCACATGGAATTCCATCCCATTCCAGTGCCTCAGGAATGTGTTACTACTCCCTTACGTGTTGTTGCCAGGCACTTAAAACTTAGGCATTATGGCATTTCTTTTAGAATTCAGGCATTTTTTTCCTGGGTATCATTTATTTGTAAAAATGACCACAGAGTGTAACTGAACTGCTGGTTTTGATATTTAAGTTTCTAATTCACCCAAGTCCTCCAAATTCACAAACTCAGTTCATTAATGCAACAAGCTGAAGCCCAGGTCCCCCCACACCCAGCAACCCCAACCCAACGCAACCCATTCACTTGGCGCAGGCGTGAAATGAAAATACAAAACCACAGCTCCAGCTTGTTTGCAAAACAGGTTGTTATTTATGTTTGTGGGCAAAAACCCAAACCAAGTTCTGCGGGGGGCAAAATACAGCGAGTTCACAAGTGCACTGGGGTTAAATAAAGATAATATTTAGTCCAAAGTAGTCAGCAAAAAAACCACTGTTGAATGTCCTGCCAGAGACAAGCACAGCAGGAATTTCTCCCGTGTTTGGTTGACACTGACTCAAAAGTGAAAAGAATTAAACCACTGCCCATTTAATGGCAAGAGCCACTCCTACCTTCAGGTACCAGCCAAAAAAGTGAGCAGGAACAAATCCATCCAGCTTGTCCTGGAAGCCAAGAACAGAGCGTAGGTCACCACACTAGAAAAATACACTCGTCTTTTTTTTTTACCCAAGAAAAACGGATTTCAGGGTTTTTTGTACCCCAATACAGTGGTGACACATCCCATCCTGGGATGAACTCTGTGCCTCGAGGTGACTTGGAAGATTCCAGCTGAGCCACCTTCTGCCCAGACCCAGACCCCTCAGAGTCAGTTCCTTACCCAGATGTTGTGGAAGGGATCGGTCTCGTTGCCAGGGTCATAAATCAGGCAGTTGCCCCCGTAGTCTCTCTCTGGCAGAGGAACCCCTAAGTGGGGGTCGATGTACTTCATGAACTGCCTCCCGTCCTGCACAGTCTGCAAGGGAACAGAAACCAGGTATTCCCACCTTCCCTCCCAAGGATTCATGCACACAAGGTCCAAAGAGAATTAAAATCAACATAGTCCAAAATTTGGCTTGTTTATTTTTAAACCCACTGCAGAACAATTCTTGACATACATCCAGGTTTTGAAGCCTCACACATAAACCTGACACTGAGCCTCTAATCCTAAATATTAATGGACAAAACTGCTACAGAATGACCTTAATATTCCTTAAAGACAGGGCATCAGTGATCCTTAACCCTCCTCTGAGCCTCCCCAACCCCTCCCAAAATCAAACCCCCCCCACAGCTCAACCTCCCCCAACACGCCCCCGTTTCCAGTCAGGTCCCACCAGCAGCACGGCTGATAAACTTGGGGGAAAAAACCAACAAACACCAAGAGGAGATTACCAAAATGCCCAAAACCTAAACAAATCCACCTGCTGAGTTTTAATTCCCCAATTAAATTGCTCGCCCCAGAAGCGGCAGGACATCCCTGACGGGGCAGCAAAGCAGGACAAGGCCGAAATTAATTGATGGAATAATAATAAAATCGCAGAATAAACCCGCTGAGACGAGTTTCAGCCACGAGCCAGCTTGCATTTGCCCCGAGGAAGCTCAGCCACCTGCAGACTCAGCAGAATTTAACCTTAGTTAAACCTGGGATGTATTTTTAGAAGGAGCTGAGCGAGAGCGGGGAGTTCCTTGCCCACTGAATCTCTGGTGACACCACAGAGGGAAAAGCAAAGCCGTTTTCCAGGCCTTCCCCCTGGAATTCGCCACTACACCAGAGTAAGAAATGCCAGAGGAAACCTTCCATGAGCTGGGAAAGGGTTTCATCACTCCAGCGACAGGCAGATCCCACACACGTCCTAATTCCAAGCCCAATTCCTTCAAGCTCAGGTGGCCCCTGAGGGCAAAACTTCAAAAATTTAAGCGAAAAAAAAAACTTTCCTTGTTTTTCTCTCCCCTAAAGCGATTTTTAGAGCTGTCTGATGTGTACGTTGCCGCAAAATGCTTAATTCCAAACTGTGGCACTTCTGAGAAGTGACTGGAATTGTTCGAGTCAGGGGGAAATTCTGTTTACTGAAGGACAAGAGATGGGCAAGTGTGGTAAAAACAAAAAAGAATATGGTAAAAAACTGCTTTATTTGGAAGCACCAATGGCATGTTTGACCAGAAAAAAACCCTCCTCCTCTGCTCCTGCCGCCACACAAAGCCAAAAAAAAAAAGACAAAAAGGCAGCTGATCTTTCACATCCAAGTGGCATTTAGCAGCTGGAGGTCTCAGTCACTTACCTGGAAGAGGATGAAGATGAGGAAGAGCTCGTACACCACACTGACACACAGCCAAAACCTCCAGTAAGCTGCAGAGAGAGACGAGTTTTCAATGAACCAGGAGTTAATTAGTCATTCACTGCAACATCTAAACACGGAGCCCTGGAGTGGTTTGGGTTGGAAGGGACCTTAAAGCCCCTCCAGTGTCACCCCCTGCCATGGGCAGGGACACCTTCCACTGTCCCAGGGTGCTCCATCCCGGCCTGGAGCACTTCCAGGGATCACAGCTCCTCTGGGAACTGATAAACCAGGATTAAAATAGGTGGAAATGTGAGAAGGTGCAAAAGTGCCAAACGGATTTCACTAAAATCACCTACTTGGCACTTCTGGAAACCGGAAAAAAAAAATAAAGAAATCAAAAAAGGCCTGGGGAACAGCAGTTCAGAGCTCTGTGACAAGTTTCACCCTCTTCTCCTTCCAGAATGCAGTTTATACTCCAAATGCCATGTCTGAACACATTAAACGCTGTGTTATGACAGAACAATATGAGATAAAGGCTCAGCTCGCCCAGAGCCCCGAACACGCTCATTAATTCCACCCAGCCAATTAGCATCACTCTCCCCAGAACAAAACATCGATGCAAGAGCAGATTCCTGAATTGTTAAAGGAGCTGTCAGGAAGGGGCAGATCACTGCTGGTCCCCGGAGAAAGTCCTAATGAAAGGATTTCTTGCTTTGCAGAGTCACACCAGGCTGATCCCTCCCCACCAATAAATAAATCAGCGGGAAAACGGCAGAGCTGGGAATAACTGAAAGGGTGGCCAAAAATAAAATAAAAATAAATAAAAATAAAGCCACCAGACTGGACAGATGCCACTTAGGTGGTGGCTAGGTGCTTTAGCGGTATTTGTTCAGCTCAGCAAAGGTGGGCTGCGTGTAAATAAATCTGGACAAACCCCAGCGAGATGTTTAAATACAATAACAGCATGAGATAGGGGGGGAAAAAAAAGACAGAAAAAATATAAACCATCTCTGAGCTGGTCACAGATTAGACTTTAACCATCCAATTTGTAGTGGGGAATAAAACCAGCTTCCATCCCAACCCCCTGATGCTCTAAACCTGAATTATTTAAGCCCATATAAATTCCCTTGATTCCTTCTTTTCGATGGTTCACATTTAAAACCAGGGTGATGACCAAAGATATTAAAATATTTTCACGTCTCACCTCTCACATTACGTGAGAGAGGTTTGTGCTGTGCTTTCAAGACTTCCAGGGGTAGAAGAAACCTTTAAAAATCCTGTTCTAATTGCTTTTAAGCTCCCAGTTTCCGTGGGGAACGGACACGGAGCAATAAGTGTGCGGCGCTAACGACCTTGTGTCATTATTCAGATGGCAACTTACCTTCCCCTGCATGCAACACAGACACTTATTCACCTCCCCCTAAAGCCAGAGCAGCTCGGCAGAAAGATCTGAGCGGCCCCAGCGAGGCGAAATTACCTGGGTGAGGCCTGGAGAAGGGTCCATCTTTAGCTTGTGTCACCCCGAAACACAGGAAAACCAAAATGCTGGCGACGATGCCTCTGCAAGGGGAGAGAGAAGAGCCTGGTTTATCGCTTCACCCTCCTCGGGGGTGGGTGGGGGGCTGCTCAGGGGGTGAGAAACGCCTGGATTTGGGTGTTTTGTTTTTTTTAAATAAACCGGATGCAGAAAAACCAGCAAATCACAGCCAGACAGAGACTAAAAAACACCGGCAGAGGCATCAAATAAAAATAAATGATCAGAGCAGGAGCCCAAATACACCCAAGGCCCGCAGCCGTGGACACGCTCCATTAGTTTGGATGGATTAAGTGGCACGAAGCAATCCAAAAAAAAAGCTCTTTTTAATACACCTCAGCTCCCTCCGGGTCACCTGGAGGGATGGATAATTGGGAAACGGCTCGTTCCCCGTTTGCAGTAAATGACGCGAGCCCTGACTGCAAATAAAACGGCTCAGCCTGCAGGAGCCACGGAAAATACCCAGAGAGAAAACGTGACCGACCAGGGGCGACAGGAGACTGCTCATGCTTCAAACATGTCAAAGATTGCTTTCAAAACAGAAAACTGAAGGGTTTAGGAAACTTGTTTTGCAGCGTTTCACCTCCGAATATCGATGTCTGTGCTCGCTGAAAATACAAGTGGGTTTATTTAACAGATGTAACTGTTATTTTTCGCTTGCTCCACACACTGGGAACCACACCGGAATTACCTACTGAATGGATCCCTGAATAGGAAGTTCCAAAGGGATTTCCAGAGATCGGGATGGCAAAACCCTCTCAGCTGATCCCAGAGAATGAGAATATTCTGCATTTTGAGCCTCTGCTTCCTCAGGAAGCTTCCCAGGCCTGACCAGCAGCCTGCCCTGAGGCAGGAATTCTCCAGGACCTGAGAGGGAGGTTTTCCTCTCCTCACCTGGACGGACACAGCCAGTGGGTTTTCCCTTCCAGCAGATCAAGAAGATGCTAAAAAAAATAAAAATTAAAAAAAAACAAAACAAAGCATGCCTACACAAATCATTCCAGCACTTCACCAAATCAAAAAGGGAGACCCTTGGCAGCAGCTCCACCGGTACAAACAGGCTCTTGTTTGTGATCCAGAGACACGGGACAAAGGAGCTTGTCTGCGAGGGGAGCTGAGTATGGCCCCTTTGTCCTGGGATTCCCGCAGCCAGCTCCCACTCCCTGTGCCCTCCCCGGGCTGGACCCACACTGGCACAGCTGGTACAAGCCCTGGAAAAGGGGCACAGCGAGGTCTGGCCTCTCTGGGACCTCTGTTTCTCCGTGGGTGCTCAGCCACAGCAGCCAGAGATCATGGACCTGCAATCCCACGAATTCCCGAATCTGTCCCCACGGAGGAAGGATATTTCATGGCTTGAAATTCAACCTACAGCCCCGAAGCACACAGGTGTGTTTAAACCTGGACATATTTCAGATGGGGGAAAAAAAACCCCAAATTTTTCCCTCAAAGTCTCCTTGCTGAGCATTCAAACACCCTTTGGGAGCTGTGGATTTCTCCCACCCACGGCCAAGGTGTGCAAAGGAGGAGCTCGGTGTTTATTTGGCTCCTCTGAGAGCTGGAGCTCAGTCCTGTTGCTCCCAAGGATATCGTCAGTCAGGGTGGGCTACCCCAAGGGACTGTGGGGAAACAAAAAGCCTCATGGGTCAGGCAGGTTTGCAGCACAGCATCTCTCTGCCTGAGGAAGGAAACGTTGCTTAGGAAAGAGGCAGTTTGATCACAGGTATCACAGGGTTACACAGGGGATCCTAATGAATCCTGACTGGATTTATGTATAAGAGATTTCCATAAACCTTACCTTAAAAACTATAAAACAAAACAATCCCCCTTTATTGTTCAATTGCCCTGGCCTGCTGCAGGAAGGAAAACATCCCTGGAACATCAGAGAGATGCAAACACAAACCTCAGCTACAGACACCACACCCCATGAGCTCTGAGGTTCTGTCCACTGTGATTTACTCCATAAATCCACCCCTCACCTGCTCCTGCCACCGACTTTTATACGGTAAGACTGGCAAAGACCTTGGGGTGGGATAAGGGATTCGAAACCGAGGAAGTCAAAACGAAAAATCCGTGGAAATTTTGGGTCTGTGGATATTCTTACTTGTGTTGTGATCATCTTAGCCAGCTCTGAAACGCCTCAGACGTTTAAATATAGCAAATGTATCCTGTTCTCCTTGAGACTGACACTTAAAGAGACAGGGGCAGTGGGAGCAGCAGGCCCCTGGGGGCTGGAGAAGGTGAGGCAGGATGTGGGACAGGAACAGAGCTGGAATCCTTCACGTGGGATGGGGCTAAACTTTGTTGTAACAACGCAGAGACCTCAGGAAAGATGCACCTGGAGGGATTCTTGTGCCTGCCCTGTGCTGCTTTGCATGGACATTTTTTGGGACAGGCAGCATTGCCCTGCAGAGCGACCAGAGCCCCTTTCCTGCCCCTCCCTGGGGTGATGCAGGAAGTTTGATTTTAACGACTGGGCACCATAATTCCCCTCACTGAACCCACGGAAAACAACCCGTGTTTCCTGAGAGAGAGGTTCACCTGCTCAGCAGCCTTCCCCTGGGTTTGTTTTGATTAAGGGAGGAAAGGCTCTGAGCTCAACCATAAGATATTCCACTGAGTCACCTCAGCTCTGTGTTACTCCCTAAGGACGTGTCACCATTTCTCCTTTGGCTTCTCCCCTTCCCAATTCCCAACGGCCTCCAGCCTGGACTCCCCTCATTAAAACAGGGAATAAAAACGGCATTTGTGTGTCTTCCAGGCCCTTTCCCAGCCCCAGGCAGCTTCCAGCTTTCTCCATTTCCGCCCCCCCCCAGGTGTAAAATGCCAGCCCTGAGCTGGGCACAGGGTGAGCTCCAGCAGCCCCAGGCACCGTGTAATGGCCAGAACAACCAGGATTACCTCAGGAATTACCCCAATTCCTGCATCTCCGGGACAATGAACATCCTGAGTCGCTTCACAAACGTACAAAAATAGGAAGAAACCCTTTAACAGCAAGGGGAGGGGAAAAACCGTTGTATTTAAAAAAAACAGACTGGTGGAAAACAATGATTTGCAGAACATTTTTTTTTATAACACTCCACTTTTATACCTGTCTTTTCTCCCCCTACTGCACTGAAAGGAAGAGGAGAAATTCAACCCCACTGAATCAGTTTAAATCCCAGGAGAAACAGGCCACAGGCATAAGACTCATCTCATTCTCCTTGCCCTTTGGGCTACAGGTTCTCATGGCAATTTTCAACAACAAGCAGTGATTTGTACTGAGATCTTGAACCTGATTTTACAAAAGGCACCCGAGCCAGAAAGATTCGGCGACAGCTTCCCCTCATGGTTTAGAAATGATGGTTATTTTAAGGAAAGATTATTTCAAGGGAAGGTTTTTAAACCCCACCACCAAGGCAGCCACAGGCACGACGACAGTGACACTAAACTGATTAAAAATGAAATTCAGTGATCAGCATGAGAGGAGCTTATGGACTTATGGCTGGGGTTTTTTTGTACCTTTCCAAGGGTTCAGGCACTTCCAAACGAGGGAGTGCAGAGGTTCCAAACCACAGCCCCAGTGATTTACCTCTTGGTGTTGTAGGCTGTGTCCTGGGGAGTCTCCTCCAGCAAAGTCACGTAGCCCAGCGCACACGTGAGGATGAACAAGACTGTCAAGGTGTGAGCTCTCCTGAAATTCAGAAGACAGAAATTGCGCATTAAAAAGCAGCAAAAACCTCCATCTCCCCCTGCCCGGCGCAGCCTCGGGAGGCCAAACACACAGACAGCAGCCAGGGGGTGCTGAGGTGGTCTGGATTCCTACAATGTCCACAATTTTCGCTATTTCAAGCTAGAAATTCCTTCCCTAGGGAGAAGCCATTCATTGTTTTCAGTGGAAGACACCTCCAGCCATAGATGGGAAGTCTGTGCACGTAAACATGACAAACACACGAGCTCTGGTTCAAAAGGTCCACAAGATCCTTATCACAGAGGATTAAAAAAAACAGGGATATGCATACAGAGGAAGCTTGGAGAGGAGAAAACCCATGAAAGGCAGCGGCTGTATGTGACACATTTGGCTTCATTTCCATTTTCCTTGTATTTTATAACAGCAGTTCACATTCCAGTCATGCCACCAGACCACGATCTGCATATTCCACTTGTGCAGATAAACCTGAGAGCGCCGGGAATTGCCAAGAATTACCTTTAACCAAGTCCCGCTCCCCAACCAAACCACCTCTGACTGTTCCCAAAGTCAAGGAAAAGGGCAATTTTTTGGAATGAAAACTCCACCTCAACCCAAACACCACTCTCACACCCCCCCCCCTCACAATCCCAGTGGAAAATACCTCATAAGCAGCCACAATTCCTCTTCTGCCACTGCCAGAGGAGAGCTTGGCATTGGATGCTATCCTTGCTCATGGAATAACCAGCTCCAGGACAACAAAACCAAACAAAAAAAAAAAAGAGAGGGAGTCCACGAGTATTTTCACCATCAGCAAGGGTTCCCTGTGTCAAAACCCAGGGCAAAAGGCTCTGGAGCCGTGAGCTCCGGCACCAGGACAGGTGATTCAGCCATGGAACGCTCGGGGTGTTGTGGTGCCTGTCCTGGATCCTCCCAGGAAGGCTGAGCTCATCACACTCCGCTCTGCTTTGTAATTAATGCAGAAATGTCATCTCCCAAATTGACTTTTCCCCCCCTCAACACCCACACACTCAGTTACTTTTCCAATGTGTTGGATGGGACATAAATTGGCCCCCCCACCCCCCCCCAAAAATCAGTCATTCCATGTCCAGGCTTGGATAAACACCTCGAGAAACTCCTCTGCCAGCACAAGGAGGATTTCTTTCCATTCTTTTCCTGAGAAAGGAGCAGCACGTGGAAGTGCTGGGGGATGAATTTCACCCCACGAGGGGATTGTTTCCCATCTCCCACTCGGCTTTAAAATAACAAACCACGGGCGGAGGAGCTGAGAACATCCCAGCAAGGTAAGCAAGGTGGGAATTACACACGGAAAGGATTATCCTCTCCTGGCCTGGAGTCTGGGAGGGTGAAAAGAGCCGAGCTGGGCACACAGGGAATGCTCCCCCTTGGAATTACGAGGGAGTTTGGGCAACAAACCCAAAGCGTAGCCAGTTCTGGGGGGGTTTCACGTCAAAAACTCTGCCCACAAAAATACAAAAGGTCAGGGAGAGGATTCATGTGAAACCCCAAACTTCCAGAAAGCTGGGAAACCAAGGAGCTTATTTTTTCTGCCTTTTCTGTACCATCCACGTGGCTCTTTCCTACGCAGATTGAAATGAAATAAATCAGGTTTGCTTGTAAAAAACCTCTTTCTCTGCTCATGCAAACACCCAACAGCCAACAAACTTCTCCTGCACTACAGTTTGTTAAAAAAAAAAAAAACAAGTGGGTTTTTGACCAGTTAATGGGATTAAGTTTGATCCCAACTTCTCTTTTTCGTGCGAAGCCATGTTGAGGAACTGCAAGGGAACGACCACCAGTGTCTTCATTTTCCAAATGAAGTCTACCACACAAACGATCCAAGGGAAAAAGTTTAAATACCCCTTTTTTTCGGGGAGGTCCCCGGATGGAAAAGAGGGAGTAACAACCCCGATGGCCTCATTCAATGCCCCACAAACTAAAAATCAGCTCGAGCAGGGACCGCACCCTTGTTATCCACTGCCTGTTTTGTCACCAAGTGATGCAACAACTCCATCATCAATCACTGGAACACCACGCAAAGAATTTACTTATTAATACTTCGGCCACTTCTCTTAAGCAGAACTCAACTGCAAAGGGAGAGCTAGTCCAGACACAGGAAAACACCGCCAAAATTAATCCACAGCTTAGAACCAGCCAGTATTTTGACGTTCAAAATTTCAAATCATAAGGAACAGGGAAAGTGTTTGGGGCAGAGAGTTTGGAAACTTCCAACTCAAACCCGACCATACAGATGCTCCCTGCTGGTTTTAAGCCGTGGGCTGTGCTTTAAAACCCGTTTAAACACTGGGAGTTCATAAAACAGCCCCTATTCTTAGAGCAGTGGCACGTCTTGGGCACATCCATGAAGTCACACGAGGGGCCGATTAAATTTCCCTTCCAAAATAGCACCGTTGAGTTTTCCTCGCCGTGAGCCAGTGCCTGTCCTCAAAGGAGACCTCCAGAGGACCGGGACAACACCAAAAACTCCGGCAAACCAGGGAGTCCCTCCTTCCAACCATGAGGAAGGATCAAGCCTCCAAGGTTTCCCAAAATGCTCCTCTCCAATCATTAAAGGTTTTTACTTTTAAACCTACGGAAATCTGCGTTCCAGGTGTTGGTTTGGAGCAGCTCCACTGGGAGAGGTGACAGGGAATCACAGGCAACACGTGTTTTTCCACGTTCTCCTTGAAACTTCAGGAGGGTGCTCACACAAAAAAAAAGTGCAAAATAGAGGATTAACACCCAGGTGAGGCATTAAAACTCTCATGGGCCAAGATATTCCAGCTGCACTTCGGGAGAGGGCACAGAAATCCATCCCTGCAGATCTTGGTGCCTCCCTAATCTCTCTTCCCTTCCGGATAAATCCCCACCTCTTCCTCCAGCCCGCCCTCGGCAAATCCCAGCGAGGTTATTTCGGAGATAAGAACCGTCTCCATAGGGATTGGTTTGAATACCAACCCCATCTTTCCAAAACCAGCTGGTTTTCCCCCCCCACCCCCATCCTCATTTCCAAAGCCCTCTGGGAAAGACTCTCACAACACCTGATAAACTGAGAGGAACATCCCTCTTGCCTCTCCCTTGGCTTCAAATTCCATGGTTTTTGCACCAGACAGGCTGAATTAATTCCTACAAAAGCTGTATTAGCCCAGAGAATTTTCTGACTGTAATACCCCTTTTTTTGCCCCCCTTTCTTTTCCTATTTAACTTCCCGAGCTCCACAGATCTCTGCTGCCACACCACGACCTCAGGAACCAACATCGCATCCACGTGACGGCAACATGGAATCATTAAGAGATAAAAACACATCAATAATCAACAGGTGACCTTAGGCTAATCAAATCTAAATTAAAGCAAGGCTTATGAAAAAGCAATTAACCCACAGTGTCACAAAGCGGTGACACCTGGCACCTCCCACCATCCTCAAATCCAAGAGCGGGTGGATGTTTCCCTGGAAGACTTTCCCAGCTCCAAGTCATTTCCACGGAGTAAGAACAGAGATATCAGCACACAACTGGTTTTCCCAAGGTTTAAAACACATTTAAAGAGCAGGAAGCCACTTAGGAAGCTCCACCTTTCCCGGGGATCACATTTAAAGCAGGAAAACGACCCCTGCAAATTGAGCTGCTCCGGGAACAGATTCTGATTGGGTTCCCAGGCCCCAAATCCTTTGGTTTTCCTTTGGTTAATCCTAACCTCACCCCTAACTTCTGGACTTCAGTGAGGAGGTATATCTCATACTTTTCCGAAGTCCCTCACAAATTCCCCTTTCCTGTGGCCACCCCTGCAGCAGGAGAAGAGTCCCAAGGATCGCAGGAAGAAAATCATTCCCCTGGATAACCTTTATTCTTGGACCCAGTGAGAACTGGGTCCTCGCCAAAGGATCCTCTGCCGTGCACAGGGGCAAAAGGAACGCCAGGAAAAGCCTTGGGACCTTTCCAGGTGTTTAAACTCCTGCCTGCCAGCACGAGTTGCTAGGGGAAAACGAGATAAACAGGGAAGTCAAGGAACACGGCATTTATTTTGGGATGACAGGTAGCCCTGTCCCCGCCACAGGAAGGTGCAACGAGATGAGATCCCCATGGGAAACAACAAAAAAAAAATCAGCATTTTAAGGCCTCACAAAACACCTGGCAAGAGCCCCCCTGAACTAGAGAGTAAGGAAAGGACATTTTTACCCATTTTCCATTTATAGGATGGCCCCGGGATCCAATGCTTCGCTCAGCCCATGCGTGGGGTGCTCTCCAGGGAAGGTCCTCTTGTCTCTCCAAGGCCACGATGTCCCCCCCCTTCCCCGGCTACACCTGCCCCATCAGGGCCGTGCAGAGATCCAGCAGCATCTCGGTGTCCCTTCGTGCCACTTGCACTGGCAGAACGTCACCTACTTCATCGGGATCAACACCCTCTGCCGCCCAGATTGGCAGGGCGAGAACCAAGTGCCCTCCTCTCCTGCTCCTCCATGCCAGGCTCCGGCCAAATCCCAGCGCCCTTGGCTCGTGTTCCCAAACGAGCCGCCTCTCTCCGGGGTCAGCTGGGTTTCCTTCCCAAAAGGACGGGCAGAAAAACCACGGGAACCGCAACAACCCCGGCAAGGACAGGATTTGGGAGTTTTGGGAGCGCTTTTCCAGGTACGGACACACCTCTTCCTGGCAAGGACTGAATTAAACAAAAAGCTGGGTTTTTTTCTCCACTGGCGCTTGTGGGTTTCTGCACCTGTTTTACGGACTGAGACATACCAAAAAACCCCACACAATACGTGCCCAGCAGGACCAGGGGGCATAACTTCAGCTTTCTGCCGGGATTACTGGAAAGAAGACGGGTGGAAAAAGCCTCTCCCCGGAGAGAGGGAGGGATGAAGAGGAGGTGGAGTTGACACAAACCATGCTGGTAACCGGAATCAAGCAGGAATGCTCGCCTGCAGATGGTGGGCTCCCAAGGGGTTCCGGGGTCCTGCCTCTGGAGGGGTTGGGATTGGGAAAGGAGGTACCACCTCCTAAAGCCAGCCCTGAATCACCGTTAAATTCCCAGAAAACAACAGCTAACAGTACCACGACAGCAGGAAAACACCTTTAGACTATTCCAGCATCAGTAGCGCCGAAACAAGAGCAACATGTACAGCAAATAATGGGCAACAACTTCTTTAACTTTCCCTCTCCGACATCCCATTCCTCGGGCTCCCCCTTATATCCCATTCCTCATGCTCCATCCCACATTGCATTCCTCAGCCCCCGCTCCAACACCCAATTGCTCAGGCTTCCCCTCTCTCTATCCCACTCCTCAGCCCCTCCTCTACCCCATTCCTCAGTGCGTGTCCCCACATCCCATCACTCAGCTCCCTCTCCCATCCCACTCCTCCGTGTCCTCCCCCTTGCATGTCTTACCCCCCAGCCCCCCTCTATCCTGTTCCTCAGCATCCCTTCCATATCCTCCTCTCTAGCCCATTCTCTATCCGTATCTCCAGCCCATTCCTCAGCATCCCACACTGTCTCCCATTATTCAGTCCCTCTCTATCCCACTCCTCAGTGTTCCCCCCTCCATATCCCACTCCCCAGCCCGTCTCTATCCCGTTCCTCAGCATCCCCCCCCACATCCCATTATTCAGCCCCCCTCTATCCTGTTCCTCATCATCCCTCCCGTATCCCACTCCCCAACCCTTCTCTATCCCATTCCTCAGCCCCTCCCCACCCCCATATCCCATTCCTCACTCCCCCTTCCCCT
>WEKX01005662.1:250162-286085 GCA_013390025.1 Pitta sordida | reverse complement strand
TGGAGAGAGCCCTAGCGCCCCTCATGGAGAGCCATGGTGCCCCTCAGTCACCCGTCATGGAGAGAGCCCTAGCGCCCCTCATGGAGAGCCATGGTGCCCCTCAGTCACCCCTCTTGGAGAGAGCCCTAGCGCCCCTCATGGAGAGCCATGGTGCCCCTCAGTCGCCCCTCACAGATGGAGCCCCTTAGCTGCCCTTCGTGGAGAGCGCCCTGGTGCCCCTCATTCACCCCTCACAGAGAAAGCCCTGGTGCCCCTTAGTTGCCCGTCATGGAGAGAGCCCTGGAGGCCCTCAGCCACTCCTCATGGAGGGAGCCCTGGTACCCCTCATGGAGAGCCCTGGTGCCCCTTGCCTCTCACAGATGGAGCCATGGTGCCCTTCATGGAGAGAGCCCTGGTGCCCCTCAGTCACCCCCTCATGGAGGGAGCCACAGTGCCCCTCAGCCGCCCATTTCACGGGGGGCCCAGAGCCCCTCATGTGGGGAGCCCTGGTGCTCCTCAGCCATCCCGCTTCACAGGGGTCTCCGTGCCCACTCCAGGTGCCCATCAGCCGCCCCTCACAAGGGTCCCGGTACCCCTCAGGGTGGGGGTCCCTGTCCCACTCAAAAGAGGAGCCCCCCCAGTGCCTCCCCCCCCCAACCCTTTCCAAGAAAATAGAAATAAAGGGAAAAATAAACGAATAGAGAGTCCTTCCAGCTGTGACAGTGTTGTGCTGCGAGCATAGATGCTTTGCAGAAGATTATGTCAGTATTCCTATTTAATGCTACAACTCTGCATCTCTCTGCAAAAGTAACCGAGGATTGCTAATTAAAGAAAATGGCTTCATTCTACACACACACTTGAATTATTCAGGGAAAGTGCTCTTTGCAAGGCTGTCATGCAGCTTTCAATTATCCCAGGCTGTGCTTTCCCATTAGTCCCAGCCCTGATGCCGCATCTGTCCCAATTCCCGCATCTTTGCGCGATGAAACATTAAATATGTTTCCGGATTTGTGTTTGCAGGAAATGTGTTTTGCTGGTAAAGGTTTTTGTTCCCACCTGGAGGGTTGAAATGCAGGGTGCTGGGTGCTCCTGTGCCTTCAGATCTGATGTATTCTCAGAATTCCTCAACTCTTCCCAAATTTTTCCTGGTCAGGCTGCGTGACGTGGTGATCCTGGATGGCAGGCAGGGAGCTCCAGCCTTCTGGAAAGATCCTGACATGGCACCAAGCACCACGGAGAGAAGAGAAAGTCCTGAAGGAGCGGCAAAACAACACCTGGGAAAGGACAAGAGGAAACATTCAAACATGCAAACAGTCAAGATGACCTTTAAAGGTCCCTTCCAACCCAAGCTATTCCACAGTTCTATGAAATACTTAAAGTCAGTAGGGGTTAGATGGGATATTGAGAAGAAACTCTTCCCTGCGAGGATGGTGAGGGTCTGGCACTGGTTTCCCAGAGAAGCTGTGGCTGCCCCATCCCTGGAAGTGTCCAAGGCCAGGCTGGAGCAGCCTGGGCTGGTGGAAGGTGTCCCTGCCCACGGCAGGGGTGGTGGAATTGTAGGATCTTGAGGCTCCTTTCCAATTCCAACCATTCCAGGATTCTGTGAAAAATAAAAGAACTTGCCACGGGATGGCAGCAGCTGGCTGGGTTCGGTTATCCTGAAGCAGCATAATCCATAATCCATTTGTCTCTAAAGGGATTTTCCGAGCTGGAAATGCCGGAATTCTGCCTGCTTGCCCTGTCAGAAGCCACGCAAGTTGTGTAGTTGCTGCCTCTGTGAGAGTAGGGTTTAAACCAGAGATTAAATAACTCCCCACTGCTCACAGAGGGTTTGTGTGGTTACAATACCTCTGCACAGGGACACGCCAGAGCTCCACAACACCTTCTGCCTCAAGCAGATTTTTCCCAAAGGCCTGGTAGACACATGATTCCAGCTTCTCCTCCCCTGTTCCAGCTTTTCATACTGCCCTCCTCGGCCCCAGTCACCCCAGAGCAGTAAATGCAGAGGTGGTACATGGCAGGAAGAGAGGGAGGGAAGTGCTCGAAGCAGGACGGCATCAACCTGCCTTGCTGCAAAACCAGCTAAATCTTGCCCAGGAAAAGCCAAATTCCTCCTAAACAGGAGCAGCAGCAGCGCAGTCTCCTCCGAGCACCGTGAGATGCTGTTGGGTACCTTGGCCAAAGCCAACCTTTGGGCACAGACTCGCCTTCCCCACTGGCTGGTAACACCCATGAGCTTTGGGGACTGCAATCCAGAGAGCAAAGTCCTCCCAGCTCCACTCAGGAGAAAGGAGCCGGAGCGTGGGTGGAGCGAGGTGGCTCTTCCACCCACAGGTTTCCCTGGAACCAGCATCACTCCCATGGCAAAGGTCTTTCTTCCGCTGTCAGGTGGAAAGCGCCGCCTGACAGAGCTTCACTCTCTCTCCAGGTAAACACACACACACCCCTCCACACTCAGCGGGAGTTGCTGCCCATAAAGACCATTCTCTGCTCCCTGTGGGTCATCCCTGGTAGGGTAAACGTCTGCACCTGCCTTCCCCTCTGCACCTGGTTTCACACACAGCAGGACCTTTAGAAGGCAGCTCTTCTTCCCTCCCCCCCTCTTTAATAACCCAATTTGGACTCTGTTCAAGGCACTTGGCAAAGCTGCAAGGTTGATGGTGGCTTGACTGGGAGTGCCACTCTGGAGATACTAGATTACCCCCACTAGGACTTAATTCAGAGTAACCCACAGCAATGCTGGTGGAGATCACAAGGGAATCCAGAGCAGTTATTGGCCCTCCTGCTATTCCCAGGGAGGGCAGCTCTTCTTATACGGAAATGAAAGCAACAAACTCCCTCCTCTCCCCCCGACAAAAGCAGACATAAGGTGAGATGTGAAACCCGGCTTATACATAACTATCTTGTCACTCACCTTCTGTAGAAAGAGTTATTCCCTGCTCCAAGCCACAGCTCCAGATGGGAGGTGGTTCCTCCTCTCTGCTCCCCTCAGATAAGATCCCAACTGGATCACAGCATCCAGCTCTGGGGGCACCCGCACAGGAACAACATGGTCCTGTTGAAGAGTCCAGAGGAAGGACACCAAGCTGATTAGAGGGATGAAACACCTTTACTACGAGCAAAGGCTGAAAGAATTGGGATTGAGGGAGAACACCTCACGTTGAGCAAACTATGGCTTTCCAGTACCCGAAGGGAGGCTGTAAGGAAGCTAGAAAAGGGCTTTGGACAAGGGCCTGGAATGACAGGACAAGGGGAAAGAGGCTAAGGTTAGGCGAGATATTGGGAAAAAATTCTTCCCTGGTGGTGGGAAGGGGCACGGGCTGCCCACAGAAGCTGTGGCTGCCCCATCCCTGGAAGCATCCAAGGCCAGGTGGACAGCACAGGAGAGAAACAGCACACCCCACTTCCAGAGCTGCTTTACAGGCCATTGAGGCGCGAAGAGAAGATTTCTGAAGCTTTCTAAAGCTTCTACTGACACCTCCTTCCTCCTTTTGGCCCCTCTGTGGCACGTCTTTGGGGATGTCACAGGATGCAGCACCCACAGCCCTGGCACCAAGAGGGGCAGAGGTGCAAGAGGAGGGGGGCAGAGCTCTGGAGCTAGGCAGGAGGATCTGGGCACGGTTACCTGCTGTGCTGCTGGGCGGTTCTGGGCTTGCCACTCCTCTGGGCGAGGGTGAAGGGCAGTTTCCTCCTCCCGATATCTCCCCACTGCCAGGCAGAGGCAGCTCCCTCCCAAGGCAGGCAGGAGTCGCATGCGGAAGTCAAGGTGCTGCTCTGTTCACATGAGACCTCAGGCGAAGGAGCTGGGGAAGGAAACCACACGACAAGAAAAGCCCAGGAGCCTCCAGCCTGTCCTACCTGCTCCTCAGGGGTCTGCTCCAAGTGACAACAGAAGCGACGAGGACAGAGGAAGGCCCCCCGCTTCACCATGCAGGTAGGAACAGAAAATCCTCGGATATTCCCAGGATGCTGCTTTCCAGCACTTCTGAGCACCTGTGGCTTGGAAACAAGGCGTATGCTACGCTCCAATCTCTACCATTCATAATCTCTACCATTCATCAGCTTTTGGCCTCTCACGTGTTCCAAAAGTAGTACAAAATTCCTGTTCCTCTTCCCAGTGAGAAATCTTACGTGTGACAGGCAAAGTGGGGTGTGCTGCTGGTCCCACACTCCACCCTGGGGTGCAGCAGAATCACACTGGCCCCGGGTGTCGGTACTTGGGTTCAGAGGTGCTGGAGCACAGACCAGAGAGGGGTAGGTTTGGATGGAGCTTATATAAACCTAGGAATGAGCACTGCAGAGGTGACAGGAGCACCTGGAACAGAGCAAGGGGAGAGGGGCAGCTGTGATGTTATTCTTCCCTAGCTTGGAAGAAAAAATGCTGCTTTTTTCCTTGGAAAAGCCAGGCAAACTCTCCAAGGTTGGAGCAGGTAGTGAAGGTCCGCGTGTCTGCCTCTCCAGCTGTCCCACTTCTCAGGAAGCCACTACGGTGGAAGTGCTCCAAGAGAAGATGAGTAAGAAACATCTCGGAGATAAGAGCAATTTGATCATCTCAGTGTGGGTGATGGGAACCACCCAAACCCTCACCAATCCATGATTGGAAAGGAAAACAAGGATGCCGGATCCTATCCAGGTCCTTGTCCTGAGTTACTTACACAGGTGACTCTGCACCCAGCCCCAGGGTTCCTGTGGCCATTTCCCTGAAGGAATGCTCAGGGCAGTGGGTTACCTGGCCTGTGACAAGGGGACAAGGGTCACGGATACACCTGGAGGCACCTCAGGGCACAGAAACCCTTTTTAACATCGAAATTCCTGCTTCCCCTTGTGCCTGTCGCTTCTCCACCTTTGCACCGTGGCACCTCCAAATCCTGCTGCAACCATAGGGCAGGAAGGAGGGAAACCGAAACCATCCTCCTGGAGAGCAGGGATAGAGTCCAGGGTTCATACAACCACTGTGGGGCCCAGGTGGCCTCACCTGCTCCTGATCCTCTCTGATCTCCGGGACAGAAAAATCAGGTGTGAGAGTAACAGTGATCCCAAGTGCCTGCCTCTGCAGCAGTCCCTGCCTACACATCCCTGCCTTCCTATCAGGAACTGGAGTGACAGGACAAGGCGAAATGGCTTCAAACAGACATAGAGCAGGGTTAGATGAGATATTAGGAAAAAAACCCGGTTCGGGTCAGCAGCAGCAGTACAACAGGAGGTGGCACTAGGAACACGTCCCCAAGGGGTGGCTTCCCCTCCACATCCCCATGATCACAGGTGGTGCTGGCAGGGCATCTCTGCAGGATGAGGCTGGTGAGAGAAACCAGCCAGGCAGGAATGAGCCAACACAACAGGGGAGAGCTGTGCCAGGCCAGATCCGTGCCAGCATCAGGGCACTGGGAATGGGGCAGAGCCCAGAGAGAGTCCCACTCCCAACCCTCTGTGCCCAGAGAGGGGCTCAGCCAGGGATGTGGAGAACTGCCACACCCAGACCTGGTCGGAGCGGGCGGAAGCATTGTAATTCCCCCTCTGCCTCTTGCCCTAAACTGGGTACCTTTCATCCAGGAGAAGTTCTGGCCCTTGTTGCAACAGCACCTTTTTGGGGAGAGCATCCCTCTTCTCGAGCATTCCCACACTGGCTCTCTGGCCATCACTCTCCTCATGGCTCTTGTACTCTGGCTGATACACGTGACTGAGGACCTTGCAGAACATTTCAGCCCTTTCCTCATCCCGGCCTCTCTGGCTCCCATGGCCTCATTCTCCAGTGAAAGCTCGGGATCCATATCTTGCATCAGGGCACAGTTGCACCACCACCACAGCTCTGCCTCCTACCTTACAGCTGGAGGAACCCGTCTGGCTGGGCTCTCTTTCAGGTCACCGTGTCTCTGGTGACCCCGAGGGACGATGTCCCCGTCCCTGGCAGCTCCCTCCCTGGTGGTCTTTAAGGTCCCTTCCTGCATAAATCATTCCAGGATTATCTGCTTTGTGCTCCCCCAGAGCTGAACCTTTGGGTGGCTGTGCATAATTCCTTCCAACTCAAGATATTTTGATTCTACGATCAGCAGCTCATCCTCCCCCCACTTCTCTGCCCCTTGGCTGCAAACTGAGGCATCCAACATGTTTTCCAATTACTTTATTTCCACCTGCCCTGCCGCAGGGTTGTGCCAGCCTCCGGGTGTCTGTGCCCCACTCTCCCTTCACTGTAATTTAAAACTACCTTCCCAACCCTCCCCAAAAAGCCAACAGTGCCCTATCTGATAGAAACAACTCACGGATGGAAAAGGCCGAGTAAAGCCTGTAAAATCCACTGTAGCATGGAGAGAGGAGGGGGAAGTGTTGACACTGTCCCGGTACAAATGTCAGGGCAGCAGGTGAAACAAGAACGACCAAAGCCCAGGTCAGAGGGAGGTTTTTTTCTCCTGGCCAGCTCTGTCACAGTCCTAGGGCACTGCTGGGCATCCACACCCTCACAGGGCAGCAGTTCCTCCAGCATCCCTGAGCAGAAATCCGTATCTGGTTTAGGAAAACCCCAAACCAGGAAACCAGGAGTGTGTGGGAGAAGGTTTTGGATGAGCCTGCTCTGACCTTCCTCCCTGGGCATCCCCTCGGGGCCGCTGGGATGGGAAAATACAGGATCTCCCAGGGAGCTCGCCGAAGCCTTCCCTTCACTGGTTTTCTTTTCAGCAGGATGAAATTTTGTTGACTCCCTTGAGGGATTATCCTGACGAGGACACAGACCCCTTCACTCCCCCGGTGAGCTTTTCTCCCTCTGCACCCACAGCGAGTTCAGCCCAGCTCAGAGGGGGGAGCGGGGCAGTGCCAGGGGAGCAGCTGCCTCAGTTTCCCCATTCCCCTGCTCATTCCCAGTCCCCCTCTCCACAGCCACAATGAAGCTCCAAACCTCCGAGAGGCTGGATCTGGGAGGGAGAGCTCTCAGCTTTCCACCCCTAACAATTCCCTGCTGTTTTTGTGGGCAGGTTGACGAGAAGTGGGATTTTGTCCTAGTGAGTGACATCCATGAAATGGGCAGCGAGAAGGAGAGCAAGAGGAAGAGGTTCCTGGACGAGCTGAGCAAGAAGGGGTTCACCATCAAGGTGAGGGGGCTGTGGGAGGAAAAGGCAGTGGATACAGGGTCTGGCCTCGGGTCCTGCATGCCAGGAAACAAACCATTGAGCTGATCACCATTTCAGAGCTGGAAAACAAGCCTCCTGCTCAAGCAGAGGAGAGAGACCCCAGCCCCTGGCCCTTCATGCTCTGCCCCCTCTGACTCTGTTCTAACAGCCCTTCTCTTCCCCCAACTAGAAAATTGAGGACAGAAAGTTATTTTATGGAGTCCGTGCCCCACAGCACATCTTCCGAAAATACCAGTGTCTCCTGGGGAAGCCCGACAGCAAGCTCCAAAACCACAGTGCCCCCCAGGACATCCCAGTGACCACCAGGTGGGTGCCGAGCTGACACCCAGCATCCCGCACTCACTGTTCTGCGCACCAGCATCCACTATCCAGCTCAGCTCTCCCGCTCTTCCTACCCCAGGCTTTGGTGCACACTTTCTCCCTTCTCTGCCCTGTTTCCCTGGGCCACACAGCACGAGTCTGTGTCCCGGAGCAGCCTCTAACTGCAGTTTCTCCTTGTTCAGGATACGGATCGTGCACCACATCCTGCAGAACACCCTCACTCCCGACTTCGGTAAGGAAACAGGGATCACAGGGGTGATGCTCAGCCTGGAATCTGCAGCAAAGGCACGGGCTTTCCTAGCTGCCTTGCCATTCCAGGGAGGATGGAAAAGCCGGGAGAAAGGCAGAGTGCAGCTCAGACAAGTTAATTCGCTGCTGCATCCAGAGGCTGGGAGATCTGGACTGCAGGAGGCAGCAGTTCCTCTGCTCCCTTTCCCCAGATCCCTAACCCTCTCCCTTCTGCTCTGCTCGCAGAGAAGCTGCGGGACCTGATAAAGAAGAAGGTGTTTGAGGCAGCGTTTCCCCTGCACGAGGTGAGGCCGAGCACAAAGGTGCCTGGAAGGAAAATCCGGAGAGAGGCAGAGGAGCAAGGCTGGGTGGGAGAGAGCTGCCTGGGCAACTGGGGCTGCAGCAGGAGCTCGTTGGATTCAGGGCACAGCACAGCTCCCAGCAGCAGCCTCAGAGCTGGGTGGGGGGATCAAGGGTGCCCTGGAATTCCCGTGTCCAACCAGCCTCTCTGCTCTCCAGAAAGAAGAGGTAAGGGAATTCCTGAAGGAGAAGTGGGCTCGCTGGAGAGGTGTATTTAGCCCACAGCCAATTGAGAAAATCAGGTAACACAGAGCTTCCCAACCAAGAGGTCCCACCTGAAACCCAGAGAGCTTGATACCCTTTGCCAGGCCCCTGCCTTGTCATTAAAATCATTACTTTGAACCTTCTCACAAGCACCGGGCTGCTCCGGAAAGCTTCCAAAGCTCTTAGCCCGAGGGTTGTCCCTGTGGCTCCAGAGCTCCAAGCTGCTAATTGTGCAGCATGAAACAACACCCTCGTCTGCGCGGGTTTTAATTAACCCGGGTGGTTTTCAGCCACATTCATGAGGCAGGAGAGGTGGGAATGGAGAATTAGAGCAACAGTGTTTCTAAAACTGAAGCCTGGTCTCTCAGCCATTCCCAACCCTCCCAGCATAAGGCCAATCTGACCCTGCGGAGGCATAAAACAGTAACTCTCCCCTGCCCCCCTGGGCTGACTCTCCCAACTCGAAAGTCCACACACACGTGCAGACCCTTTGCCCCCACCTCTGATGTCCCTGAGGGGATAAAAGGGCATTTTCTAGTGACCGCCAGCAATGTGATCTCATCTCTGGCCGCAAACCCCACCTCCCCATTGCTCCCAGGTGCTATTTTGGTGAAAAGGTCGCCTTGTACTTCGCCTGGCTGGGCTGGTACACCTGCCTGCTGGGTGTCGCTGCGCTGGCCGGGGTGGTGACCTTCGTGGCTGGGATTACACTCTTCAGTTCCAGCCAGGTGAGGTAAGGCACCTGGGGAACGCCAAGTGTGCATCCCATTCACAAGGCTGGGTGAATGGGCTGGCTCTGGGCAGCCCTTATCCCTCCTTCCGCTTCCCTCTGGCTTTCCCTCCAGCAGGGAGATCTGTCAAGCCAACACCACCATCATGTGCCCGCTCTGCGACCAGAAGTGCCCCTTCTGGGTCCTCTCTGACACCTGCACCTACGCCAAGGTAGGGAGCCCTCCTTCCCAAGGCCAGCCTCAAGGTAAGGGATGGGAAAACACTCCCAGCTCGTGCTGCTGCCACTCTGCTAGGAAGAAAACCCAGCCTGCATCTCCACCAAGGGTGGTTTTACTAGTGACAATCCCCAGTGTGCATCACCTTCCTGCATTTTGCCCTCCTGCAGCACCTTTGCCTGTCTCGGGGCAGAGCAGGGTGACAAGAGGATGGCTGAGCACTCCCCGAGGTGCCACTGCCCCTGCACCCGCCTGCCCCATCACGCTCTTCCTTCATCTCCTCCAGGTCACTCACATGATTGATAACGAGGCCACTGTCGTTTTTGCCATATTCATGGCCATCTGGGGTAGGTGACAACGCCTGGGTGCCCAGCACACATGGGTTGGGAGAGGGAACATGTAGTGGAAAATACCACACCACACCAACAGAGCTTTACCATTCAGGGGACTTTTTTTCAGACCTTCTCTACTCCCAGGGCCACCAGCTCCCCTTCCAGACACAGCGAAAGACAAAAATCACCCTGGTGATATCCTCCCCAAACGCTTCTTACCTGTCCTGCCTGAAGCTTTCACTTACCACAACCTCCCCACAAGACCCTGGCAGCCTCTGGCTGGGGCTTTTTATCAGCTGCCAGTAAGCAGCCACAGCTGCAGGAAGGAGGAACCTCCAGACCCCTCCCTTCCCTTCCCAAATCACTGCACAGCCTCTTCCTTGCTGTGGGACCATGGGATCTCACTACCACCTTAGCTACACACCCCTTTGGCTTTATCACAGCCCCCTCAGTCACCAGCCACAGTCACTTCATGGTCCTGTGTGTGGCTGTGGGCTGGGTCACACAGAGTCAATCAAAAGGGTCAGTCCAGATTTACAGGAGGGGGTGGCTGGAAGTGGATTTGCAGAGGTGTAGCTGTGCCAGGATGCAGTGCAAGACACCCATTCCTCTTGAAAGGTGCGTTTTCCATCAGTCTCAAATAGCGTGGCTGGCTGGTGCCTTGTGAACATGCCCAGTGCAGCAGAACAGACGTAGGGCTCACTTTGCTTGTCACAAATTCCCTGTGGACGGACACCAGAGCTGACCAGACTGTCAGTGATAGCTCACCTGCACCATTCCCTTTCCTGTTCCATGTCCAGGGTCCTTCCAGGTCACTGAGGTGCAGGGGTGGCCCTTCCTTCCCGGGCCAAGGGCAGTCCAGGCTAGTTGGCCTCAGGCTCGATGTGACACAGCTCTCCAGCCCTCTCTGTGGGACAGAGGGGTGCCTTTCAGAGCCATCCCTGAGTGTCACTGCACTCTCTCCTTCCCAATTCAGCTACTGTGTTCCTGGAGCTGTGGAAGAGGCAGAGAGCCACTGTGGTCAACGGCTGGGACCTGTACGGGTGGGATGAGGAAGAGGTGAGGACAACACCTTTCCTGCTTGATGCTTTACCGGGCAGGAGTCACCTGGACCTAGAAAAGACACGTCAGAGGAGTCCCTTGCCCAGCTTGAGCTCAGTCAGGCTTGGTCACATTCTTGTGGATCATCCCTGTCCTTCTCCAGTGCTGCTCATCCCATAGGTCCATTGCCATGAGGGCCCCTGGGCACAGCACTGCTGTATACTACTTTCTTTCCCATTTTTTTTCTTCAATTTAATTATTTGGGTTTTTTGGTCTTTAAGGAGGAACTGGCTATGGAACTGATCAATAACTTGCAGCACAAGCCCCGGCTGTACCAGCACTCCTATTTCCGCAGCACCATCGTCCTCCTCCTGGTTCTGCTGATGGTACGTGCCAGGCGACCCCGGGAATGTCTGGTTTAAGGGCACGTGGGCTTCCTCCTTCTCTCCCTACTCTGGAGCACCTCAGAGCATCGTACTGCTGGAGCAAATGCAGAGAGCATGGCTTTTAGGGCAGGTCTGTGCCCATCAGAAAGATCCAGGGGCTTCCTTGCGCTCACACTTTGGTGTGTTGAGAGCAGGGATCCCTGGCAGGATCAAGGCAGTAGCACAGAGTAGCAAGAAGCAAAACTCTGTGTCATTGTCTGCCACTGTTGGTCGGTGGAGAGCCCAGACCGGCTCAGGTGGAGACACAGAATCACAGGATGTTAAGGGCTAAAAAGGACCTTAAGGATGAACTAGACCCAACCTCCCCTGCCATGGTTTGACTAGACCAGGTTGCTCAAGGCCTTATCCACCCAGACTTGAGCACTGCCAGGACTGGGGCACTCGCAAACTCCCTGGGCAGCCTGTTCCAGTGTCTCACCGCCCTCGCAGTAAAGGATTTCTTCCTAACATCCACTCTGAATTTTCCCCCCTTTCAGTTTGCACCCCCATCACTCCTCGTCCCACCCCTACGCCCATCTCATGAACCTCCCGCCGGTTCGCCTTTGCAGCCACGCCCAGAGCCCTGGTGGCCCTGGGTGTGTGTCCTTCATGGCCTCCTCTCCTCCCTCACAGATCGTGGTGCTGATCGGCATCGCCCACGCGCTCGTCATCTACCGGGTGATCGCCACTGCGCTCTTCACCCAGAGCAGCCTGGAGCTGCTGCGCGAGCAGGCCGACACCATGGCGGTCATGACGGGGGCCGTGCTGCACTACATCACCATCGTTGTCATGACCAAGGTGCCGAGCGGCCCACGGGATGTCCTGGCTCCTCCAGCACCTCCTCCCCGCTCATCTATGTCCCCCTCTCCTGCAGGTCAACAGGCGGGTGGCCCTCTTCCTCTGCAACCTGGGTAAGGGAAACTGGGAAACCGAGGGTGCCTCCTGCATGGGACACCCACCCCCCCTGCAGCACCGAGCTGGCCGAGCTGCCCAGGGGGGCCTGCAGCACAGCACCACTTCGTCCCTGGAGTGCAGCCCTGTCCCCGTCCCTTAATCCACCATCACAAGGCAGCTCCAGCCACACAGGTCCCCACGGGAGGCCAGCAGCACCCCCAACACACTCGTCTCAGCCCACGTGCTGCCAGCTTTGCTGTCCCACAACCACACTGTGCTTTGGAGGGACCTTCACCCTACAGGGCTCAGAACCCAGCATGAGCAGGGAGAGCCACCACAGCTCCAGGAGAGCACACAACATGGATTTCCTCCCAGATCAAAGGCCCTTTCCCCCAAAGCTCATGGTTGTGAGGGACCTCGCTGCTCAGCTGGGCACACCTCCATCAGAGGGCTGATGTGGAGGGCAGGGAATGCTTCACGAGGGGCAGAGACACCTTTCCAACATTCAGAGAGCAGCTGTGGCATCTGAGAGCGGGGCAAGGTTCCCACCACCCTGTGACCAAGCCCCTGGGCCTTGCTCCCTTCCCCAGAGAAACCACGGACCTTCTCCCAGCAGGAGAGCAACTTCACCATAAAGATCTTCACCTTCCAGTTCTTCACCAACTTCTCCTCGCTCATCTACATCGCCTTCTTCCTGGGACGGTGAGCTAGGGGAGAACAGAGGGCAGGCAGGGCTTGGGTTAGGGTTAAGGTCCCCAGCTCTCCCCGAGGTCCACGGACAGCCCAGCTCCAGGCACAGGGACCCCATTTGGGACTCAGGAGGGCCGTGACTGAGTTGTTGCTTCCTTGCTCAGGATCAACGGCCGCCCAGGGCACTACGTGCGCATTGCTGGCCGCTGGAGACTGGAGGAGGTGAGGCGCTCTGACCCCACAGACAACTTGTTCTCTTCCTTTCCCTACTGTCCAGAGAGGCTCTGGGAATCTCAGCTCCCTCCTCTAACTAAGGGGCCTGCTTGCAGGGGACAAACCCTCTCCTCTCGTCCCCTCCAGTGCCACCCCAGCGGCTGCATCACTGACCTCTTCATCCAGATGGCCATCATCATGCTGCTCAAGCAGACCATCAGCAACGTGATGGAATATCTCATTCCGTAAGCTTCCCTTGCCACAGCCAGGACACCGTGCCAGCTCCCACAGTGAGGAAACCCCGGTCTTTGGGCCAGGGTGTCCTCCGTTCCTTTCCTCCAGGGATGCCCTGGCACCAGCCCAGCCCTGCCGTCCTCTGCAGCAGCCACAAAATGTCCCTCCTTCCCCCTTGCAGCTGGGTGGCCCACAAGATGCGCAAGAAGCACAAGCGCCCCAAGAAGAGGAGCATGATGTTGGGAGAGGAGGAGGAGCCCGAGGACCCCTGCAAAAGGCAGTGGCTGAGCAACTATGAGCTCAACGAGGTCAACATCTTCAGCTTGTTCAACGAGTTCTTAGAGATGGGTACGTAGGGCAGGGGGTCAGGCAAGGGGGGTGCTGGGTGGGTAGAGCCACCTGTGCTCCTTGTCTGGGGAGTGCTGGATGCTGGGGAGCCTTCCCTGAAGGGAAGGGAGAGCTCTGAGCCCCTGCTCCACACTCTGAGAGCTCTGGCATGCCAAGGAGATCATACCCAAAATAGAGGGAGCAGGCAGCTTTGTCGCTGACTTCCCTTTCCTCCCAGGGTGATGGCTGTAACCCCAGGGTGGTCCCTCCACCAGTGCCCCATGGGGCCCCACAGATCCTCCCCACTCCAACAGCCCTGTGAGAGCTGGGGGCCTCCAGTGGGGGTGTGGGGTCCCCAAGACAGGTCTGTCCCCCCCTTCCACTCCTGCTAAGCCCCTCCCACACAAGCCACAAAGCAGGACAAACCAGGACAGCACTGGGGAGCGTGGGGAACGTCTGCTCTGCAATGGCTCCACTCCAGCACCCGGTGTCTCTCCCTCTGCAGTGATCCAGTACAGCTTCACCACCATCTTTGTCGCTGCCTTCCCCCTCGCCCCACTCCTGGCCTTCTTCAACAACCTCTTCGAGATCCACCTGGACGCCATCAAGATGGTGCGGCTGCACCGGCGCATGGTGCCCAGGAAGGCCAACGACATCGGTGAGAGGGGGGTTCCTCGGGCACCCTCCTGCAAGCACAGCTGCTTGGGCCAGTGGTGACAGGGCTTTGCCCCTTCCCCAGAAGCCCCTGAGCATCCCCTGGCAGTGGGAGAGCACAGGGACAGCTGTTAGGGAAGGAGAAGCCACCTCAGACCCTGCAGAGGCCGAGGGGCAGCTTGGTCTGGACCTGAGCTGGAGCTGTGACCCTTGAGCAGTGGCAGTGAGCTGGCAGAAGGGCCTCACCGGCTGCTCTTCTCCTGCAGGGATCTGGCTGCAGGTCCTGGAGGCCGTCGGCATCCTGGCCGTCATTGGGAACGGGCTGGTGATCGCCATCACCTCCGACTTCATCCCCATGCAGGTGTACAAGTACATGTACAGCCCCTGCGCCAGGGAGAACCGCAGCGACGTGGAGTGAGTTCAGCCCCTGTGCTGTCCCCGCCTGCCAGAGCACGAGGAAGCTGAGGTGTCCCTCAGAGTCCGGGGAGGGAGGGAGGGAAGGGGAGCAGGGGACAGTTTCCAGGTGGCATGGTCTTCAGCATCCCAGCTGGCCTCCCACTCACATCGACCCCATGGTGGGTAAACTGGTGGCCCTGACTGGAAAGGGCACTGTGTAACATGGGAGAGCTGCAGGATTGCCAAAGGTGCCAGCTCATGCCCTCTCCTGCCCTCCCCCTGTTCCTCCCAGCCTTGGCCGACTGACCCAGTTTAGTCAAACTGGACAGAAGTCGCGGAGACCTCCATGTCCTCCAAGCTTTGTGAAAATGGGTAGTGAGGGAGGGGAGGGAGAGCCCCAGGTGGGTGCCAGCTTCCCAAAAATGGGAGGTTACAGTGCTCAACCACGCTACCAGTCACCTGAGAACTCCCACACCAGGGAAACCGTAGGAACAAAAGCTGCAGACAGCCAGGTTTTGTAGCCATGGGGGACCTCCGAGTCCCCCAAAAGGGACAAGAGCTACAGCTTTGGTTTAGAGCACCCCAAAATGGCCACAAACCTGGTCCTTCTCGGCAGCTGCTCCACCGGGTACATCAACCACAGCCTCTCCATCTTCCACATCCGGGACTTCGAGCCCTACACGGATGTGCCCGAGATGCTGGTGGGCTTTGACAGGAATGAGACCAAGGTGTGCAGGTGAGAACAGCACCCCCGCACCCACCCGTGCCCCTCACGGTGACATGAGCTGAGGAACGGGCAGGGGACAGAGCTGAAGGAAGTTGTCAGGGCTTCTCTCAGACCTGCCAAGGCAGGGTGTGACACCTGGCCCGGGAGACCCTGGGCTGGCACTGACGGGGCTGTGCTGCAGGTACCGGGATTACCGGACCGCTGACGACTACACCTACACTGTCCAGTTCTGGCACATCTTCGCAGCCCGGCTGGCCTTCCTCATCCTCTTCGAGGTGAGCGCCTGAGGAGGCAGCAGAGGGGCTGGGCTCAGACCCCTTGCCTGGGAAGGGAGTCACTTGACTGCCTTTGCTTCCCGCAGCACGTGGCTCTGTGTGTCAAGCTGATCGCAGCCTGGTACATCCCTGACGTCCCTCAGAGTGTCAAGAATAATATTCTGACTGGAAAACACAGTGACCTCTGCAAAGAACTGAGGTGGGTGATGCCCCAGAAGGTGCCAGGGGGTCAGAGGTGGCCCAGCCTGCAGCGGGAGACCCTCTGGGCTGCAGGATTTCCTTCAGAAAAAGAAAAGCTCCAAATTAAAATAAGGAGCGATTTTGCCCAAATTTTCCTTCTAAACTTTGTTTAAAGAGAAAGGATCGAGTATTTCAGCAGGAAACCAAACCTGTGTAGCCAAGAGTCGCAGGCTGGGCCACCCGGGTGCTGCTGCCCCCCCAGCCACCTTATCCCAGTTGCCCCCTCCATGATCCCAATGGGAGCAGAGGGTGGGGTTCAGGAGGCACCACACTGCCACAGTTCAGCTTTCCAGCTCCACCTTCCCATTGCATTCACACAAAGAGGGGTTTCCCACAAGACAGCCTGTCATTCTTCCTCCCTTTATTTTTGACAAAAGGCTCTGTTCCCACTCAGGGTGTTTATCCACACCTTCCCAGTACAGGCAGCTCCCTTTTCCAACGCCACTCTCCTCTCTCCCCCAGCACGATGGAGTACTCCACCGAGGTGTAGCCACCACTCACGGAGGAGAACACGGACTCGAGCCCCCTCCCCAGCCTGGCAGTGCCGTGGGCGCTGGATGAACCCCCCCTGGCACGCTGCCACTCGTCCTGTCTGGGACTGAGCTAGACTCGAGCTGGGAAGTGACGACGAGACGGTGGCTTTGCAGGAGCAGGATGCCTCCCGACTTGGGAAGGAAGGATGTGCTGTGCCTCCCCTGCACACAGAGTAGCTGGGACAGAGCTGCGGCGCTGGGGACAAACCCGGTGGCAGCACCTGCCGACCGGGGTCCTCCTCACTCACTGCCTTCACCACAGGAAACACCACTTACCTCATTCCGGGTTCCCTCTCTGGCCCTTTTTTTTTTGCACGTTGGCCTCTTTTTCCTCTGCCTTCCATGAGCTCCCCACTCTGGCACCACTGGGGAACTTGAGTCCTTCTTCCACAGCAGCCCTCCTAGGCGTGACTCCCACGTGGCTGCAGCTCCTACCTGCTGTTTCCATGGATGGTGGGAAAATGCCGTTGTTATCCTGACTGCGTTGAGCTCCAGGCTCAGCCGGGTCCTGACAGTCATGTCCGGCTCAGCTGCCACCAGCCAACAATAAATAAACACAACACCCACACCTTCACCTCCTGCCTGGTGTTGCTCCTGCCTTCCTCCTCTGCCATCCCCAGGGCCCAATGAAATCGTTCTCCAAAAACTTTTCCTTGTGTTACTGGGGATAATACCAGAGAGTGGGGGTTGCGGTGCCCGTGGTGAGGGCTGAGTGTGCTGGATTTGGCACTGTGACCACGGAGAGAAGGGGTTTGTCTGCAGCAGGAGTAGGGTCACAGCCCAGGGCTCCACAGGTGCCACAGCTCAGGGGGACCCCACATGGAATCCAGAGGCAGATCTGGTTATCCCTACCACAGGGATAACCCTGATGGACAAGAAAGGTCTTACCGGCCCCCAATTTTCTCCCAAACCTCATCACAACCTTGCCATCTCCAGGACATGGGCTTGTTCCGTGCAGTCCTTTACCACCCCAGAAATCCAAGAGGTTTATGCTGGATTTCACAGCCAGTGCATGACAGTGTCTGTGGCACATGGTCAGCAGTGCAGACCCCCCAGAAAAGGCAGCTCCACCAGCTGTTACTCCAAACACGCACAACCACCAGCTGTGGGGCACAGGAGCAGGGGATTCCTCCCAGAGCTCCCATAGGGTTCCCTCTGTCCCTTTTTCCCCTCCAGGACAAGCCAACAGCACCAGTATTGTACATCATAACCAATGAGGAGTCAGAGTCGGGGGGTTTCTCTGTGTGAACAGGCCCACAGACCTACCTGTGACCTGCACCTGTTTTATTTCTGTGAATCTACATATATGTATATGAAAACACATACATACACTGCACCCAGGGCCCTTTTCCACTTCTGGGCCCCAAAGCACGTGCCAGTCGATGCTTTTGCTGCTCAGCACCTGCAGTTCCAGGTCAGTGTTTCTCCAGAGGCTGGCGGTGCTGCCTCTGTGACAGAGCCCATGCCTGGGGCATGACGAGGCTCTAATCACCTCCTTGCTAATTAGTTCAGCGCTGTCCACAAGTGGCCACCGGCAGATCCAGCTCTCCACACCCAGGGCCAGCCTGGTACTGCTACCTCCAGTCCTGGCTCCAACTGGGAAAGAGGCTTTAAAGGCATGGAGAGATAGAAACAGCCAGGAGACCCTACGACACCCACGGGCAAAGCCAATGGCCTCTCTCACCTCCACTGAGCTGAGTGCGTCGAGTTTGCCAGTGCTCAGCACACCCTGGTTCCTCCCCGCAAAAGCGCAGCCCCCAGCTCCAACCCCCACCCCAAAACATCTCCAGCATCCTCCGTGCTCAGTGGTGCTGGGAAATGGGGCTGATTTCACCCCCAGTGAGCTTTTCCAGCCACGGAAAAACAGGATGTTCCTCCTTGGCCCCCAAGACTCACGCCACCTGTGTGAGTCCACAGCAGGCTGGGTGGGTTGTTACCCAGCTCCTCTTTTCTGCTTTTCTCCTCTTTTTTCCCCTCCCCTGAAGCCGGAGCTGTAGAACGTTCTCCCCACAGGTTCAGGTGGAGGTGGAGCAGCGGGAGGGAAGGAGGGAGGGACGGGCCTGGCGGTGCCTGGCGATTGGGGCGGCGAGAGCGCCCAGCCAAGGCCAGGGGCTGAACCCGGGAGGGGAAACGGATAAATTATTAAAACAAAAGCAGAGGGGAAAACCCAAGCACTGACCTGGCCAGTCCGGTCGGCTGGAGCAGGAGGCGGCTGGCAGGAAGCCTGGGGACGAGGAAGCTCTGAAGGTAAACGCAGCTCTGTTCCACTTCCCTTTCCGTGGCGATGCCACCTCGGACGGGGTTGGCAGAGTTTTATCCTCGCCCCGTGCCCTGTGGTTCTCCTCTGGCTTCTCCTTCTCTCTCCTCCGGGCCTCCTCCAGCTCTCCGTCGGGATTTCTCCCCTGGCACAACCACCCAACAACTCCCTGGCTGTCGTGCCTCCCCTCACTGTCCCCCCACGGCCATGCTCCAGGGATTGCTGCCACCCAGCCATCGCCCACCACCCCACAGCACCCACACAGTCCTGTGCCTTGAATCCATGTTGTTCCCAAGCCCAGGATCCAGGAAATGGGATCTGCAGCTGTCTGTTAGGTGCTCCTCCCTCTCTTCCTTCCTCCCTTGCACCCAGTCTTCTGTGGGCATCCAGCACCTTGTCATGCCCCTCCCAGGGGTGCTTTGAGGCCTCCCCATGCTCTTTGGCCAGGCTGAAGCTTGTTGGGGCTTCCTTATTCCGACCAGCAGAGGGAAATGATTTAGGAGTGACCCATGCAGGCAGGAGTGAGCAGAGCTGGAGGATCCCATCAGGCAGAGGCAGCCCCACGTCGCCCTGGTGAGCATCTCCTATCCTTTGTCCATGCAAGATCCAGGTGTGCTGGCTCACACCTCCATTCCTTGCTCTTCCTTCTCTGGCCATAGAGATACCCAGTTAATCCTTTAGGCATAAACCACTTCCCAGCTGCTCAAGCTGAATATGTAACATAAGTCCCTCATGTACCTTGACCCCCAGTTTCACCCCTGCCTGGCACTGGACTGGGCCAGAGGGGAACACTGTGCCTCCATTCCCGCTCTGAGCGCCACCACAGACCTTCCCCCCCTTTCCTTTCCACACCAGCAGACACGGCTCCTCCAGGCTCATCCCAGCCCTGCTCCCACCCAAAATCAGTCGAGGGAGAAAAGTCTCCCGGGGAGAAAAGGCGGCTGGGAGAGGCTTTCACCCTTCCTGGCCCCCAGAGTTAGGTCGGGTGTTTACAATGTTTACACCAGCACCATCATGTCCTTGAGGCTCCCACCTCAGCCCTGGCACCCCCACTGCCCGCACCGAGTCTCTGCGGGTGCTCAGGGATGGAGGATCCTGACCTTGCCGGGCTCTGCTCTGCCCTCTGCTCACGGTATTCGCCTCTTCTCACAGGGCCACTGCAGAGACACCGCTGCCTGTTGTGTGGTGGAAGGTCCCCGTGTGCCTCCCCTGTGCTCCTCACTGTCCTGGTGTTGCCGTGCAGCTGTGCCAATCCCTGGGCGAAGCCACGGGGATGCATCGGGAACACAGCACCCGCTCCAGGAGCTCTCCGGGTGCGAGCCTGTGTTTCCATAAACAAACCGTCCTGCTGTTAATTAGCAAGTTCAAGGACATGTCAGGCTGGAGGCAGCCCGGGAGCACTGGCAGGGAAAGGGGGTGGCATAAGAGCCCCCCCCCCCCACCAAGGCAGTCCTTTCCCAGGAAGGTGCTGCCACACCCCGTGGCTGAGCTCGTTTCCCCTCTCCGCTCTCGGGTTTGAGCTGAAGCCGCATTCTTAACATCCCACATCCCCCGGTTCCGTCGTTAATCACCTCCCACCCGTAAAATCCACGCTTGGGAGAGCCAGGCTGGCAGTCAGCGCAAGGAGGGCAGGTGACACAGGTGACACTCACGCCGTGGGTGGGACTTGGGCTTTCCCGCAGAGCGGCGCCCACCGCTCCCATCCCAAACCGCACCGGGGACCGATGAGGACCGGCTGGGCGCTCCCTCCCTGTGCCAGCCCGGCGCTGGCAGCGCTCACGGAGCCATTCCTGGTCTCTCGCAGGCCCAGCCCGCCCTGCAGTGGAGGCAGGTGGACTTTGCACCCCCGCCCCGGAAGGCTCCGGTGATGCCGGCAGCGCCCGTCACCTGAGCGCGCCATGGCAGGTACGTGAAACCCAAACTCTCACCTGGTCTCAGCTCCCGAGGGTCCCCGAGCCGGCACACCCGGGGGTCCTGCTCTTGCTTCACCCCACAGGGCGGGCAAGGGTCCGCACTTCAGCCCCCTCCCCCCCCCCAAAAAAAACCCTGGCTCGGCCTGTTGCTAAACAGCTCCGCTCGCTGCCAGACCCCCACGGCAGAACTTGTTTTTCCGCGGTGGCTCCGGCAGGGAGTTGGGTCTGCTGCCCCATCCAAACCCCCTCCCTTGCTGTGCCCCCAGACCTTTGCAGCGTGCCCCCCGAAATCCTGGCCCCCGCTGCCAACGAGACCCTGGACCTGGCGCTGGGCAGCCGGGTGGCCCTGAACTGCACCGTGCGCTGGGCGGGCGCCGAGCGCTGCCGGCCCGTCTCCTCCTGGAGCAAGGACGGGCACTGGCTGGGCAACGGGAGCAGCCAGGACACGGCCTGGTAAGGAGCCTGCCGGGATGTCCCTACGTTGGGAGGAGATGGGCGGCCACCACACGGCCCAACCCACGGCGGCCCCATCTCCCCTCAGGTCTGGCCAAAACGCCTCGGAGCAGCTCCTGGCCAGCGTCCTGCAGCTCAACCTCACCCGCGACGCCGACTTCGGGGTGTTCACGTGCTGGGTCAGCAATGCCACAGCCACTTTCACCCTGCGGCGAGCAGGTAGGGGTGGGCTGAGGACAGGGAGGGGACGCCCCCATGGAGAGCCCAAGTGCCCGGGGACAACAATATCAGCCCCAGGGAGTTGTGGTGGGCGATGCCTCAGCTGAGGCTCCGCTGCCTCTCCCAGGGCGGCGCATCGGGGTGCAAATCTACCGCAAGCCCAGGAAACCCAGCCTCACTCACTGTGTCCCTTCCCTGTCCTCGCAGAGACAGCGGGGCACGTGCCGGCGGTGCTGGCAGCCCTCCTGGTCCTGGCACTCCTGGTGTTCGTGGCTGTGCTCTACGTCCGGTGCCGCCTGAACGCGCTCCTCTGGTACTGGGACCGCTACGGCGAGCTGGAGATCAACGGTGAGCCGGAGGGCACGGAGCGGGTGCCTCCCTGGGAACAGCCTCCCGTGGGCTGGGGGCTCACAGCCCCTTCCCCGTGTTCCCCCCTGCCCCGTGGCTCTCCCCAGATGGGAAGCTGTATGACGCCTACATCTCCCACGCCGCCGCGCCCGACGACCGAAAGTTTGTCCACTTCATCGTGAAGCCGCAGCTGGAGAACCGCTGCGGCTACAAGCTCTTCCTGGATGAGCAGAACATCCTGCCCAACTCAGGTAGGCACCAGCCCTGCACAGGGCTGGGCAGGGGGGTCAAGCAGGTGCCCGGAGGCTTGAGACCCGTTTGCCCGCAGAGCCATCAGCTGACCTGATCATGAATGTCAGCCGGTGCCGGCGCCTGATCGTGGTGCTCTCTGTCGCTTACCTGGAGCAGGACTGGTGCAACAGCAGCTTCAGGTAGGAGCAGAGCAGCCCCCAGGGGAGAAGAGAAGGGCTGGCAGGTCCCTGACCCCTCTGCTATGTACCTGTCTCGCAGGGAAGGGCTCTGGAGGCTCCTGGAGCTTTCCACAAGGCCCATCTTCATCATCTTCGAGAGCCAGTACCGGGAGATAACCCACCCTGCCATCACCCTGCTGAAGCAGCACCGGAACACCGTGACCCTGCTGGTGTGGCGAGCTGGCTCCATGGTGAGTGCCGAGCTGGATCCTGCCCCCTTCCATCCCCCCCAGCACCCTGCTTGGTTGTCAGCCTCCTCCTGCCCTCTGGGGCTGCTCCATAGTGAGATCTGAGAAGGACTGATCCCACGAGCACCCCTCTTCCATTCCCAGCTCCACATTTCGTGTCAGCCTTCCTGCTGCCTCAGGCTCCAATGCTAAAGAGCTGCTTGGGACAGTCATCTTTAAGGGGCAAATTAAAAACTCAACAAGAATATCCCTGGATCTGGGTGCTCTCACCCCCAGACCCACATGTTCAGATCCCTGTGATGCTCTGGGGTCTTCCCAGCCTCAGCTCTCGAAGCAGAGCTTTGGCCCATGGCCGCTCCGGCCATTTCAGTGCCAGGCTGGGAGCTGGAGCCCTGAGGAGTGTTCCAGCAGGTCAGGCCGGTTTCTCCTCTGGCGCGTGGGCAAAATGCCATGCTGGAGCACAGCCCTCGCCTTGGCCAAGCTCCCAAGGCTGGGAAGAGCGAGCCAAGCCTGTGAAACCCTCCCCAGTACCGTGCAGGGCCGGGCTTGGCTTTGCCATGGTCCCAGCATAGCTCATCCCCTCCCTGCCCCTGCAGACCCCGTCATCAGACTTCTGGAAGGAGCTGTGCCTGGCCCTGCCGCGCAAGGTGTCCTTCCAGGGGAGCGTGGGGGACCCACAGACTCAGCTGCAGGAGGACAAGGACCCCATGCTGATCCTGCACAGCAGCTACCTGGACAGCACAGGAGACCTCGACCCAGATGGGGACCTCGGCACAGGTCCGTGTCCCCTGCTGCTCCTCCTGGGAGGACAGATGTGTGCCGGAGGTCACCTCTGGGCTTTGCCACCCCTTCCTGTGGCAGGGGGCTGGGTCCAGCCCCTTCCCCTCCCCATCTCCCTGTTCCTGCCAGGCCTCCGGGGGCGCGTCTTCGGAAGCCCCTTCCCCCCCCGCCTCGGTGGCCGCAGCGCCCCCAGGACTCCAGCTGGCAGCGGGATGGAGGACGCACAGCTCCGGGACGGCCAGAGGCCCGAGATCGACGTCTCCGACCTGGGATCACGCAACTACAGCGCCCGCACGGACTTCTACTGCCTGGTGACAGAGGATGACATCTGAGCAGGGCCACGGGACAGCGACGCAGTGTACCCCCTCCGTCCTTCACAGGGGCACACAGATCAGGTCACGGTGGAGGAGCCCGGGCGTTACTATGGGACCAGAGCCACGGTGACAGTGAGAAAGCAGGAGCTGGCTCCGTGGTGGAAAACTGTCACCAGGGAACACCCAGCCACCCCTGGGTGCTGGGCCACATCCCTCACCGTGGGCAGCAGGGACAATCTTCCTGTGTGACGGACAAGTGGTGGGATGGGCGATGCCCTCCGAGGAGCAGGTGCCCCGGGCCCCAGGGAGTGCCCGACGGCAGCATCTCTGTCCCACGGGAACCCTCATGGCAATAAAAGGCTGCTGCACCCCGTGGGTCTGTCCATGGCGGGGACAGGGGTGGCAGGGAGCAGGAGGGGTTTCCCTACCACAGGCAGCAAGGTGGGAGACTAGTGGGGGAAGGACACAGCACAGTGTCCCTTGTCACACTGACTCAGATCCACAGTGGGCACAGTGAGCAGGGTGGCACTTGTGAGGCGAGTTCAACCCATGCTGGTGTCCCTGAGGTTCTGGTGTCCCTGGGGTGCTGTCCCCCCTCCCATGTGCCAGCCAAGCACAGGGACAGATGGGCATTGTTCAAGGCCTTTATTTCAGGGGTACACAGGGCTCAGGGGGTTGTACACGGAGAGATGGGGAGACAAACACCCTGTGACCCTCCGCACCAGGTCACTGTCACTGGGCGAGCCACCCCAGCCCCAGAGGCGGCTCCCTCTGGCAGCGCTGCCTGCTTCCCCCAGCTCTGCCACCCCTTTACCTACTCTACCTTGCACCCTCAGGGTGTACTGTGTCCCCAAGTGCAGGGGCTCCCCCCGCCCCAGCCCCAAACCAGCCGGCAGCACCCCCAGCAGCCCCCTCACGTGCCCCAGCCCGGCCACCGCCACAGCAGGGAGAGCTTTGGACCGGGGGCACTGGGGGCATCTCCCAACCCATAGGGCGATGCCGCTAAGCAAACATGACCCAGACGGCCCTGCCCGGATCCTGCCCTTGCTGTGCCAGCCTGGCCCAGCCCTGGCAGCAGCTGGTAAGGAGCGGCAGCTCTGCCACGCCGGGATAATCCCAGTCACTCACATTCCCCCTTCCCAGTATCCCCAGCAAAGTGGGAACACAGTGCCACGTCACCTACGCCACTTCCCAGCTCCCTGCAGCCACTGTGCCACCCCGTAAACTGTGGGAAGCCACCTCAGAGCCCTCCAAGCCCCTCAAGCCATGCAAAGCCCCATCCCCACCCAGCTGGGGCACAACCCACGTATCCCACAGCACACCCCACAGTGCCACGAGGCACCCACACCCCCCTGGCCCCACAGCTCAGGCAGCTGGGATGAAGCCCCCCTGGAGGGCCCCCTGCCCCAGCACTGCTCTACAGGAGCCTTCCCAAATCCCTGTGGCTCCTGCCCTCCTGTCAAGCCACGGGACAAGCCGAGTTTTGCAGCCAGCTGCCTGAGGGTGGGGAGTGTTCCCAGTGAGACCCCACAGTAGAGCCAAAAGCAGCTGCTCGGTTTAAGGCTGGGCAGGAGGGAGGACAAGTATCCCCAGGTCGGGGAAGGGGACCCAGCGGAGGCAGGAGGCGCACCGGATGTGGCAGGGACTAGGCTACAGAGCGGGGGTCCGATGGCGAGCAGCCTCCCCAGAGCACGGCCAGCAGCATGGAGCGTCCCAGTGGGGCATTCCGGCTCCTGGGGCGTCCTCACAGGCTAAGGAAGTCCTCCTTCCGGTACCCCTTCTGCAAGGAGACAGACCCCCGTCACACGGCGGGGTGGGAATGTGCCCATGAACCCCTCTGCTCTAGCACCTATGGGCCCTGCTGTTCCCACCCCACCTGCACAGGGATAATGCTTTGGGGGCTGTCCCCACCCCTGAAGTTGGGCAGGCATGGAGTGGGAACCCACCGTGTGCCAGGAAGCATTTGGGCGGTGTGGCTCTTGATTCCCCTCGGGACCATGCCCCTTCCAGCCCCAGGATGCAGGAGGCTCTGGAATGGGTACCTACCATCTTGAAGTCCCGGTGGAGCTTGTTGTACTGCCACATGTTTCCCAGGAGGCTGGCTGCGGCTCGAGAGGACTTCTCGTTGTCCGAGCTGGGACAGGGATAGGGTGCAATGAATTTTGGGGACTACTAGGCATGGGACAGTGCCCACCAGCCCAAGGAGACCACCCCGGAGGGACTGGGGGCTTAGTGTGGGTAGGGAGAGGCAGGAGGCAAAAGGCTGGAGCCCACCACAACAGGCAGGAGGGAGGAAAAGCATCCTCATGGGAAAAAATGGCTGCAGCAATGGTGGCGTGCCCTGAGGGGGTGGCAGAGGGCTGACAGGTGGCCACTCTGGGCTGGTCTGGGGACTCTCAACACCAAAGGAAGGGAAGGGAGAGACTTGCTATGACCTTCCTCCACAGGAGCCCAGGTGGGAGCTGGGACAGCCGAACGGACGGAGAGCTCTCACCTGTCCCGTCGCTTCTTGATGAAGAAAAGCTTCCTGAGGCCATCGAAGTAGACAATGTCACGAGCAGCCATAGGACTCTCCACCACCAGGTTGTTGAGGACCGCGATGATGTTGACAATGACATCGGCGGGCGGTGCCTTGTCCCCGACGCTCCCCGGCAGCTTCTCGATCAGATGGCTGACCACCTTGGTGGCTGTGGGCAAAGGGCACATTAGGGCCGGTGGCCAGACCCGGGGGACACGTGGACAAGAGGGTCCAACCGTGTCTGGGAACAGGGGATGCGTCATCCCGTATGCCCAGCTGTGAGCAGGGATGGAGCAGGCAGGATGGGGCTGGGACACGGATAGGGTTAAACTGGAGACCAGACTGAGGAGGACAGAGCTGGAAGGCACCCGCTGGGCATCCCCTGCTCCGGCACTCACACATCTCATCCTTGTTGCGGGCGTGGCGGGACAGGTTGCGGATGAGCCCGGTCAGGGAGCGCAGCTGGTGGTGGTCGGCGGTGCGGACGCGGTCCAGCACGGGGTTCAGGATGCGCTCCTGCTCCAGCGCCAGCCGGCTCAGCACCCCTGCCCACTGCCGGGGCAAACACACCTGCTTAGAGACTCCCGCCCGCTTCCTCTCCCTCCTCTTCCCCCTCCCTCCTCCCCTTTCCTCCTCCCGCTCCCCGAGGCCAGCTCGGGGTGACCCCTGCCCAGGCGCTGACCCGAGAGAGGAGGTGCCTTCCCTGCCGGAGGTGTCCCCCCGTCCCCGGGGGTGGCCAAGTGGCAGGAGACCCCTCCAGGCTCGGCCCGGGGACCCCCGCGACTCACCCTGCGGTCGCCTGCGGTGATGTTCTGCAGGGCTCCCGAGGCCGCTTCCGTCGTGTGCTTGTTGAGCTCGCAGCGCTGCAGCAGCCGGTTGTAGATCCCCACGATCTGCGGGTTCCAGAGCCACTCCATGCCTTTGGGGTCCTTGGAGACCTCCGTGAAGGTGACGATGTCCGCGTTCAGGTAGTGCTGTGGGGCGGGGACACCGTTAGGACAAGGGGGTGGGGGGACCCGCTCTGCAGCATCCCTCGCGGCCGGTTTCCCTTCTTCCCTGCCTGGGCGGGGGACCTGGCGGGTCATCCCGGCTGCGTCATGCCCCGGTGGCTTGGAAAAGCGGGGGTTCAGCACCCTGATTCACCCCAAACACCTGATTCACCCTCTGCTGAGCTCACCCGTGTGTCCCACCCTCCGCCCCGGCATCACCTCCGCTGCCAGCGCTTCCCAGCGCCGGCCCCACCCCGGGGACACGGCCACCACTCTGACCTCACGGGCTTTCTTGCTCTGGGGGCTGAAGCAGCCCACCAGCTCCCCGGTCATCGTGCCGCCGGCGTTCCTCCTGTGGCCCTCGAGGCGCTGGAGGGAGGACGGGGGCATCTCATCGTACAGGCGGTAGGAGAGGTTGCGCAGGACACAGACCGCGTTCTCCACGCTCTGAGGTGGGAGGGGGGTAGGAAGGACACGGGACATGATGGTGCCATCCTGTGCCGCCTTGCCAGGTTGTCCCCAAGCTGGCACAGCCCCCTCCACCCCATTCCAGCACTCAGGACTTACCTTGTCCTCCGACTTCCCCACCTCCAGAGAGCTGTTCACGTAGTGGATCATGGAGTCCACCAGCCCGTGGCACTCGCGCATCTTCTGCCGGGTCTGTTGGCTGGCAGAGCTCAGGTTCCTGCACGGGAACAGAAGTTCGTTGTGGAGAGAAAGAGATCCATGACGGTCAGCCCCCTCCTGCCCTGGGCAACCACCACGGAGAGAGCAGCCAGTAGCTCCCCTGTGGCATTGGCCAGACTCTGCCTTGGTGCACAAGTAGGAGGACCCCAGAAATGAACCCTGCAGACCCTGCCCTTATGTCTCTTCCTCACCCCAAAAGTTAGCCTCCAGCAGGAGAGTAGAGTACCTGAGGAAGCCCGTGGAGTTATAAAATATCTCTGCCTCTGAGGGGTTCTGCTGAATGACACCCGAGCCCCCCAGCCCGGAGAGGGGGACCAGGACCAGGTCCGTGAGCTGCTCCAGCGTGTCCCGGGCCAGGCGATCCTTCAGGTTGTCACTGGAGGAGAGATTCCACAGGATCCCTGCGCAGTGGGGGATCCTCAGTACCAGAATGGCTGGAGAGCAAATCCAGCCCCACCCACCTCCCCGGGGAGCTTGTGCTGACCACCCCACAGCCAGGAGCAGCTGTGGGACAGGGCAGGTGACAAGGATGCCAAGGGCTCATCCCTGTGGAGCATCACAGGGCAGGGGGGAGAGGGAGTAGAGTCCCACCCCTGTGGGAGGTGGACTGCTGCCTACCCCACCGTTGTCCCCAACCTGTGACATTCTTGCGGAGCTCGTCGTCGGGCTCCCTCAGGGTGCGCATGAGCTCGTAGATGCCGTTCTCCTCCACCAGGGCCAGCTTGTTCTCGGCGTTGTCATAGATGAGGTTGCGCATGGCGCCGGTGGCGTGGCGCTGCACCTCCTGGTTCGGGCTGTTGAACAGCTTTACCAGCTTGGGCATGGCCTGCAGGCTGCGGGCCTGGGGGACAACCCGGGGGCTCAGACACAGCACGCTCCCGGGGTTCCCCCCAGCCCTTCCACCCTCCCGGGGCACCTGCCGTGTTAGAGGGGCCTGGGCAGTCCTTTCCCCCACGGCTCCGGGGGCTCACCTGCTTCTTGGCGCCGCTGTCGCTGTAGCACTTGTGCTGCAGGTAGGCAGCACCCAGCACCTGCAGGTTGGGGTCGCTGGCTATCAGGTACTTCACTGCTGAGGGCAGGTCGATGTCGTCAAACCTGGAACCATGGCTGGGTGAGGGGGAGGCCCAGCAGAGCGTCCCACTGGGTTCTCCACCTCTGCACCTGCCACATCCTGCTTCTCTGAAGACCCACACCAACCCCTCCCTCCCTGCCATCTCCCTCTCCACCACATCCCACATCTCTGAGGAGCTTCACAATTCACCTCCCACCCCCTGCCCTCCAGGGCATGGAACTCCAGCCCCAGCAGGATGAGCACCTGCCTTTCCCTACGTCTCAGGATGTGTCCATGGAGGAGCCAAGGCCACAGGCAGGACACACTCAGAGGTCAGCCTATGCTGTGGTCCATCACTACCAAATGGCCAAGCTGTGCCTGCCATCCCACCCCTCCTCCCTCATCCCTGTGCCTACCGGGAGCTAGAGGGGTTCACCCTCATGGGATGAGGGACTAAGCACCACCGGAGCAGCCCCCCCATCACTCACCCTCCGGCGTGGTGTCCGAGCAGCGTTCCATGCCCGTTGTACATCTCCATGGCGCGCGGCTCCGGGAGGTGGTGGCCAGACTCGGCCAGGCTCCGCACAGAGGGGGCACGGGAGCTGTGCTCCAGCCCCAGGAAGGCGCCCGTGCCACCCGCGGACACTCCGCCGAAGGAGCCGGCGCTCAGCCGCGAGCGGTTGTTGCTCTGGAAGCGCTGGAGCGTCCGCATGGCGGGCGCGCGGATGGTCCGGCTCGGCGGCCCCTCGGTGCCCTCCAGCCACTCGCAGCCGGCCTTAGCGGCCGTGCCAGCACTCAGCTGCCGCTCGAAGGCGAAGGAGCGGGCGAAGCTGCCGCCTCCCTGGCTCTTGTAGAGCGAACGGTGCCCCGGGGCGTCCAGCTGCTCCGAGAGGACGCTGTAGCGGTCTTCAGCGAGGCCAGGGGGCTGGAGGGGCCCGTCCGCCAGGCGCAGGGAGCGCAGCGAGAGCGTGTCGAAGTTCTGCCGGCAGCGGTAGTTGCGCTCGTGGAAGGAGCTGGGCCGCGGCGAGGTGTTGGCCACCTGCGAGGCCGCGTAGCCGGCGCTGTAGCCCCGGCCCTTGCCCAGGCCCCCGTTGCTGATGGTGGCCACGCGCTTTTGTGGGGTGAGGTCCACGGCTGAGCGCGAGGACCAGCCGCTGCCTCGCAACGTGCCAAAATCCTTCTTGGCCAGCGGCTGGTACAGCTGGAGGGGAGAATCAAGGGGTTAGGAGGGGCAGGAGCCCATCCCTCCATCCTCGCTGCAGGAGGGGAGAGGGAAGGACAGAGCTCAGAGCCCACCTTGGCACAATCAAAGCTACAGCCAAGGCTGGGTGGGTCTCTGCTGGCATCACCAGCCATCACAGTGATGGGCACTGCCCTGGGGCTGAGCACAAACCTCCCCAATACATACCGAGGCTTTGGGGTCCACACCATTGCTCTGGGAGCGGGAGCTGAAGGAGGAGTGCAGGGTTGTGCCATACTGACCACCTGAGGGACAGTGACAGAGGGGTCAATGCGAGCATGGAGGGGTGAAAGGGAGTCTTAGGGGTAAAAGACATGCCCCCCACTTCACCCCAGAGGGTCCTGCTGTAGGACCCAGGGCAGTGCTAGCACCTCTAGGGGGATGAAGGGGTGAGAGGAGGCTGTCTTCACCTGCCTGCTGGTCACGGGAAGCAGAAGTGGCCCCTCCCTGCCCTGCATTGTACCTCGACGGCGAGGGCACTAATTGCCACCTTGGTGGGGACGCGGCGGCTCAGCCCTGTCCCCTCTGCCGCAGCCACATTACCAGCCCAGGCATCCCCCATAGCCTGTCCTGACTCTCCCACCCCACCTGGGGACGGGACCCTGACAGGGACCTGGACAGCCTGCTGCGCCCACTGGCACCTCACACTACCTGTCTGCCGTGCCACCACCCCGGGGCTGCCAGCCGGACGGGACAGGGGATGACACCAGCCCTGGCAGCGCCGAGAGTGAGACTCACACCCGTGCCTGGGGCAGCCCTCAGGGTGCTGAGGGGGGGTCTATCCCCACCACCAAGGTCCTCCAGCACGGGAGCTGGGGGCTCAGGGGAGCTCACACAGCACTGGGTGAGGCAGCAGGGTGGAGGCTGCCGGCGCAGACGTTAAATGGAGGAGCTGGAGCCAGGCCAGCAGCGCCGCTCAGGGATGGGGGGGCTCTGCCAGGGCGGGAAAAACCTCCCCCCTCCCAGTCCAAAGTGGGGTGCAGGACACCCCAGTGCAAATCCCTTCAAGGGCAGGTGGGGGAACTGAGGCAGGACCCCAAACTGAAGCAAAACAAACCCGTGCTGAGGTTGTGCTACCCCTGTCCCAGTGCTGGGAGCGTTCAGGAGGGAGGAAGGGGGCCTTAGCCAGCGTGGGGGGAACCCCTAAAACCCCCAGCCGGCGTGTGGCTGGACCCCAGTGCCACCCAAGGGGCTCCCACCGCTTGTCCCACCGCGTGCCCCCAGAGGTCCCGGGGTGGTCTCCCACCTCTGCTGCCGTCGGCGATGTCCTCGGGGCGGGTGGGCGCCTGTCCCCGCAGCATCATGCGGATGCGGACCTGCTCCTGGACGCGGGCGCTGCGCAGCCTCTGGGCCTCGGCCGCCTCCCGGCCACGCTCGTCCAGCTGCCGGTCCGAGGGCAAGGCCAGGGAGCAGACCCCGGCCTCGGGCTGCAGGGCCGACAGCAGGAAGGCGTTAGTCTCCTGCATGGCAGCGTGGGGGGCCACGGCCAGCCCGGCCGCCCTGCGCAGGTGAGCAGTGGCGGCGGCGTTTCCCCAGCCGTAGGGAGGCTCCGTGTCCCGTCCCGTCCGTCCCGCCCTACTGCCACGCCTCGCCGCTGCCGCCAGGAAGGAGGGGGCCCCACCAAGGCCACCATCACCTTTGTCACTGCTGCAGGTGGAGGAGCCCAGGGGTGACATTGTGTGGACGAGGGTACGAGGGAGGCGGATGGTCCAGGGGTCTGGGGCAGGGCGGGGGGAGAGGGGTGGTCGTAGCTTGGGAAAAGCCGGGATCCCCTTGGGCAACCACCTCCTTGAATGCCTAGGAGAGCCTCGGACCCCCCAGCAGCCTCCCTGCTGGATGCCCAGAGATCCACATGGTCCTGCCACTGAGTTCCAGACCCCTACGTTGTCCCTCGGATGAGCCCTAGAGTCTCAGGTGGTCTATTACATGAGCACCTGACCCTCCCAGGACAACATTCCTACTGACCTCCACGGACTCCCATAGCTCTGTCACTGAGCCCCATTGTCCCTCCATAGAGCCCCAGACCTTGACACAGCCTTCCAGGAGACCCCTGCACTCCCAGGAAGCTCTCAGCCAGCCCCAACACCCCCGTGTCACACACTACTAAAGCACCAGGCAGCCTCCCCAGGGACCCCCAGACTCCTGAGCCACTTTCCCAGGGGCACCCTGGATCCCCTGGCAGTGCCACAAGGACCTAGCGTGCCCGTTGGGCACCGGGGTCCAGCCCAGAGCAGGGGCTCCCTGCAGTAATTCCTGGCTGGGCCCTCCCTGCTTTGCTTTTCAAATCAGCCCGGGAATTAAAAACCAACAATAATAAAAAAGGGGCGGCTGAGCGCCGCGGGCCCGCGGTGACGAACGCGGTGACTCAGGCCCAGCTGCCACCACAGGTACTAATTAGCCTCGCCCCACCTGGCCAGGCTGGGGGACACCACGTCCCCCCAGCCCGGGGTGCTTGGGATCAGCTCCCAAAAATCTGTGCAGTGCCAGGTCACGCTGCTCTCCCTCAGCCCCAGCTTGGCGGCCCAGCAGCTCATTGCTGCCCAGAGTTGTGGCTGTTCTCAGCCGCAGGGCTCTGCTGCCCTGGCTCGGGGACACGGTGGTGGCTTGTCCCCAGCCGGGCTGGGCGGTTTGGGGTGAGCGTGGCCACACGGGCCCGGCTGGGCGGCCAGACCTGGCTCAGTGCTTGGCGTCAGCGCGTTCTGGGCTGGGCGAGGTTTACAACACTCCAGGGATGACACCAGGCTTGTGCTTCAGTCGGGCGGGTGAAAAGGGCGGCTGTCCCCGAGGAATGTGCCGCCGTCAGCAGGAGCCGGGGCTGGGGCGGAGCGGCAAGAGCTGGGGGCCAGCGTTCTGGGGTGACGGTCCCCCTGAGTGGCATCCCTAAACCTCCCTCGGTGCCAAAATCCTGCCAGGGGACCCACTTCCCCATCAGCCTCACAGGAGCCACCCCTGAGCCTTTCAGGGGCACAGCACCCAGGAAAAACCCCCGAGGCCCCACCTCGGCACCGCCCCACGGGCTCGCCGGGTTTGGCAGAGCTCGGCGGGCGCTCCCAGCCCTCCGAGCCCCGGTGAGTCACAGGTTCCCCCTGCAGCGGGCGGGGGGCGGATCGCTCCCTCTGCAAGCCGGCGCTTGCCCTGTGCCGTCCCTGTGCCAGGATCCCGGGGGATCGGGGCCATCCCGGGAGCTCCCCCAGCCCCAAGGGACAAAGGGGCTACGGGGACACCTCCAAGCCCCCGGCTCTGACTCCCCTCCCAGCCCCTGTCCCACCGGCATGACACTGCCTGGAGGCTTCCAGGTGGAATTTCGGGGGTCCCAGGGCGGGGGGGGAGGTTTAGGGCAGGTTTGGAGGAGGAACGGGCAGCGCTCGCCTTGTCAAGCAGCTCCTGAACCGGGGAGGGGTCGGATGGGAGGGGGACGCGCCAAAGGGCTTGAAAACAGCGAAATCGGTACAAGAAAACACATTCGGAGTAAAACAGGGATTCCCAAGAGGACCCGACCCCGGTCAGAGTGACAGAGTTAAGGAAACTTAGTCTGGGGGTCCCCTAAGGCAGCTGCTGACTCCGCTCAGCCCAGAGGCACCTCTGTCACTCCCTCGTGGGGTGACAGAGACACATTCCCAGGGAGACACAGCAGCCGGGAGTGCCCCATCCTCTCCCCCACCTCCCCCCAGCACCACTGAGCAGCTGTCCCCACACCCGGGTCCCCAGGGCCCGCCGGTGCCATCGGCGTTTGGGCAGGGAGTGGCCAGCGCGGCTCCACGCAGCCCGGCCACCACACGCACGTGCCCAGGGCCACACTGGGGACACTGAGGCTTAAGGAGGGAGGGAGGGAGAAGCCTGCTGGCCACAGCTGGCCACCACAGCCAGGTGTTGGGAGCCTCAGACCCCCTGGCACCGATGCGTGCGGACGGGCAGCAAGGGTGGGTGGCACCGGCTCTCCCCGGGGACCCGCGCGGTGGGGACGGCCACTCCGATGGCCGTAGGACCGATGGGCACGTACCTGGCTGGGCGGCCCCGAGGGGCCGTTGCCCTGCAGCATCCTCCCGGCAGGCAGGTGTACCCCTGGGTGCTGCAGGGGTGCGGGTGGGCGCCGACGTCTGCGGCGGGCGTGGGGCGCACGGGGCCCGCCCCGCACCTCGCCCAACCAGTCTCCTCTGCCGAGGTTTTGCATGGAAACCCGCTTGCCTCCCCGGCCAAGGCTGGGCTTTCGGGGCTCACGGTGGCTCCTCTGTACCGTCAGCAGGGTGGGAGTGCCGGTGGAGGGTCCGGGGGTCACGGCCCCCGCAGTGGAGGCGCGTCTCAGCCACCTTCATGGTGCTCCAATGTCCCCGAGGATCCCCACCACCACCATGGCTGTGTTCCAACGTGTCATTCCCACCACAACCCCTTGAATCCCGAGCGTGGGGCACCCATGGGTGCAGCAGGGTGGGCTTGGGGGTGCAGGGGGAGACAATGGATGGGAGGCAGAGCTTGGGGGGCACACAGATGTTCTGGGATGCAGGGAGCTCCCCCCATTTCACAGGGAGCGTGTTTGTGTGCGTGGGATGGAGCAGGAGCCCTTTGAAGCCAGATAAGCTGAGAGGGAGCGTTTGAAACGGGCCAAACCAGTTTGGGGGCCACCACTTACCCCAACACCATGGCCCAGGTCCCCCACTGCACCCCACATTCACTGGGGGCTCCCGAGAGGGGACCCCCAGGTAAAGCCCAGTGCAGGGCTGCAGGCTGCCAGGACCCTCCACGTGGCCACTGCTGTCACCTGTGGCCCGTTCTCAGCCGGGGTGGGGGAGTGTCACAAGGCTCCTGTGCTTCCCTCCACCACTCCCGGCTTGGCCCCACAGCCAGGGCAGCCCCTCAGCGAGGCCACTCTAGGTTTGTGTTCATCTCTGCTCTCTGGACAAGCCCCGACACCTTCACAGCATCCCTACAGGGCAGGGAGAGCCCTGGCTGGTCCTCCAGGACCGGGGACCTGCCCGCACCCCACTGTCACCTGGGGCTCCAACCCCTGGCCCAGGAGGGGCTCCCTGTGGCTGCTGCCATCCCCGCGATCCCTATGTACCTCCGTGGCCACAGCTCAGCCACCACCAGAGAAACCAACCCTCCAGCACTCTGCTGCCGGCCCTGCCCCCAGGCAGACACCAGGAGCCAGCCCCAAGCTGTCTCCAGCACCAGTGGGGATGGCACTGGTGCCCATCAGCCCCTCCCAGCACCCGCACTGGATTGGACTGGGCCTGGTGCCCACTCTGATTCCGGTGGCTTTTGGAGCTCTCTCCCGGCTGGGAAGCTGCTGGAAAAGCTGTGCCTAAGGCCAGGCAGGTTTTGGGATGCAACTGGTGGCCTGGGGCCTGTGGGGCCACCCGCTCTTGCCCAGCCACAGACCAGCTCCAGGCACAGCCCTCGCCCACAACAAAGCACTTCCAAAAGTGCTGGGAAAAAACAGGGAGCAGGGCAAGGAGAGGGGAGAAGCAACTGCTGCCTGCTGGGACAGTCCCCTCCAGGCAGATCCTGGGGCCACGAGGACCAAATCTGTGACAAAAAACCTACGGACTGTGGCTGTTTGCTGGTGGCACGTGGGTGCCCATCCTCACCCCAGCCAAACCCTGGGGATGCTCTGAGCGAGCCCGGGGGGATGCAGACGGGCAATGAAACACTCGGGGTGGGGTGGGGGAAGCTCCCATTTCAGCTCTCCCAGATGGGCAGCCCAGGATCTGGGGGACAGGGTGACCTGCCCGTGGCAGGTGGGACAAGACAAGGACCATGGAGCTGCCACAGCAGCTGGAGGGGAAGCACCAGCACAGAGCTGGGGCGTGGGCAGGCACGGACAAGTGTGCCAGGGCACGCAGGAAGCCCACTGAGCCACTCGTGACCCCCCTGCCCAGGGCAGCCCCCCATGGAGCCCGTGGGGTGCCAGAGGCTGCCCGGGTGGAGCCCAGGTGCGGGGTGGAGGCTCAGCAAGCCCGGGCGTGCAGCCTGGGCACCAAACAGGGTGCTGCCTCCTCCTACTCCTCCCTCCCGCACGGAATGCAGCTGCCCGGACCAAGGGACAGAGGCCAACCTGCATTGCTGTCCAGGTGTGGGGTTGGGGTGGGGTGATGGAGCGGAGGGAAATCCCAGCCAGCCAAGACATTGATTTTATTTTTTTTAAAAGAATAAAAAAAAAAAAACCCACAACTGAACTCAAACCAGACAAAAACTTCCTGAAAACAGCTTCCTACCTTATAATTTCACAGAAATTAGCTTGGAAACATCATCAGCCCGTACCTGCTCCAGGCTCTGCCCTATCCGCCAACAAGCCCAGCCCAGCCCCCCCCCGGGCTCTGCCCCCCCACCCACAGCATGTCCCCGAGTGCAGGGCACAGCC
>WEKX01005662.1:234012-250132 GCA_013390025.1 Pitta sordida | reverse complement strand
CCCTTTCCCTCCACGGGGGGCTCCACAGGTCCTGGAAGGGGAGCAGGAGGGTTTGGGCAGCCCCAGTGGCTTCAGAGCCTGTGGGTACCAGTAGCCCCCCAAAGCTCAGCTCCTCAGCCTGACGTGGGGATGAAATACTGGGTTTTGGCAGCGGGAGCAACACAGGACAGGGGCTGCAAAGTCAGCTCCAGCGGGGACCCTGGGTGCCACTATTCCACCTCCATCATCCCCAGCCTAGTACAGACCCCCACCAGGATCCAGCACAGCTCCTCGGGACCCAGCCCAGCCCCCCGGCACAAAGGAGTTAATAAATTCACTGCTGACTAAGAAATTAGACCCATAAGAAAAAAAACCCCCACCCGCCTCGGCCCTCCCCGCTCCCCCTTCCCCGGGATAACCGCGGTGGGTGTCGGGGTGCCCCCCGTGCCGGCACCGGGGTGTGGCGGTGGGGGTCAGCGTGGGTGCCAGGGCCAGGGGTTTTTGGCTACGGGCTGGACTCGGGCACTATTCCTTGGAGGGCTTCTTGCTGCGGGCGTTCCACATGCCGCGCTTGGAGTGGTAGTAGTGGTAAAAGTTCCTGAGGCGCAAGCGCTCCACCTCCAGCCCACTCTGGAGCACCCTGTGGGCGGAGGGACAGGGCTCAGGGATGGAGGGAGGGATGGATGGAGGCACAGGGCTCAGGGACAGAGGGATGGAGGGACAGGGCTCAGGGATGGAGGCACAGGGCTCAGGAACAGATGGATGGAGGGATAGGGCTCAGGATGGATGAACAGAGGGATGTGGCTCAAGTAGGGAGGGAGGGAGGGAGGGATAGAGAGGCTCAGAGGATAGATGGATAGATGGATGGATGGATGGATGGATGGATGGATGGATGGATGGATGGATGGATGTACAGGGCTCAGGAATGGATGGAGGGACAGGGCTCAAGGCTGGTTGACTCTGCTCCTGCACCCCCCAGGCTCACCTGTCCAGGAGCTCCCAGTCCTCCCCTCCCCAGCGGTCCCGGAACTCCTCCGTGTTCATCCCTCCCACACGGTCAAAGTCCGACTTGTAGATGCCAAAGAGGCCAAAGCCATTCACCTCCCAGTAGCCTGGAAGGGGAGAAGCAATGAGGTGAGGGGTGGGAGGGACCCCCAAATCCCAAACCATTCCCTCTGCACTCTCCCCACCACTTGGGAGCTGGGGGAATTCTCCATCCTAACCCCTCTTTTCACTGTGAGTCCATCCCCATCGCTGCCACCTCCCACAGTGGGTGCACTGGGTGATAGCCCAGTTTTGGGGGGGCATCACACCCAAGTGTGCCTCAAGCACCCTTGGGCTTCAACCCAACCTTGCCAGAGCAAACCAATCCGATCCTCCCCCTGCATCCAAACCCTGCACTGCAGCACCCTTGGGCAGGCAAGGGACGCTTCCCAGCTGCAAAGGGGTCCTGGGTGAGGGTCCCCCGCTCACCATTGGGCTCCCGGGGGGAGCTGCCACAGCTCAGCCTCATGACGATGGGCGCGTAGGCCAACTTCCCTTCCACGCAGTGCTTCCGGATGCTGTCCAGGATGTTGGGCGGGAAATGGATGTGCAGGTCACAGAGGAACACGATGCTGTGCTCATCCTACAGGAGGGACAGACACAGGCAGGAGATCAAGGCAGAGCAGCCCTGGGAGAGAGGCCACAGCCTGAGATGGCCCCTGTCTGTCCCCCCCCTCACCTCCACCATGTCCACACCAGCCTGGAGACCAGCCGAGCGCTCGAAATTCCCTGTGCGCCGCAGGTACTGGAACCTGGGGAGAGAGGGCAGGGCTGGTAGTGCTGGTGACAGAGAGGGACACAGGGACCACCAGGGGAACCTTCTCAGGAAAGGCCAAGTGCTACAGCTCATACCAAGCATCTTCCCGCAGAGTCAGAGGTTCCTGAATCCCCAGCTCCACATGGAAAACTAATTTGAACCCCCCAAAAACGAGGAGGAGGGAAAGAAGCTGTGTGGGTGGGGAAGGAAGGTTGTGGGAGCACCTGTCCCACCCTGGGGAGCCCTGCAGGACAAGACCCACGTCGGGGGGTTACCGGGGCAGGTGGGCATCCCGCAGGGCTTTCTCCACATCCATGTCCTCGCTGTCAAAGTCCACCAGGATGACGTTGAAGTTGGCGTCCCTCGTGGCCCCGTAGAGGCCAGCCATGTCCGAGATGAACTGCTGGACCCAGCGGGCTTGGTTCTTCACTGCCAGAGACACGGCCCTCAGGCTCACGTGGGAGCATCCCCCTTCTCCAAATCCTCAAAACCCTCATTCCCCAGCCCAGGGGATGCCCCCAGAGAGAGAAGGGGCCTTCCTCCCGCTGGAGGATGCTGAGGGAGCAGCAGAGACCCCAAGGTGGCGTCCTGCCGTCACCTACCCGGCACCACGAAGTGCACCATGACGTCCTGCCTCCAGCTGAGCCGCAGGGGCTGGCACAGGACAGGTTTCCCATAGAGGATGCTCCAGGCACTGGGCTGGGGCTCGGTGGCCCCCAGGGCCAGCCCGTCAGGGTTGGCCTCAGCACTGTCACCCTGCTTGCCCTGGTGCAGCAGGACGTAGACGTACTCGGAGAGCCGCACCCTGCGCTGGCCCCGCTCTGCCAGCTCCAGCTCCAGCAGGTACCGGTTCCCCCGCGCCGTATCCCGACGTTTTTCCACGTTGACGATCCTCAGGAGAGTGTAGATGCTACAGGGCAAAGGAGAAACCTTGAAGTCATTGTCACCATGAGCTCTGCCGTCCGTGACGCAGGACACAACACCTAAGCCTGGCAGGGCACAGGCTCAACCCCCCCCAAACTCTTCACTGGCATCCCGCTCCCTCCCTACCCTCCGTTCTTCTCGTTGAGCCTCTCCATGTACTGTGCCACCACGTCCACCACCTCGCTCTCGCTCAGCTGCAGGTTCCCCGACACGTTGCAGCGCAGGTCGTTCCAGTCGGAGCGCAGCAGCTCGAAGTCCACGGAGCTGACGCTGAACGTCCGCTGCCAGTTGATGGAGTCTTCCAGCCATCCCTGCTGCAGCTCCCCCGCCTCATAGGAGTAGTCTGACACCTCCTCCTCCTCCTCCTGGCCCTTGCCCTCCTCCTGCTGCGATGCCGTTGTTTCTGACATCTTCAGAAAGGATGTCACCCGTGTCCCCTCCGAGCGGGTGGCCTCAGAGGAGTTGTAATCAGCAGTGGCCGCTGTCCTGCCCGGGGCAGGGGTCGTGTCCTCGTGGGTCTCCCTGCTGAAGAGCCCCTCAGCCCCCAGGGCGAGGAGGCTGGGCAGCACCCGCCGATCCCACCTCCTGCCACCTTTCCGCCTGGCAGGGTCCCTCTCCTTGGAGATGTTGCTCAGGAGCCAGGGGCTCCGGCGGCCAGGGACTGCTCGGAGCTTGCTGGGAGTGATGGGATGCTTCTGAGGGGTCCTGGAACGGAGGTGGACTCTCTTGAGAGGCTTTGGGTGCAGGAAGATGCCGGGGAAGGCTGGTTCCTGGGCAGGGGTTTTGCGCTTCCCGGGCTGCAGCCGGGTCACATAGACCTTCTCCTGGGTTTTCCGGGGTTTCTTGTCCTTGCTTGGAGCTGTTGCCCTGCTGGGACCTGGTGTTTTGGCTTTGCCACCACCAAAGATGGGCAGGGAGAGGTGGGGCTGGAGGCCCAGGGTCCCACCGTGCTTTGGAGATGCCGACAGCCCCAGCTCATCCTCCTCGCCCTCACTGGGGTCCTGGGGCAGCCAACGGAGTGCCCGCCTTGGGCCCCGCTCCGGAACGGGATCCTCCTGGCTGTGGGGACCCTGGAGGGTGGCCGGCGGGCTGGATGTGCTCCACGTCCCCAGCTGCCCAGGGGTGCCCACCTCGGCCCGTGCCCGGCCTCGCTTCCGTCGGAAGCTGTAATAGTCCAGGTCATCCCCATAATCCCCGGTGACTGGCAGGGGGTCCTTCCCTTTGGCGCCGGGTGCTGGCCCAAAGGTCTGCTCCTTGGCCTCGGGTGGGGGATCTGTGGGCTCAGGGCTGTCCGCACCTGCCTCCTCATCATCATCCTCCAGGAAATCTAGGGAGTGAGGGCAGAGATAAACACCCAGCGGGCACGACGAGGAGGCAGAGCATGTTCTCAGCAGGAGAGGAACCTGTGAGTGGCTGAGGTGAGGGAACAGAGATGGGGGCACCAAGGGATGCCCGTTACCTGCCCTAAACCTCAGCCACATCTTGGCACCAACCCTACTCCATCCAGGAGCAGACCCGGCCTGCCAGGGCTTTGCCAAGCTGCAAACTGACCAAAGCAGGCTCCGAGCAGCCTCTGGCTTCCCTGTGAGCGCCCTCAGGCTCCACAGACATCCCCAGACTCCACACTGGGTCCGGCTCCTCTTGCCCCACTGCCCAGGCCAACCCAGGAGATGTGTGGGGGGAGTGCGAATCCCAAACCAGTGTCCTGCTTCCCACATCCCACAGTGCTCTGTGGCTGAGGCAGGCAGGATAATGCTCAGAGGGACACTGAGCCACATGGAGGGGGAGGTGACTCACTGTCGGGGCTGAGGAAGAGAAACGCTCTGTGCCGCGGATCCTCCTCCTCCTCCTCATCCATCTTCATGTACTTGTAGAACCCAAACCTGGGGACGGAGGAGAGGGAAGGTGAGGGCACCCTGGCTGCCAAGGGAGCCGGGGTTCCCAAATCCAGGAGCGCTGCCAGTGCCCGGGGGATGGGGACAGAGCCAGCCTGGAAGGGGGGCGCAGGGCTTGGGGGGACACACATCATCTGAGTGCTGTTCCTCCAGCCCTCGCCAAAACTCGGGTCCAGAGCACCTACTTTTCCAGGTAGAGCGGGGACTCCCTGTAGAAGCACTTGTTCTCTGTCTCCATGTGCGTGAGGCGTGTGTAGTCGTTGGGGTACACGAACGAGAGGTAGACCTGGGGAGGTGAGTGTCACCCCGAGTCAGGGACCTGAGGCCACCACCTGATACACCTCAAACACCCCGCAGGGCTTTAACTCCAACCCTCTCAGGTTGGCCCTGCAGCGAGGGACACTTTACACTGTGAATACTTTCCCCCCGGATTTTACCCGGATGGAAACATCCCTGCCCCGGGCTGTGCTGTGTCCCCGTGGGAGCGTGACCCTGTCCCCACTGCGAGGAGGCACTTACGAACTGCAGGCCCTGGTAGCGGGCGATGGGGAAATCCTTCACCACGTAGGTGGGGCTGTAGGCACAGGGCACCAGCACGTTCTCCACGTGGGAGGCCTCGATGGCAGGGGCTGCGGAGAAGCAGATCCAGCTCATTCCCAAGCCGTGCCCAAACCACCTCTATGTGCCCCCCAGAGATGCCTCCAACCCAAGAGATGGGCAGAGGGATAATCCAGATGCCCGTGGCAGCCAGGGCCTGCGTTTTTTCTCCCCCAGACCCCTCACAGGGATCAGCGAGGGGCTGTCCCCAGATGCTTACTCAGGAAGAAGGTGTCCCTGGGGTCGGCCTTGAGCATGTCGGCCCCGTGCTCGTCCTGGTTGGCCTCCCAGAGGTGGCTCCCGCCGTGGCTGGCCAAGGTCTGCGGGATGTGCTCCACATGGTTCATTTTCAGGGCTGACTCATCTGCGGGAGAGGGAAAGGGCTGAACCTCAGGGGCACACCTGGAGCGTCCCCTGGGGTGGCCCTTCCCAATCTCTGTGGCTCCCACCAAGAAGGGATGGGAGAACTGTGGATTCCTCCTGCTCCCAGGGAAACGAATGTTGCCCTCCCCAGCCATCCCGCAGATCCCATGACTAATCAGCCTAATGATTAGTGCATCAACTAATGAGGACTAGGGCACGGCTGATCCCAGCCAGGCCACCCCCTGCTCCAATTACAGCGACATCAAAAACAAGGGAATGCCCAGAGCTTTAACCCCCAAGGACACAGGGATTAAATCACAGATGTCCTTCCCTCCAGAGGTGCATGGGCTGCTTTGCCTCCTATCCAGGGATGAGGGTGGCAGGTCACCCCTGGCCATCAACCAGCCCCCAGGCTCCCACGGAAGGTCACCCTGCTCCGGTCGCCTGGGCCGTGCTCCAAGCTGCCTCCCACGGGTGTTCCCTTTCCAGGCAGCCCTGCCTGGCTGCAGAGCCACAGGGAAGGAGGATCCCCCTTCCTGAGCCCCAAATTGTCCTGCTCGGGGCAGGGAAAGGCTTCCCAAATGAATCCCTGCAGCTGGCCAAGGTTGTGTTGGAGAACCCTGGGGAAGAGGGGAAAGGGGGCAAAGCAGGGAAGGAACTCTTCCTGCTGCTGGCAGCCCCCACACCACAGGGACGGGCTTCCCCCATGTGTGACACGGATTTGCCTCAGGGTGCTGCCTGGTCCCAAAGGAGCTGGGAAGCAGGAGAGAGGAACGGGAAGAGCCAGGGCTGATGGACAGTGGTTAGAGAGGGGAATTTATCTGCACATCGTCCATCTCACGGGCACCTTCTTCTCCCCACGGATCCTGCCTGCCCCCTCCTCCTCATCGACACCTTCCAGAGCAGGAATGATGACTGGTCCTCCAGCACATGGAGTGCTGGGGCAGGACCCATCCATCAAGCCCCTTCCTGCTGCCAGGACAGGGGCAGGAGGCAGAAGATCTATAGATTTAATTAAACCTTGCACCATCCATCCCGGACTACATGACAGCTCCTCATAACTCAAGGCCAGGCCCTGGAGCCAGCGGGGTCTTGGCAGCTGGGATGAGCCTGGAGCACCACCAGAGATCCGCTCATATCCCAGTTTTTGAGGGGAGCATGAACCCTACTCACTACAGCCCTGGCACCCCTCCTTACACCCAGCAGCAGCTGACTCGAGGAGGGGTTCAGAGGCTGAGCTGTAGCCCCAGGATCCCATTCCCCAGGCTCTGGTGCCATCACTCCCAGCACATGCAGCCCCTGGAGAGCCCGCTGGCTGTGGCTGCAGGAGGCACCTGGCCCTTACCTGTGTACAGAGAGATGTAGGAGGAGTCGATCACCTCAAACTTCAAGCTGGGGAGGAAAACTCGCCACTGGGGAAAAAAAAGAGGACATGGGGAATGAGTAGGAGGGTAGCAGCGGGGTCAGGATGCAGCTGCCCGACCCTGGCATGTGAGGATAGGTCCTTCCTGTCTGCAGCTCCCCAGGAACTTCCCTGCAGAGAAGGAACACGGGAGAGGACTGATCCTGCCCTGTTTCCTGCTGTTAGCCAAAGGAGTTTGGGACCAGCAGGAATCCCTGTGTGGGGAGGGCTCCTGGGGCTGGGATACAGGGTCATGTTGCTTCATAAAGACTTGACTGAAGAGGGTCTTCGGAGCTGCCTGCCCTGATTTAACTCCAGCGTTTTAAAAGCCAGTCTGGAGGCCTTTGTCGGGACAAGCCCTCCAACACCCCCGGGGGAGAGGCACATCAGGGTCCTGCTTTTGTTGTGGATGTTGTTTGTTGTCTCTCTCGGCACAGCTGAGAGGTTTTTCTGTCACGGGGAAAGATTCCCTGCTCCCTCGCTCCCTCCCTCCAGCAAAAACATCCCTTCTCAAAAGCACCGTCTCCCCCACCTATTTGTTTTCCCCCATTATTTGTTTTCCACCACGAAGAAATGCAGATCTTATCGAGGATGGAGGAGATGGGGAGGAGGGAGGGAGGCAGCCAGCAAGGAAGGGGTGTCGCCGGCCTCCCTGATGCTTTGCTGGCACCAGTTTGACTCCGGTGATTAATGAGCTCTTGGGAGAAAAGAAACCTTTGCTAAGGAGCCAACATCTTCCCCTCCCACCAGCCCTGAGCCCCTGACACACGCTCCAGGCTTTGCCAGGGCCGTGCTGCCAAGGCAGGCAAGCTCGGATCTGAAACTCGTGGTGTTCCTTAAGGGGAAAAAGGAAAACAGGGAGGGGATCCACCTTCCCGGCCAGCGCCAACCCTGGGGTACAGCCAGCACGGTGGGATCACCTGGCCCACGGGAATGGGCTCAGCCCTCTGGCAGAGGCCAAGGAGGGGGGGAGAAGGGGTGGGAATAACTCCCTCTGGGGGTCCCAGCGCTGCTGGAGCCTGGAGTGAGTTGGCATCCACGATGGGAGCCTGAGGGAGGGACAGCAGGGTCCTCAGCTCCCACAGGACCACGAGGAAAGGAGGACAGCAGTCCACGTGTTCCAGCACAGGCTGGGACAGCCAGGGAAGCACCGAAATCGTGGCTTTGGTCCGGGATAAAAGCACTTTAACAGACCCTGGGAACAGCCCTGGCACTGGCATGGGGTCATTTACTCACCCCGACTTCCACGTGGTCCGAGCCCCGGTCATCCTGCTTGTGGAGCAGCTCGAAGTAGTACCGCCGGGAGGACATGAGGCTGTGTGGGACACGGAGGGGACACGGATGTCACATCCCGTCACCCAGCCCTGCCAGGGGAGCCATCCCGGGGAACCCTCCCCTGTCCTGCCCACAGCCGGGGCGAGGAGACCGGGAACTGAGGTGGGTGTCTGCTCCCCCATCCCACCGCTGAGGAGCTTCGGGAGATCAGGGGGGACATCACCTGTCACCTCATCACCTGCAGTGGCAGCACCAACATGGATTTGGGGCCCAGCCCACCCCCCATGTGCTTTTTGGGAGGGACGCATGGCCGGGGGCTCGTCCCATGAAAGAGGAAGGGCTCAGAGGCAGCAATTCCAACTCCCAGATTCCATCCCTGGGGGACGGGCAGTGGCAGCAAGGGCACACTCACCGGAAGGGTTTGGAGACCTGGGAGCTGAACTTGGTGAACTCTCCCGGCGCCGTCCACTCGGTGCCCAGCTGGGAAGGAAGGAAAGAAGGAAGGTGGGTGAGAGAACAAGGATACCCCACCAAAGCCCGCCAGCTTCCTGTTACAGGAGTTAACACCAAGGAAATCCTGGAGCAAGTGTTAAATCTGTTACTCTGGGACCATAAGCTGGTATTTGGCAGCTCCAACCAGGATGGGACCAAGGAAGGTCCTCTGGAAGCCAAACCAGGCCTGGCCAGGGGCTGGGCTGAAACAGCCCAGCATTCCCAAAGGAGCAGACAAAGGAGACCTCCCTGGAGCAGAGAGAAGCAGACGGGTGATCCTGACAGCACATACCTTGCCCACAAAAGCAACGAGCCGGGAATTGGATGGACTGTCGTCGGAGCTGAGCCAGAACTCCGAGTTGTCATCCGACGCCACAGAAAACTGGAAATCCCCTGCGGAGAGCCAAGGAGAGGGTCACAGGGACCCTCGGTGGCACAGGCTCAGTCCCAGTGCCTCGTGGTGAGACAGGGAAACAGGGATGGACAGACAGAAGGGATGGGACCCCACATCAGGGCTCGGTCCTGGATGGGATCAGGACTTTGCCTCCCTTGAAGGCAACCGGGGAGAAGGGCCTTTGTTCCAGAAAAAACCCTCCTGCCCAGGAGCCGGGTGACTTCCTGTGGTCAGGAAAAGGGGAGGGAGGCAGCTTCCCCACGATGCTGCATGGGAGAGAAAAGGCCAAGCCCCATCACTCACCATCCTTGAAGGGATGGATGTAGCCAAAAATCCTCAGCCCGTAGTTCTTCCACTTGGGTGACACCGCCAGCTTCTTCACTGTGGTGCGGGTCTGCGGGGCAGATGGGCAGGGAATCACGGGACAATCCAGGACTTGCTCCCACATCACCCAGACCTGCCTCCAGCCCACCAGCACCAGGACTCACGTGCGGGAAGAGCGGGAAATGGAGGTTCTTCCTCAGGTGCCTCACGGCCCCGCCGCACCAGTCCTCGAAGACGTGCAAGTTTGCCTTCCCTTTGTACTGTGGGACAAGAGAGGGTGGTGAGCAGGGCCTCCCTTCCTCCATCACCCCCTGCCTCGGCTGCCCCCTGCCCGCCTACCTGCTCGTTCCAGGGCAAAGCCTGCTTGGTCAGGTTGAGTTTGGGGTGGGTGGCGGCTTGATTGGAGCGCTGACCCCTGGAAAACCAGCCATCCACGTCCTGCCCGTCATTCTGCCAGAGGGAGACAGGAGGGGGATGAGGGCCAGCCTGGCTGTGCCTGCAGGATGTCTCCCTGCATCAGTGCTGAGGCCCTGGCACGGGCTGCACAGAGAATCTGTGGCTGCACCACCCCCAGAAGTGTCCAAGGCCAGGTTGGACAGGGCTTGGAGCAACCTGGGATAGTGGAAGGTATCCCTGCTATGAGCGTGGAACTGGGTGGGATTTAAGGCCCCTTCCAACCCAAACCAATGCGCAGATTCCATGATCTAAACATGTTATTTCGGATGTCGAGTGTTGCCAAACCAAAGCGAAAGATTTCACAGCTCACGGCAAAGGAAAGCAGGAGGAGGCACAAAAACATTGGCAAGGTGTCCCAGGCGGCCGCTTCAAAATGTTCCAGCTCAACTTGTTTCCCTTCTTCTGCCCAAACTTCTCCAAAACACTGAGTTTTCTGTTCATCCGAAACGTCGGGCTGGTCTGAGGGGCTGCTGGAAACGGAGCAGTTCAGGCTCCATCTCCGAAAGAGCAGAGGGGATGATCTCTAGTCCTGAGCAGAGGAAGCAGGATGTCTCTCCACTCCCCCTATTCCTTTAAAGGGGATTAGGTTAATCCCATTGCTTGTGTCTTGTAATTCAGAGGGATTAAGTGACCACTCAACTGCCCTCGATGTCGATGTCGGGGTGGCACGGAAGAGCCAGGCACTTCTGGGGTCCTTCCAGAGCATCCTCCTCTTCCTCTGCCCGCCCCCAGAGCACCCTCCTATCCCACAGACAGGGGAAGAGCTGCCCAACCAAACCCATTCATGTCCGGGAGGAGGGAATGGTGCCCTTGGAGAATGTTACAAGGGAGGTTCCTGTGCCACACTCTCACTGCAAGGATTCGCCCTCCTCCCAGGAAAAGCCAAGATACGATTCCTGCTGTGCCCTCCATCCTCAGCCTCTGCCTCCCCCAAGCACCTCAGATTCCCCCTCTGCCCACCTGTCAGGACCAGCAGCTGACCCCCTGTTGGGAACTGGCAGGGGACACCCCGTGTCTGCCCCTCCCTTCCCTCCCACCTGCTCCAAGACCTCTTGGTGGCAACAGCCTGGACAAGGGACAGCTATGAGGAGCAGGGTGTCCTCATAGCTACAACTCCAAGTGCCTCCTGGGCTGCGGGCAAGAAGGAGACACCATGTCCAGCCTCTGCTTGGAAGGAACACCTGGGGTACCCTGGGCCCAGTCTGGGATGGAGCAGAGGACACTGGAGGAGGTTTGCTGTGCCCAGCAGAGCAGGACTTGCAGAGCAGATGAAGCCAGACCCTCCTCAGAGTAAGGACACACAGAGTAGGGTGTAGGATATTTAGTGGGCCATCCCACCCAGTTCCACCACTGACCTCCACGTTCCCATTCCCACTCCCCATTACCATCAGATCCTCCTCGCGGCTCTCGCTGGAGTCCTCGGCCTTCCTGCGCCGCGCCGGGGCCACCGCCGGCCTCCTGCCAGGATCCGTCACCTCTCCCGGCCTCTCTCCATCTGGGAGGGAAGCACAGGAGGGGTCACACCACGGCCCCCTCACCCCAGCACCGCTGCTCTTTCAGGGACACCCCTCTCCCAGTGGGCACTGGCATCACCGCTGTTCCCAGGGACACGGAAAGGGGACGGGGGTGGGGGGGGGCTGTGATTCCCCTCACTACATTTGCACTAAGCAGCTTTGCAGCAGCTCGGTGGCAGCAGGTTTAATTACACCCCCGCGGCTCCCGGCCCTTTACACGAGGGATGCGGGATAAACCCTCACTCCCCGTCCATCCTTCGGGATGGACCACCCTCATTTTAACGGGGGAATCACCTTCATTCTAAACCACCCCCTTTCCCTCTCAAACGACTTGGAAAATATATTAGTTATTTGGGGAGGGGGGCACATCCCCTTTGTCTGCCACTCGGTGGGACAGAGAGAGTCTGCAGTCCACCCACGGCCCGGCTCCGCAGTCCAACCCAGAGCCAAGGAAAGCTCAGGACACGACTCTCAGAGAGGTGCGTGCCCAAGAGACACCTCCACAAACATCTGAGTCCCCCCCAAAAGACAGCCACCCCCGCACGGCAAGGAGGGGAGGGCAAGCAGTGACCCCCAGCCACAGGCATCACGGAAAGGGATTCACCGACCCCCTCCCCAAGGGTATGGAGAGGTGCCCCTGCCCCTCCACACCCTCCTTTCCCCCACCTCCAACTGCAGCAGCCTCAGCAGTTGCCACAGCCCGGCTTGGGATGCCCAGAGCCCCCCAGCACACGCCTCCCCGCTCCATTAGTATTCCAGCGGCTGCACAGCCGGGCGTCTCCTTGGAGATGGCAGCGCAAATCCCATCCCCATGGCAAGGACAGGAAATTAAGCTCTAAAGCCCCTTCTTCTGCTCCCAGCCATTCTTCAGCCGCTGGCAGCCCCGACTGCCTCCTGGCAGCTCCTCCCCGCCCGGCTCCATCCCCGCATCCTTCCTCCTGTGCTGGGGAGCAGCAGGGCCGGAGTCAGCACTCGTCCCCTCCAGCCTCACACTCCCCAGCACTCCTGGGTGGAATTAAAGCCCATCCTCGCCGCTGGTCCAGCACGGAGGAGCCACATGGACAGCATCATTATTCCCCCCCCCAGCGCTGATCCGTGGATTAATCACGGGCACGAGGAGCTCAGTGCTCCCAAGGGACCTGCCCAGGGATGGGATGGTATGCAGTGTGCCTCTACCACCCTCGGAGAAGATAAATCTGTCTCCCACGGGATCTGCTGGCCTGGCATCGGTTTGGTGCCACAGATAAACCCCTTGGACAGCCTCGGATGCCCAGGTTGGGTCCAGGTGAGCCATCACCATCTCGAGCTGCATCCACAGGAATGACTGGATGTGGCCACTCTCTGTGCCCTCCTCCGTGCCAGGACAGGGCCTGGCTGCAAGGCACTGGGTGAACAGGTGGGAGATTATTTGATATAAACTGGAGCAAAGCACGGGAAAAAACCCCATGAGTTAATCCAGGCTGGGCAGGCCCATCCTTGGAGCTCTCAGGAGCCAAAGCCACGAGACCCCTGCCCACCTCCCATCCCACATCCCAGGAGGAGAGAATTCACTACCAAAGCCCCAGGAAAGGCTTCCATGACCACCTGTATCCCCTGGCAATTTAACTATCAGAGAGGAAAGTGAAGGGCAGCCAGAGCCAAACCCCCGACTGCTGGTCAGGCTGTGGGGAAACGGGAACCAGTGGCATCGGGATAAGGGGGTGGGTCTGGGCAGCACAAACAAATGCCACTGCTCCCCCCCCAAAAAACCCAGTCCCTTTGGTCTGAACTGCAGGAGGAGCATGTGAGGGGCAGGAGAAGAGGAGGGAGCAGGCAGTGCTGGGAGGAAGGCGCATTCCAGTTCCTCCCAAGCATCCTCACAGCCCATGAGCTGTGCCCAGCATCCCACTGAGATGCTGCATCCATCCCCTCGGCCAGGCTCCCTCAAGGAACAGAAAGGGTGGGTGAGGGGTGGGGGAAGGTCTGAGGATGAGCAGGGGATGGGGGATGCTCGGGGACGGGAATGGAAGCACTAAAAGCTCTTCCCCTGAGCGATGCTGCTGCTTCTGGAGCAGCGAGGAGGGGGCAGGAGGCACAAACCATCACATGAAGCACATCTCTGAGTCACAGCAGCCTCCAGACAGGAAGCCAGGGCCAGGATCCTCATCCTCTCTGTGAGCCCATGGGTGTGAGGGACCCACACAGACGATGGCTCCCGAGGGAGGAGCATCCCCACAGCCCCGCTCCAAACTCCCTGCGCTCGGCTGGGAAGCACAGAGAGCCTTTCACATCCCACCTCCTGCCTCCCACCTCCTCCTCCTCCCCAGCCCCCAACACAGCCCCTTTCTTCCGCCCGGGGTTTCATCTGGCCCCTTTCCAGACCCTGCGACACGGAGCGAGGTGACATTTAAACCCAGACACAGCTGCAGCAGAGGTGGTTTCCTTTGGGAAACCCAGTGCTTTCGTTCCCAAAATTTTTTTTCCGGCGCAGACACGGCCTAGGAGTGGGAACATCCCTGCACAAAACCTCTTAACGAGATGTTAAGTGATTATAATTAGTCAGCAAGGAATCAATATCACAACCCCCTCCTTCCAGTGCCACAAAACCGCACGGCTGCCCGCCAGCAAAAAATCCTGGAGCTGACAAGCACTAACCAGGAGAGGTGGCCCCGACACTTCCAAGCTCGACTTGGGGTCCCAAATCCCTCTTGGGCAATGACAGGCCCCCAGATTCCCCCCCTCCCATTTCCCTCACTGTGTATCCGATGCCCTTCAGGCCCAGAGTGAGCTGGAACAGCTCCCACGGGACCCTGCCCCATCCCAGCAAGGCTGATGTTCACTCCCAGCCCTCAGCACAAAGATATTCCAGCCTGGGATGCAGCCTCTGGAAGAGGTCACTGGGAATTTCGGGGTGCATTTCACCCCACAAACGTTCCACCCTCCAAGCTCTGCATTGCCCGTGGGGTCACCATCCCGCTCCCAGCTTTCCGGTTTGGTTTATCTCCACCAGCCCTGGGTGCTTCTAAACCCTCCCCTTACCCCCGGTACCACAATCCCCAAATCCTCCTAAAACTCGTTTCCAGCACTCCCAATACCCCACTCCATGCTAAATCCCAGCGAACATCCAGCCCCGTGCCCTCACCAAGAGCCACTTGAGGATTTCATTACCATTTTTCCCCCACCTCTTCTTTTTTTTAACTTTCCTTTCCACCTGGTGCCTCAGCGTTTCCACCCCATTGACTCAGAGCAGTTTCCAGCCGGGAGAACACCGTAATGGCCTCATTACTTCCAATGAGGAATCCGTGTGTTCAATTAGGCAGAGGAGGGTAATTATCTACTTGGAGAAGATCAGGAAAGTGAAGGGGGGGGGGCTGTTTTATCAGGGACCGAGCCCCTGGATGCTCCAGCTCCATGTGTCCCCCCCAGCTGGGCCAAGGGGACACGGGGACCCCCAGGATCATCCCCCCCTACACCTTCACTGTGCCCCCAGCCCCACTTGGCTGGGTCTTCCTCACTTTACACCCCATCTCCCCCCCCAAATCACCTAAAAGCCTCATGCCCTGCACGTGCAGCCTCCAGAGCGTCCAGCTGCTTGCTGATACTCAGCTTAATGAGTAATTAACCTTTTTCCTTACTAATGAACTAGGCAGCACCGGTGGCACACACAGGCTTGCAGTGGCCAAATCCAAAAGTCATCTCCAAATTCCTTTTGGTGCACAGACCCCCTGGAGTGACATTTTTCCCTAAAACTCTCCCCCAGCCCCTCTCCATCACCCAGTGGGTGTCCAAAAAGGCTCAGCGTGACCTGAGCTCCAGGTTTTAGGCACCCACTGGAAAATACCAGTGCAAGGAGCAGCACCTCCCTGGAGTCTTGTCCTTGACAGCTGGATCCAGCATTCCCTGAGGAATCACACCCCTCCAGAGCAAAAACTACATGGCTTTCCCTTGGGAGCACCCTGAGGGGCTGGCGGGGATGCAGGGGACGTAGGGAGGAGCAAGGACAGGCACCTGCCAGGCTCAGAACCCGACAACACCCTGGCACACGGCGTGCTGAGCATCCTCCCTGCAGGAAAACCTCGGCTCACCCTCACCCCGCTGCACCCCGGCACCCAGAGGGACTGGGATCCTTGGTTCTCCCAGCCAGCCGGCCACAGGGATGCTCATCCCATGATGCCCTCCCAGCCTGAGGTTGCTGGTCCCAAGGTCCAGACACGGTGGGGACACGGGACAGCTCCATGGGATAACCACGGGGACCCAGGGCAGCAGCCTGGGGACAGCAGTGGGGACACCGGGTAGCCCCCCGGGATAACTGTGGGGACACGGAGCGGTGGTTCGGGGATAACAATGGGAACGTGGGAAGTCCCTGGGGACAACAGCGGGAATATGGAACAGCCCCTCGCGGACAGAGGACAGATCGTGTCCCTTTCCCACCCAGCAGGACCCCGGTGTCCCCTCCCCCGGCCCCGCTTCCCTTCCCTTCCCGCCGAGCCGACGTTCAGCCGCCTCATTTCCTGCCTCGCTCGTTTCGCACTTTTCCCGATTTTACCTTAAGGGCCCCAAAATTTGCAGGATCATGCTGCCGCTCCGGTCGGAAACTTTGCGTTTGCCAGCCGAGGGGCTTCGCCAGCTCCCGGGGCGGGGGGAGAGAGGGACGGACTCCGAGCCGCTCGGGAAAAGCCTCTTCCTCCAAACAACAGCCACTAAATCCCGTTTCCTTCGGGTTTT
>WEKX01005662.1:206849-224856 GCA_013390025.1 Pitta sordida | reverse complement strand
GGGGCAAGGGTATGGTTTATCAAAGGGACAACATAAATACTGATTTTCGGCTCTGATTTTTGGCCACTGGGACCCTGTGGCTGAGGAGGGGAGGAGGAAGCAGAGAAACTCCTCTGGAAGAGGAGCTGGGACCGGCCAACTCATTGCAGCAACACAGGGAGACATGCCCGGCTGGTCCCCGGCCAGGACAGGACACTGCTCCCTGCTGTCCCCTCCCAGGGCTGGAGCCAGCCCGTTCTGCCTACACGGGACTAAAATATCCCTTTTTTTGAGGATAAACCCCCTTTACTGCCAACCAGACTTAGCTTTTTATCCCAGCCCGGGCACAGCACTCGGTACCAGAGCGAGGGGACGGCGCGTCCCTTTGCCCTGCCAAGAGCTGCAGCTAATTAGGGGCTGCCGGCTCTGATGAGGCCGAGTAATTACACGGCGGCAGAGTCCCTGCTCCTGTCCTAAGCACTCCCAGATGCCGCGGGGCTTTATATAAACCCGGCCGAGATTGCTGGGGTTGGTTTGGCGAGGACGGGGCGGGCGGCCCCTCCGGCATTCCCTGCTCCCATTCCCCCGGGGCTGCTCCGCTCTCGGTCCCCGGGAACGGCGGGGCGGGAGGGGAGGATGCTGCGGGGACAGGAGGTGGGGACACCGTGTCCCCAGCAGCCCGTCCCTGGGGTTTCTGCCACACCGAAACTGTCCCCGAGCGAACCCAGGGCGGCTCTTGCCTCGCCCCGGGGCTGCCCGTGCCTGGAAAAACACTGGTCGTGTCATGGATCGCTGATGTCCAGACTTCCTGCAGCCCTTTCAGAAGCCGAGCTGGGAAGGATTTAACCCCTAAGCTGCTTGAAAAGAGGGGGAATAAACGTAGACGAGTGGTTTGAAAGAACAACTTTTAGCTCCACATACACTCGCCAAATAACTCCACAGTGACACACGGATATAATTTTGCGGCAGTAATTAGCAGGCAAAGAAAGAATGTGTAACAATTAACTAAATCTTTGAAGATAAGAATTGTGTATCGCAGAAGGGAGGGGGTCGGATGCAAAGGTTTTTGTAAAGGTAAAAACCTGAAAGACCACGATACATATAAAGAATTTCCTGCAAATAAAACTTGAAACCAGGTGAGTATTCCGAAAGCTTTGAGTTTGTAGGTGGTTGTGTGGCAGCAATTAGAAAAGAACGTGCCATAGGTGATGAGGTGATAAAGGGGCTTAGCTGAGTGGAAAGTAGCAATTAAAAAAGGAAAGTACCAAGGGCATAATACTTGTTAGGAGAGAATGTAAAAGAAGAGATAACTGTCCAAGGGCAGATCCAATCAGAACATAAAAGTTTAATTGAGCTCCTGAGCCGTTTGTAAAACTTGTTTGAAATGGCCATTTTCAGGCTCGATTTCGTCTCCACGGGCACTTGGGGGTATGAGAAGGGGAGTGTGTGGGGGGGGCTCAGATAAGATGACCCCCACCCAGGGTCACAGCTCCGTGGGCACCACCCCCTCCCCGGGGACACAAGGACAGGGGGTGGCACACACAACCCCGGGGGACAAAGGGCTCATGGCACAGCCAGGGACCCAAACTCTGCCCACCATTACCTTGCCCCTCCCCTCGCGGATCTGCTGCTCTGGCGGGCAACACCCGCGTCACCCGAGGTTTAGGGGGTCCTGCCGGGTGACCTCTGGATCCTGCCGGGTGCTGTGGGGAAGGAGATGCTCTGCCCTGTGACAACAACAAAAAAACCCCCCAAAAAACCTCGTGTGAGACACAGGACTGGTTCCTCCCCAAACTGTTGCTTCCAGGGGGCAAAGCTGGGGCTGCCTCCGTACCCTCCCGCAGGGCAAAGCGCTGCCCCGACTCCAGCACAGCTTCCAGGGGGGATGCCGGAGGGTCCTTGGAGGTCTCGGTCACTTCCATCCTGCTCTCCTCCGTGGTGAAGGTGAAATCCAGTTTGTTGCCCAAGTAGGAGACGCCGGAGACTTTGATCTCGGTGATGTCGTGGGGAAAGGCAGGATTGAAGGGGAGGCTGGACCTCGTGAACCTGGAAAGGCAGGAGTGTGTCAGTGGGAGCCACAAAGGAGCCAGCTCTGGAGTGTGGCCACCTCTCCAGGCATTTCCACCACGTGCACCCCAAGAGGAGTCCGAGAATGTCCTCAGTGCATCCAAGGGATCTCTGGGAAAATCCCAAACGCACTGATGGAGCATCTGGTGAGGAGCTGCCTGAGCCACAGTGTCACAGCCCAGCACCCCAAGACATTCCTGTCTCACTCACGTTCCACAGCTGGGGCCTGGACTTTCCTTTAGTTTGGATTTTACTCTTTATTTTTTTTTTCCAAACCAAAAAAAAAAAAAAAAAGAGAAAAACATATAATTTTTTTCTTCTGAGGCAGCCCAGTTCCAGACACTGACCTCAGCTGCCACTGTCACGGTTCGTGGGGCTGGAAATCCAGCACAGCTGTCCATGCTCCTTCTCCAGAGATAATGGAACAACAGCCAGCCCGACTCTCCCTCCATCGCCGACCCAAAGCCAAACAGCCCGTGCGGGCGTTGGCTCCGGGCGAGGAAAAAACAGCCGTCACCCTTGTCTCTGATCCAAAACCTTGGCATGCAAGAGCTCTGCACCATCAACCCCAGCACGTCGAGAGGCTGGAGAGGGCTCAGGGGAGGCTGGAGAGGGCCGGGAGAGCCCCAGCACCAGGCAGGATCTGTGCCCTACGACGGGAACAGCAGGAGCACCGCCCTGAGGGATGCGCAGAGTCACCCCAACCTCCGGAATGTTGGCGGGAGCCCCAAAGCCTGTGGCTTGGGACTGCCCAGCCCAACACACCTCAGGTGCCTGGAGACCTCCCAGCGAGGCCGAAGGCGAGGCCGAGGTTTCCAGCTGGGAACTGGTGGGGTTTCCCAGCAGCTCTGGCCACACACACACACACACACATGGAGTGAAAACACGTAGTTAGGGCCGGAGGTTTCAAAAGGCGGGATCCAGCCTCAATTAAACCAAGAACAGGCCCAAGAGACGATGGCTCCAGGGTAGAAACCACCAGATAGGAGGCACAGCTCCGAAATTACATGAACAGCTCCACGTTTTCCCGAGGTATTTTAAAGCTGAGGCGATGCCTGCTCAGGGAGCCACGTGTGTGCAGGGGGCCATAGAGGGGCTGCAGGAGGTGTTTCCTCACCAGATCCAAAGGAGACAGGATGACTTTGCAGCTGAGCCTGAGGCTCAGGGGATGACATTTCCCGGATGTGCCCTGGGGTGAGTCTCTTACCTGTTCCCAATTGTGCTGCTAAAAATCAGGGAAGTTTTAAGGGAGGAGCAGGGATTAAATGTGGCAGCACAGGTCTCACCTGAACCCCGTGCAGCCGAAGAGGATGGCTTGCAGGAACCCACCCATCCCTGTCAGGAAGTTCACAGCTCCTGATCCATCCGGGTTCTCCACCCAGACCTGCTCCGGCGAGAGAAAGGGGCAACTCAGCAGCTGATCTGGGACAGTTTTGTAGGTTTGAATCTCGCTGTCCCGTCCCTGCCACACATCTAGGATGTCTTCCAGAGGGGTGTCACCCAGTCGGGAGCGGGTGAGGCACAAGCCAGAGGGATTTGCAGCTCACCTTGAAGGGCTCTGTGATGTTGCTGAAGCACTTGTGCAGTTGGCTCTGGGCTCGCTGCACCTCCTTCAGCTCCAGCCAGCCCACAGCAAACATGCTCTGCCGGGGAGGGAAAGGCTCTGTCACTGCTGCTGGGGCACAGCCCAGCACGGCAGCACCACCTCTGCCACCATTCCGAGCCAGAGTGAACGTCCCCAGCCCTGCTCTGCCCACCCTGCAGGTCAGATGAATCCTGCCTGATGGGGCTGGGTGGAAACAACGCCCTCACACCTGAATGAATCCCAAGCCCCCCTCGGGATGGGAACAATCCCCTCTGTGCCACCCCCAGCCCGGGCTCTGCCCTCTCCTCACCCAGGTCATGGCTGGCCCGGCCGGGTCGGTGATGGGTTCGTACATCTCCAGGTCGTTCCTCCGGACCTCGGCGCTCATGGGATGCATCAGAGGGAAGCCGAGCAGGACCACGTCGGCTTGTTTCACCAGCTCACCTGGGGGAGAGGGGCCGGTGGGACCACGGGGCACTGGCTGATGGATACACCTGACTGTCACCAAGGGGTTCGGAGCAACCTTGTCACCTGCAGTCAAAGTCTCTTCCTGCCCTGAGTCCCCAGATTTCTTCATTTGTTGAGCCCACTAATGAGGTGGGAAGACGGTCCCCAGGCCTGGTTCTCTGCACTGCCTGGGAAGCAGCAGGGACTCCTCTTTCACCATTCCTAAGTCTGAACCTGTCAGAGCCCTGCTCTTTCCAGGATCAACAGTGTGACTCACAGCTGCCTCCAAGGGCTGTCACCTCCTCCCTGCTCACCTGGGCTGTAGCCGTCGTACTCGGGGTGATATTTCCTCTCTTCATCAAAGGGCACTTTGAGTTTCCTGGCACAGTCCTCCCACTCCTCTGGCACCGGGAGCAGCAGGTCCCGAGCGACTTCAGCAGCAAAGTTTAGGCTGGAAAGGAAGAGGAACAAGGTTTTACATCAGGGACAGGTGGCAGGAGAAAGGGGAGAGAAGGAGACGGCTGAGGTGCAGGAAAAGCTGCTGTGATAGAAGAGGGGTCAGAGATGGAAACAGGAGTAACAGCTTGCACTGGGAGCCCATTCCTCCAGCTGTGGATGTTTCCTGGAATGCAGAGGGAGCTGCTCTGCTGTGAAGGGAGATCGCTCTCAGCCTCAGATGGGCACCTGAGCAGGGGTTTGAGGAGATGGAAGAAGCGTCCCCTCTGGCCCCCATCCCTGCAGAGCCAGGCAGTGATTCCAGGAGACATTCCACACGTTACCTGCGCTGGGCCACGGCGTTGGTGTAAGCAGAGTTATCGACCTGGCAGTGATACTCGTCTGGGGGCATAACACCTGAGGGGACAGGGGGGGACACTTGGCACTTCAGCTCACCCAGGGGTTCTGGGCCCCTGCTCAGGGATGTGGCTGGAGGAAGGGGACCCTCCAAATCTCAGCTTTCCACACCCTTCCTGCGGCACAGGTACCTCTGATGTGGTAGAGCTGCTCCTCCTCACTCCACTCCATCCTGCTGCACCAGTACTGAGCCACAGCTTCCACCAGCTCCCAGCCCCCGTCCTCCTGGAAAAGCTTCTGGTCCTGGGGGAGCCGAAGCCACAGAAAAACAGGGGCATGAGGGAGACTCTGCCAGACCCAAAGTCAGCAGGAGTACGGGCAGGAGCTCTGAGAGGGTGGAGGAAAAGCACGAGGAAAGGTCAGAAAACTGGCCTGGACTGAGCCAAGAGGATGCTGAGATGCCCAGATGGGAGCATAGACAGAGGAGGAAGGGCTGAAGGAGAGGACCCTGTGGAGCAGACAGAGCAGAATCCCTCTGGAAAAGGACAGTGACAGTCACCAGGTGCCCCGTGAGTCCTGCCCCTGAGACACCCAGGAGGCACAAATTCCCTTTACCTGCGTGGTGCAGTAATACTGCTCGAAGGCCATCAGGACGTCCCCGGTGACGTGGATTTCTTGGGCTCCGTAGATCTCCTCAGGGCAGACTTCCCGGCCAGTGGCTGCACTTTCCCACGGGAATTTTGCGCCCTGCCAGAAGACATCTGTGAGACGCTCCCCCACCCCTGGCCCCTCACTGGAGCAGCCCGAGGGTAAAACCTGGGATAAGGCACAGTGTCCTCCCGGAGACATCCCCACCCTGTAGCCTTGTTCCCGCGCGTTGCACTTGGCTCCTTCCAGCATGCGGATCCGGTACTCCAGGATGGCTCGGGCAGCTTCGGGATAAAGCAGCAGGATGTTGGGGAATATCCAGGTGTCCTGCCAGGCGAGGCGGTGGGAATGACTAGATCACACCCCAGCCCTCACACCACTCCCCACTCACGAGCACAGCCCCAACTCGCCTGGTCCCAGAAGATGTGTCCCCAGTAGTCCTCTCCCTGGGTGCCATTGGAGAGCCCGCCGGGGCTGATGCCATGGAAGAGGGACCGCGGGCTGTCCCGGGGCGGGAGGGCGCTCAGCAGGTAGTAGAGGCAGCCGTGGAGGGCCTGCTGCAGGGCCAGGGGCCCGTCCAGCTCCACGGAGCAGCCCCGGCACAGCGCGGCCCACGCACGGATGTGACAGTGACGCAGGGACCCCGCAGCCACCAGGGACAGTCCCTCGCTGTAGCTCCGCTTTGCCTCCTCCTCGCTCCCGGCCACGGCCGTCAGGAACTCCCAGGATCGCTCCCGCTCCCCCCCACCCAGCGTCAGGGAGGGTGGGACAGGGGTCCAGAGCATGTGAACGGTGGGACGGGGTCCCCCCTCCACCTCAGGGACCAGCGTCTGCCCATAGACATAGCTGTGGGGTGGGGAAGAGAGTGTGGGGAAGGCGGGACACCCCCACACGCATTCAACACCCAAAGGGGACTCCAAGGTGCTGAGCTCCATTCCCATTTGGAATCTCCCTTCTCCCCACACCTCAGCTCCCACCACCATCCCACCTCCAACACGCAGGAGACTGAGGTTCACCGGGGAATCCCAGAAGGGTTTAGGCTGGAAAGGACCCCGTCCCCCACACTCACTGTGCCCCCTGGAAGTCCGGCCCTGGTGTCAGGGCCAGGTCCCGGCTCTGCGGCACGAACGGGGTCTGGAGCTGGACGGTGAGGGGCCGTGTGGAGAGATCCAAGCGCCGGATGGTGACACTGAAGGCCATCAGCTGGACCAGGGAGTGGTGGGCGTAGAGCTCCTGGGTGGCCACGTAACCAGCGCACCGGATTGTGTGGCTGAAGGTCCCTGTAAGCACAAGTGAGATGCTTTGGAACCCCCCAGGTCCCGGCATTCTTGCCCAGATTCCTGCCTCTTCCCTATCTTCCTGTTCCTGCTGGTCTTTCCCAGATCCAGTTGTCAACCAGACATCAGTGCACAGACTGAGCTTGGCTCAGCTGCTGAGGGGTGGTTTGTGCCATTAAACACTTGTTATCAGGCTTCATGACTTGCTGAGCCTTTCCCCAGCAGGGACTGAGCTACAGCCTGAAAATCATTTATTTTATTGTTACATTACTTACATATGAAAAGGGCCTTATGAATGAAACTTATTTTATGAAAAGGGGAATTTCCCAGTTGTTCCAGGAGAACAACACCCCGAGAGGAACAGAGAGTGAGAAGGCATGACTGAACAGAAGAGGAGATGAAGGCAGAGAGAGTTTAACCTCCAGAGGGGGAGGTCTGACGGGGAGATCCAGCCTTGCTCCCTGCTCACCTGTCCGGGTGTTCAGGGTGAAGGTCTCGGCCGGGTTGTCCGTCCCGGGCACGGCCATCCGCACGCTGAGGGGGCTGGGGACGTCGGCCCGGTGCGTGTCCCCCCCAGCCCCGTTGTACACGCCGCTGACGTGGAGGATGTCACGGAACACGCGGGTGCCCAGGCAGGCGTTGGTCACCGTGGGCAGCAGCCGCGGGTCCGCGGGCAGGGCCGTGGCCGTGAACACGGCGGGGTCCCCCTCGGCCATCGCCACCAACCCCTGCGGGGGAGCACGGCAGGGACAGGGGCTGAGGGGACAAACTGTTGCTCCGCTCCCTGGGGCCACCACAAAGGTGCTGCTCGCCTGCCACCAGCCACCTCCAGCTGTCTTAGTGTCCCCTCAGGTCACCTCCAGCCTCCTCTCCACACCTTGCCTCATCTCACCCCAAACCCCAGCGGCTCATGGGTTTCATCACTTCTCAGTGTCCCCCCACCGCTTCCTCCTCTGCTGCCTTATCTGTGATGGGATCTCGCCAGTCTCCCTGAACACACCCAGCCTTTTCCTCCCAGCGCTGCTCCGTGGCACTTTGAAATTCCCTGTGGATCCTGAGCTTCCTCCTCTCTCTGCAAACTGCACCCTCACTCCTGCATCTCCAGCTCAGCTTCCTGGCGCGGGACATTTAAATGTATTTATGTTTCATGTATAAATACATATATATAGAGAGAGATTAAAATATGTACAGCTATAGACACCTGACAAAAGGGAGCTGCAGTTGGCTCCTGGCAGTGCCGGGCACTGGGATAACACTGCAAGGATGGAATGAGGCTCTGAGGGACTCCGAGCTGGGAATCCAGTCGGGTCAAGAGAGTGTCCCAAAATCCCTCCCTGGCAGCAGCAGGATGCTTCTCGCAGGGGCTGAATTGTGAGTAAAATCCTGCCTTCGGGGAAGTTAAAAGCCCCAAGCCAAGCCCGGAGGTGCGGAAGGGAGGAGGTGGGTCTTGCCTTGGGTCCGGGGCTGAGCCAAACCCTGGCCGGGCAGGCGGAGAGAGGCTGCTCCAGGGACAGACGGAAGTTGCCCAATCGAAAAAGAAGGAAGGAAATTGCTTTTTTCCCCTGCTTAAAAAAAAAAAAAAGTTAGAAGAATGAACCTTGGCACGCAGGTGATTGCCCAGCCGACCTCGGTGCCCGCAGCTGGAGCGCGGAGGTCCCGGGGCTGCCCCGTTCCCAGGGAAGGAGGAACTGAAAGAGGAAACCCATGATGATTTATGATCCAAAAGCCGGTGGAGGATAGCAGTGGAGAGAGAGCAGGGGGAGCAACACACCGTGCCCCCCCCCCGTGTCCCAAGCCAGCCCCTGACCCTGCTCCGAGCCTGTTTTCCAGGGGAACGGATCTGGACTTGGGCTTTGGGGCACGCTTTCCCCAGCTTCCTTCCTGCCAGCCCTCCGTCCCGTTGTGGCTTTTCCAGGCACGGCTCCGTGCCAACCAGCCCCCTTCCTGGGTTCCTGCACCCAGGGGTGCTGCTGGGATCCAGCGCCATTCCCCAGTCCCCGACGCCCCCAACACCCGGAGCAGCGTTTCACTGAGTTATTCCCAAAGAGGGGACAAGGAAATGTGCGTCGCTGCCCAGCTGAGCTGCCCTGTGCTCTGGGGGCCACAGAAGGGGTTGGAAAGAACTGTCTCATTCCAACCCCTTACCACGGGCAGGGACACCTTTCCCAGGTGGCTCCGGGTCCTGCCTAGCTGGTCCCATCCTGGTGGTTCAGGGATCCAGGGAATGCCCCAGCAGCCTCTCTGCCCCCCGTGCTCACAGGGATTATTTTACTGACCCATCCTGCACTTACCAGATGGGCATTACACACCCGTAAATCCTCCACTGTAAATCCATAGGAAAGCTCCCTCGCAACCTGGGCCGAGTCACTCCTGCGGCTGCCGATACCCCAAGGATGCCTCGGGGAGACCCTGGTGAGCAGGGAAGGGGCAGAGCAACACCTGCTCCCAGCCGTGCTCCTTTGGTTTTGCAGGATTCCTTCGGCCTTTCATCTGTGTGGTTCCTCACCACCAGCAGCCTGGTCCTGGCACAGGCTGACTCCATGGCAAGGGGCAGGTACAGGAACATGCAGCCCGTGGTGGGGGGAAACTCTGGGGCATTGGATCCTCCGCCAGCACACATCCCACTTCCTTCCCACTGTCAGAAGGACGTGGGAAAAGGGTTTTCTGTAAGAGAATTCCTCAGAGAAAGGAGTTTGGAGCATCACGAAGTTTAAAAAGCCCAAGGGACGGGGAGGTCCCAGTGTCTCCCTCTGCTGGCCGGGCACAGCATTGCACTCACGGCCTTGGGGAGCTGTTTGGGGGCGGGGGGGAGGAAAAAAACCCAACCACAAAATAATTACGGGAAGCAAAATTAAGCAGAGAACAATTCGGCGGAAAAAAAAGAAACCCAAACAAACCAGCTTTCCATCTAAGGGTGTTCCACCCCGTGCCCTCGGAGCGCGGCAGGTGCTGTGCCAAGTGGAGGCGGGGAGGGTGGTGGCAGCGGTGACAAATGACAAGCCGGGCAGCTGCAGAGCCAGGAGCAGCGGGATCGCCCTGACAGCGCCATGAGGGGTTTCCAGAGGGGTTCCTGGCTCCTGGCGGCCGCACTGCGGGTCCCCCGTGCCCCCCGTGCCCAGTTCAGGTCCCACCCCCCCGAGCACAAGCTCTCTGCCGTTGTGAGTACCCTGGAGAGGGGCGGGGGGGTGTGAGCTGAAAAGGTGGGGACACCCCAGGCGGAGGGGCCCAAACCTTCTGCGTTAGGGACAAATTATTTTTGGTGGGGGTGAAAGCAAAAGGGGAGGGGGAGGTGACGGAGGAAGGTGCCCCGGGGGCTCCAGAGCACACTCCCACAGGGATCCATGTGCTGTTCCCCCCCTCTCAGGCTCCTGGTTCTGTTGGATTTTATCCTTTCAGCCCCTTTTTTAACCTTTGGGGTTTGGGGCACCCGCTGAACGTTCCTTGCAGCCCAGGGTGTCCCCCCAGGGAGGTGAAGCCAAGGGGCAGCAGGACACTGGTGGACCCTCAGGGACAGACCCTGTCCCCCCGTCTGGGAACACTCACCCCAAAGCTGGTGTCCCCACAGACAAGGACAGGGGCTGCTGTCACCACAGAGCCTGTAGGTCTCTCTGACACTCCTCCTCTGGGGATTTTGCCCCCCAAACCAGACCCTCCCCAGCTGGCTGAAATTAACTTTGCAAAGGAGGTTTTCACCAAAATCCTGGCTGGTTCCCCCCTCCTCCCCTTGTTTAGGGGGCTTTCCGCTCTGCCGCCATCCCAAGGTCTGCAACAAAGCCCTGCTCGAGCCTGGAGATGCTTTTCCCAGCTAAATAAATCAAAGAAAGGTGCCAGTGCAGGGGGTTAACGCTGCCCCAGTGCGCCAGAGGAGACGAGGGGCTGCTCCTGGCTGCAATTCCCAAAGTCATCTGAAAGTCAGGCACAGCTGCCTCTGGAAACGCTGCAGGCCCCAGGCAAGAGCCCCAAGGTCATTGCACCGCTCCACTTTCCCAGTGGATATCACGGCAGAGCAACATGGAGCGATGGAAACAACGAGCCTGGAGAGCACCAGCTCTGCCCACTGCCAGTGGGAAGGGCTGCACTTTCCAAACCTCCCTCCACAGCCCCACGACAGGTCCATCCAGCAGCCACAGGGCTGGGAAGAGCACAGAGAAGGGCACTGGGTCTGTGGGGTTGGATGGCACCAGTGCAGCCACCCCAGGAGCCCTGTGCACTGTGACCATGGCACAGCCCTCCCGGGAGCCCCCCACACCATGGCACAGCCATCCTGGGAAACCCCCACACCATGGCACAGCCATCCTGGGAGGCCCAAAAGCCATGGCACAGCCATCCCAGGATTTCCCCCCCTCTCCAGTCCAGCCATGCCAATGATTCCTGTTCCTTCCCCCTCCTCCAGGAGCAGGGCATCGCCTTCACCGCCATGCTGGTGTCGTTCCTGCTGCCCACAGGCTGGGTCCTGGCCCACATTGACCACTACAAGAAGAGAAACGAGTGAAGCCTCTCGGCCTGTTCCCTGCTGAGAGAATCCTGAGGGAAGAGCCCCCCCGGGATGGAACCCCTCGAGCCTGTTCATTAAAATTCATGTTTGCTTTCAGCACAACTGCTCAGTTGGTATTTTCTTCATCCACGTCGGAGTCCACAGGGAATGACCTGGAACCCTCCCCGCTGTCCAGAGGGCAGCACTCCCTCAGTAGCTCATCCCTCTGCAGCACAGTCGCCTCTCCACCGCTCTCCTCCCTGCATTAAAGGGCATTTCCACCCACCACGTCCCAAATTACCTGTGTCAGGGAAGGAGCAAGGTTTGGGTGGCCAGTGGTATCCTGGAAAAACCTCTGGAGCTCCCACAGCTCAGGGGCCGTCAGAATCCTCCCAGGAGAAGCTGTCAGTGCTTCCCACAGTGACATTACACGTTTTTGGTGCCAATCTCAAGCGGCAGCAGCAGCCCCACAACTCCCAAGTGGAGTTTCCTCCACCCCACGGCCCTGGGGATGAGGGCGAGACCTGACCAGGCACTGGGAAAGGAGATGGTTCTCCTTCGGGCCTCCTCCCACCCTCAGCCATGAAATAAAGGGAACATCTTCCTGACCAGGACACTTGTCTCCTCCACACGCTCTCCTGAAGTCAGTAAAACTCACAGGAATGAGCTGTGGAAGACAGGACGCAGCAGGAACTGGGAAAGTCCACAGAGGTTCAGGGATGGATTATTCTGGGAAAGGGGTTTGCGACGTGAAACTGAGGAGGAAACGTGTTTGTTAAAGGGATGGAGGTGACACAGAACCCCGGGAAAGGGAAGGCAGAGACGTTTATTCCGGCAATGCCTCACCCGAGCACGAAGCGCTGGTGAAAGACAAACCACCCCCTCACGTGTGTGAGCACACCCAACCCACCGGGAATCCCGGGAAAACCCTTGGATGGAGCAAAACACTCCCTTCTACTGCAGATGAGGAAGAGGGGGGGAAAGGAGGAGGGTTTGGGGAAGAGGATTTGGGAGCTGCTGCAGGGGGAGAGGGCAGAGCTGAGGACAGGCGGTGCCCCCTAAGGCCAAGGCCCCTCGGTACCTGCACCAGGATCCCCCCCCCCCCCCCCCCACCTCAGCAGCCGGGGGCAGGAGGGGTCGGGAGTGACCCGGAGATCTGGGCCAGCAGAGGGAAAGCTTCACTCCAGCACCAAAGGGTCACACAGCAAAAGGCCACGTCTGTCCTCCTCCAAAACACATCCCAGGCTGTTCCTCCCTCCTCCACCCCACCCCCTCCACGGATTCAGTGCAGTCAGTGGCCTCGGGAGCAGCAGGAATCACTCTCCCGGGGCAGTGCCAGGCCCTCTATGTCAGGATGTCGTGGGCTTGGTGCTCCACCAGCATCTCCATGCTCCGCACGTCCGTGCACCAGAACTCCAGGCGGTCCTTCATCCCTTTGATCTGCAAAGGCAAGGCCACCATGACCCGGCGCCTCAGCTCCTTCAGAGACCCCCAGCCAAGGGCCCAGACCATTCCTCAGAGCCCCAGGCACCGAGAAAGGGGGATGCCCTGTCCCTGGAAGTGTCCCAAGGACAGGTTGGATGGGGCTTGGAGCAACCTGGGACAGTGGAAGGTGTCCCTGTGCGTGGCAGGGGGTGGGACTGGATGGGCTTCAAGGCCCGTTGCAACCCAAACCCTTCTGGGATTAACAGGTTCCAGCAGCAAAATTGGCAACAGTTAAAATTAAATCAAAATTCACCAGGGGAACTGCAGCTGGACTTTCATACACTCGTTTTTGAGTTTAAAGGTAAAGACACCCTTGTGCAGTCGCCTAAAGCATTACAAGGATGAATGCAAGAAGCTCAGTACCTTCTGTACCATCCTGGACCTCCCTCTTTCCCAAGGGGAATGTCCCCCTACACCCCCAGAACTCCCAGGGGTTGCCTCATGCACTTAGAAACGAGGCAGCTGCATGGGTATCTGCATCCCTCTGGAAAACACAGCCCTGGCTTCCATGTCCCATGGTGTCTGCGTGGCTTCCACAAGGTCACCCCCTGCCCTGTCCCAGCTCCTGGCAGGTTTCTGACCACCCGTCCCCTGTGTGGATGTGAAACTACAGGCACTGTGTAAAAGGAAGGAAGAAAAGCCTGGTCCACCCCCAGGAGGCTCATTCCCAGGCTGTGACTCTTCCCAGTTCCCGTTTTGCTCCCATTACCTGCTGCAAGTCCAGCACACGTGGCTGCACCCACGTCATGTGCACCCTCTTGTCCACCTCGTCGATGCTGCCCTTCACCAGGCCCACGGACAGGGCCTTCATCACCAGCAGCTCCACCTGGGAACAGAAACAATTCCAGGCTGGGCATTGGGAGGAATTCTTCTCCATGGAAAGGGCTGTCAGGACTGGGAGGTGGCGGAGTCCCCATCCCTGGAGGTGTCCCAGGAACAACCAGGCACTCAGTGCTCTGGGTTGGGGGACAAGGTGGGGATCGGTCAGAGATCGGGCTCAGTGGCCCTGGGGGGTCTTTTCCAGCCTAAATAACTCTGGAATTCTGTGTGATTAGGACCTTCAGGACCTCAGTTTGCCTGGGCCCAACCTCACCTCGTTGACGGTGACTTTGGCACTCTTGGCAATCTCCTCAAAGGTGAGCTGCCGGTGGTTGGCCGGGCGGGTGAAAGTCATCTGAGTCCAGGGGAACAGTCCAGAAAAAAACCCAAACAAAGCAAAAACAACAAACCCATGGTTTTAGTGGTTCCCAGAGAACACACAGAGCCTCTCTTGTACTGCCCTGCCCATTTCCCACCCTGCATTTCCTGTATTTAACCCAAATAAGCCAAACGAAGTCTAACTTTCAGCTGCCACATCCCAGCTCACCTCCATGAGACACAGCAGCTGGATCTTCTGCAGCAGCAGCGCTTCGTTGGCAGCCAGGTCGGGCTGTGAGGGGAGAGAAAAGGCACCAAATCGGGTCATTGCTGCATTTCCCCTCCATGCCTGGCGGGGAGAACAGCAGGAGTAAATCCCCGGGGTGCTTCATTCAGGAGGGAGGAGGCCAACACAGCCCAGCCACCAGCCAGCTCTGATGTTTCACATTCCTTTGCTCCCTGTTTCAACTAAAAAAGTCCATGTTGCTCGTTCTGTGCTGGGAATCTAGAAATTTTGCCTTTAGCATTGAGCCTTAAATTTCGGACCTGGCAAACGCCTTTAACACCTACTAACCACAGAATCCTTCCAAATCCTTTAAAACCTCTGGATTCCTAAGCCTCCAAATTATATGTACCTCACTAAAAGCTGTTGAATTTCTAGATCCTCAAGCCAAGACCCCCCTCACCTGCTGCCCCCAGGCTGACTTGAGGGCCTGGAAGGTCTCCACGTTGCCGCTGTTGAAGGCGAAGAGGGTGTCAATGAGCCACTGGCGGTCTGTGCTCCTCAGGGACTCCAGCACGGGGTGCATGAGCTGCAGGAATGGGGCAGGGAGGGTGTTAGCAGGGTGGGGAAAAAAAAAATTTAAAAAAAAACCCAAAAAACCACCAGCTCCTGGGGTGAAGGGATGTGGCAGGACTTACCAGCTCCCCGAAGTTGTAAACGCCCTCTCCCAGCAGCCCGGCCAGCCCCAGCGTGAAGGCTCTCTCCTGCTGCTCTGAAACTGAGGGGGAGAAAAAAACCCAAACCGAAACCAAAAATAGTTTGGGTGAAGAAAAAAAAACCCACCCCAAACCAAAAATTATTTGGATTTTAAAAAAAATCCCCAAACCAACAAAACGAAACAAAACTAATTTGGATGAAAGCAGCAGTTTAAGCCCCACTGACTCCTCTCCCACCTTCCTGTGCCAAACCATTCCCAGCTGTCACCCTCTCTCCCCCGAGCCTGGAATTCGGGAGCCAGCACTCTCAGAATCCAGAGTGAAGATTTTTTGGGGGAGACTGGAACAAACTCTCCCTTCTGGCAGGGGCACACCACCATCTCCTACAGCCAGACCTGGGACCCACAGCCAAAAAAACCTCCATCAGGGTGTTCGGGGTGATCAAGCCGAGCTTGGCAAGCGGGATTTCCCAGACAGGGGAGTCACCTGGCAGGTCCTTGACCTCGATGCAGCCCAGGAAGCGCAGAGCATCCTTGTAGTAGGCGGCGTGGTTCCCCACCGTCTGGTAGTACTTGCTGGAGAGGTCGTAGAAGCGGCTGTGCACCGAGGTGACCCCGGGGAGGGTGTTCAGCAGCTCCTCCACCTCCTCGATGGTCTCCTGGGTGGGGGGTGTGAGGGGAGAGACCTGCCTTGGCACAGGGCAGGGAGCACCTGGTGCATCCCTGTGGTCCCCGGGTGACACCTGGGTGACGCAGCCAAAGCCACCACCACGGTTTCTCTGTGTGTGTATAAATGTATGTATTGGCTTGAAAAAAAAGCAGCATCCTCCCCTTCACACTGTAGTTTGGGGGGAAAAAAACACTCCAAACCACACCCAAACCAGCCCTGCAGCTCTAATGATACGTTAACTTGAAACTGAGGGAGCGGAGGTTTGAGTGAGATTTGGGGATAAATCCCTCCCTGTGAGGCCCCAGCAGTGGCTGCCAAGAGGAGCTGTGGTTTCCCAACCCCTGGAAGTGCCCCAGGGCCAGGTTGGATGGGGCTTGGAGCCACCCGGGAGAGCGGGAGGTGTCCCTGGGTGGGACTGGATGGCCTTCAGGATTCCTCCCAACCATTCCATGCTGCACACCCCCAAACCCACCACTCTGTTCCCATCATTTCAGGTTTATGAGGTGGACCTAAAACAAGGCAAGGACGACAAACCCCACATCTTTTACTCAGGGGTCAACACCCCAGGTCGCCACGAGCAGCTTCGACATCTCCCAACGAGCTCACGAGTCCCTCTGAGCTGAGACAGCCAAAGAATGTCACAGCACCCCCAAAACCCCCAGCCCAGGTGTGTGTGTGTCCCCCCACCTCACCTTGGTGACCTGCAGGTCCCCGATGTTGAGCTTGAGGGCCCCGATGGCTGTTTTGCACAGGATCACGGCCTCGTCGCTGCTCTTCACCTGCAGGGACACGGGGACCTCTTTGGAGCCGGTCACCACCTCCCTGGTGACATTCCTGCCTTAAAATCCCCAAGAAAAGGAGCAGGGGTGTCACACACACACACACACACACACACACACACACACACAGCCACAGAGGGCAGCTGCCACACGTACCTTTTCCCGAGTCTTCTCTAGGAAAGTCAGGGCCACGTTGGGATCTGGGGCAGAGAAAAAACAAAAAAAATAAACAAACAAAAGAAATAAAGGTTTTAAAAAGCAGCAGTGTCGGGAATCCCCATGGAGCTAAAGCTGACCTATAAATCCATGGTTTACTGGATTCCTGAAGGCTGGAATGTGCCTTCTCCACAGCGCGCCCCCAGCAAGGTGCTGCCAGGCTTTTCCTCACCAACCACCTCTCCAGGTGGCAGCAGCCACGATTTAACCATTTTTTAGTGGGGGGTTGGGGAGAGGCAGGTGTTTCCCCTTCTCAAAGCCCCAGAAGGACGATTAACTTCACGCACCCAAGGCCCTGGTCGCGTCCCACAGGGATCGGGGGGGGGCTAAGGGACACCACCGGGGAGAGGCAGGGGACACTCACCTGTCATCTGCCGCACCACATGAAGGATGATCTCCACCAGGGACAGGGGGTTCACCCTGCAAACGAGGGGCTGGGGGTCAGCACAGGCTCAGCCAGCACAGGACCCCCCCCAAACCTCCCCCCCAGCCCCGGGTGACTCACCTGTGCTCAAACTCACTGATGAAGTTCTCGTAGAGCTGTGGGGGGGTTGGGGACAAGGACAGGGAGCACTCAGGGGGGGAAAGGACACCCTGGTTCAGAGCTTCCCACTCTATCCCAGCGCCCCTGCAAGTGTCCGAGGCCAGGCTGGATGGGGCTCCTTCCAGGTCCCTTCCCAACCCAAGGCATTCCAGGACTTTCCCAACAGGTCGGGCACTCGGCACAGAAATTCCCGCGCTGTTCAGAATCCCAGAGCCCCAAACTGCTCATTTTACTAATTTTAGCCTTTTTTTTTTGTTTGTTTTTTAAATTATTTTTTCTCCCCAGCTGGAAGGAGGGACGGAAGGGAACGACCCAACGCTCCGCCCTGCGCTCGGCAAAACCTCTCCTTACGGAGGGAAACGGATTAAAAATTTTAAAAAAAATTAATAAAAAGGGGATTTTCTAACCCCGCACCTCCCCAAAAATATTGTAATTTTGGCAGGATTTTCAGACGGGCCCTGCGAGGACAAACACCCGCCGGGGCCACTGAAGAGGGGAGGCACAGGCCGAGCTCTCCCTGGGCCAAACCCTGCCCCGTTCCCGGTGTCCCGGTGGGATCCGAGCCCCCGGGAATCACATCCCCCCCTGCCCTCCTCACCTTGATGAGCCCATCGCCCTGGGCGAAACACGGGTCCTGCACGAAGTCCAGCACCTGCAGCGTGAGCTGGTGCCACAGCCTGAGGGGACACACACACACAGAGACACAGAGACACAGACAAAACACCGCGCCGTGAGCACCGGGAACACAAACCACCGGCAATTCCCATTATCCCCCCTCCTCACTTCTTGTTGTAGAGCTCCTCCAGGCGGTGCCACACGGCGGCCTGGCCGGGCCCCGCGCTCTGGCTCTGCTGCAGGAACCCCGGCACGTCCTTCATGGCGGCGGTGGGACCGGAGCGGGACCGGGACCGGGACGGGAGCGGGGCGAGGAGGCCCCGCCGCCACTGCCGGCGCTGCGCACTCACTTCC
>WEKX01005662.1:191454-206779 GCA_013390025.1 Pitta sordida | reverse complement strand
TACGGGGGGGGGCGGTGTCACATCCCTGCGGTGGCGGCAGGGCAGTGTCGCCATCCCTGGGGAAGGCCGGGAGAGACTCTCCCCGGTGTCCGCTCGCAGCTCTCCTGGGCTTGCCACGCCCGCTCTGGACCGCGCACAATGCCCGGCTCCGGCGGCGCTAATTTTCTGGGAGAAGCTGTTCCCGGCGGATAATGCCTGTTCCCGAACTGCTAATGGCTGTTCCCGAGCTTTGGCAGTGGCTGTTCCCAGCCCAGCTGTGTCCTTTGGGCACCCACCCACCCACACACACACACACAGGGAGCTCTCCCAGGGAAATGACAAGTGTCACCCTGGCTGAAGCTTCGACTCGGGGCATGGAGATGTCTCCTGGATCCCAGAGCGGTGTAAAGGGACACTGAGACTGGTGATTCCCACGGCCCTGTGTCCCAAAAAAACCCCTCTCACGCGAGTACCGGTGACACATTTTAGACCCACACAGAGGAGCAGCTGCTCCCGGGTTTGGGTCGGACCGCCAGCCAGGCTTTCTCCTAGCGAAGCCCTGGCACAAATCCTGCCCGTGGAAGAGCTCCCTGTGGATTTTTTGGGTGTTTCTTTTCTCCCCCAGAGCCAAAGCTGCCGTCGGCCGTCTCGGAACGCGCCTGCTGTGCTTCCCTCCCGTGCCCAGCGGCATCCGAGGCTCCAGGCCCTTCTCTCTGAGCGCGGCTGCCAGAGCCCTTTTGGGCAGGTGGGGAGGCGATGGAGGGAAGGAGAAACTCACCTTGAGGGATGTGGCCGAGCTGCTCCGGAAAACGGAATGTCGTCGCGTGGTGGTGATGGCCGGCGCCGGGATCAGCACTCCCAGCGGCATCCCCGACTTCAGGTGATGCCCCCAGTCCTCCGGGTCCTGTGCCAGTGCTGGGAGAGCCGAGACCTCTCCGTGGAAAGGGTTGTTAAACACCGGGAGGGGCTGCCCAGGCTGGCGGTGGTGGAGCCCCCATCCCTGGAGGTGTCCCAAGGAAGGACTGGATGCGGCACTCGGCGAGGATCGGGCACAGGTTGAGCTCGATGACTTGGCAGGTCTTTCCCCACCGAAATGATCCTGGGGTTGTGTCTGCAGCCCGGGTCGTGCCGGTGCTGCAGCCCCTCTCAGCTGCCCCCCCTGTGCCCGCAGGTCCCCCGGGAGCGGCCTGTACAGCAACCTGGAGCAGTACGACATCCCCTACCCTGAGGCCATCTTCGAGCTGGGCTATTTCTTTGTCAACCCCAAGCCCTTCTTCACCCTGGCCAAGGAGCTCTACCCGGGCAACTACCGCCCCAATCTCGCCCACTATTTCCTCCGGCTGCTGCACGACAAGGGGCTGCTCCTGCGCCTCTACACCCAGAACATCGACGGCCTGGAGAGAGGCGAGTTCCCTCTCCCCACCAGGGAGAGCTGAGCGGGGAGAAGCAGGATGTGGGAGTTGCAGGCAGTGGGGGGAGTTGTGTGGCTCAGCCCTCTCCCACCGCGCTGTATTCCAGAGGCTGGGATCCCTCCCGACAGGCTGGTGGAAGCCCACGGCACCTTCGCCACTGCCACCTGTACCGTGTGCCGGAGGAACTTCCCCGGGGAGGACTTCAGGGTGAGTGGGCCCAGCCGGGCATCCACACAGCAATTAACACTGGGGGGGCATTAATTATTACACGTAATAAAAAATAGGCACAGGTCCCAGGTCCTGTTCTTTAGCCCTGGGAACAGGAGGTTTATGGGAAGGGCCAAGTTTGGGGGTCTGGGCGTTGCTGTGAGGACACATCATGGTTCTGACGCCCTGTGATGAGCAGTTTTGGGGTCTCTCCTTCCAGGGGGATGTCATGGGGGACAGGGTCCCTCGCTGCCCTGTCTGCACGGGGATCGTCAAGCCTGACATCGTGTTCTTCGGCGAGCAGCTCCCGCAGCGCTTCCTCCTGCACCTGACAGACTTCCCCATGGCAGACCTGCTCTTTGTCATTGGGACATCCCTGGAGGTCTGGGAGTACGGGAAACCCCGGGGGAAAAAAGCACATGGAAAGCCGGGCCCAAGGGGACTCTGGAGGGGAGAGAAGGCTTAGAAAAGAGAGAAGGCGAGAAACTGGGTTAGGGAGGTGAAATCCGAGGTGGAGGGTAAGAAACAGGGTGCAGGAGCTCTGAGAGACCCTCTGGCAACTGGGTACCTGGAGAGCTTGGGGCTCCCTGAGGAAAGGCCAGCAGGTAACTGGTGACACTGTGAACCCGTTCAGACCCAGGCACAGCGGTTCTGAGCCTGGAAATCACATCCGTGGCAAAGGTGACGGTCTGACGGTCCCTCTGCCCCCTGGGTTCCCCCCTCAGGTGGAGCCCTTTGCCAGCCTGGCCGGAGCCGTGCGCAGCTCCATCCCCCGGGTCCTCATCAACCGGGAGCTCGTGGGCCCCTTCGCGTGGCAGCAGCGCCACAACGACGTGGCCCAGCTCGGGGACGTGGTCGGGGGTGTCGAGAAGCTGGTGGAGCTGCTGGGCTGGGACGACGAGATGCAAGCGCTGATCCAGAGAGAGAAGGAGAAGGTGGGAAGAGGCTCAGAGCCCCATCTCTGCCCCTCAGCCTCTGTGTTCCCTGTGCTGGAGTTATCCAGGGAGGATAACTGTAGCTGTGCTTGTTGGGGTCACCTTCGCAGGGAGGGGTCACAAAGAAGGGCAAAAGGGCTGAGGACACCCAAACCCACAACAGAGCTCTGTGGGCTGAATGCGCCCAGGGTAAGACAGGAGGATGAGGATCTGCCCATCCCAGATGAAACAGGAGCGTGGCAAAGGGCAGGATTTGGGCTGAATGTGAGGGCTTTGATCACTTCGTCCCCTGTGCCACTCACACATCCGTAACCTTCTGGGATCTGCAGGAGTGAGAAACTGCAGGGGAGCAAGTTCTTAATGACTTAGAGCTCAGTGCTGACATTAATTACTACACCCTGTTAGACCACTGGGAAGATTTTTCCATGGTTGACATCCGACAGTGGTATTTTTTAGGGATACACTGCCCACATGTGACTTCTTTGTAAAATCTGGCTTCGAGGTGCCAATTTTAGCAGCCACCATCGTTCCTGCTTTCATCAGATTACGAGGCAGGAATTCAGTAGGAATTCTTAGCTTCTTGGTCAGGTTTTGGATTCTTCAGTAAAAACATTTTGGGGACCAGCCGGCCCTTGGCTCAATGCCTGTGCTGCTCTGAAGTCCCTGATGGATAAGGCTGATAAAGCAGGAAAACCAAGGCCAGGCTGGACAGGGCTGGGAGCAACCTGGTCACGTGGAAGTTGTCCCTGCCTGTGGCAGGGGGTTGGAACAGGATGAGCTTTAAGGTCCCGTCCAACCCAAACCACTCTGGGATTCTGGGGTCCTGTGAAAGCTGTGGGGATGGTGCTGGGGCTGGAATGTTCGATGCTCCCAAGAAAACGCTGTCACCTCCCTGTTTTCAGCTGGATGCAAAGGACAAGTAGGACGGTGCTCCGGCCACCCCTCAGCAATGTCCAGCCGTGAATGTCACCAGCAAGTGGCCGTGGGCTCGGGGCTCGTGCCAGCACATCCCCTGAGCTCTGTGCCTGCAGCTGGCTGCCTGGATCTCCCTCCTCAGGAGCCCCTTGGAGGGGCTGGTTGTACGGAGCAGGAGCTGGAATGCCACGAGTCAGGAGCGAGTTTCCCAGCTCCCACTGGACTGGGGCACCCAACTCCTCTCATGGCTCTTTGGCCTTGATCCTCAGCTGCTGCAGACTGTGATTATTCTTCCACAAAATCTCTGCTGATCAGGAGACAAACCTGGGGCTGGGGGGGCCTGCCCCCCCATTCCTGTTCCAGCTCAAGCTGCTGGAGAATTTCTGAATCACTAGAGTGTTAATTATTTAATAATAAAGAGATATAATTAATTTGTGGATGTCACTTGTGAGGGGTGGGTGGTCTCTGCTCCATGCCCTGGTCTGTCCCAAACCTGCCACAACACAATGCAGAGCCTCGTGGCACATGGATCCACACTGGGAATGGTGGGGACTTGTTTATAACCACACTCTGCTTCCCAAAAATATCAGTTCCATGATTCTATGAATGCTTCATCCCAAAGTGCCCAGTGCCCTTGCTCCGGGGCATTCCAGGCCAGGCCTGGCAGCTGCTTCTCAGGGATTTAAAGCACTCTGGAAAATTAAAACAACAATATCAGAGGTAATTGCATTAAAAACACCAATCCCTCCCTTTTTGCACGGAAAGCCTGGGAGAGCTTCAACAGCTGGGAGGGGATCAGGGACCTGTGTCTGCACCCAGAAGGGCTCCAGTGGGTTTTCTGCTAGTTAAAGAAGAGAAAGATGCTGTTGGCCTAGAACCTCTCAGTGTGAGAGAGCAGGGCTGTCCCAGCCCAGCAGCCAGCCCGGGACCCTTGGGGGTCACTGTGACATCAATTACTTCAATGGACTTACTTAAATGGACTTCAGTCATTACTAAACAATTACTAATCACCTGAGGAGCTGAACAGAATCGCAGAATCATCCACATTGGAAAAGACATCCAAGATCATCAAATCCAACCTGGGGCTGATCCCCACCTTGTCCCCCAGCCCAGAGCACTGAGAGCCACTGAGGCCAGTCGTTCCTTGGACACCTCCAGGGATGGGGACTCCAAACCTCCCTGGGCAGCCCCTTCCAAGGCCTGACAGCCCCTTCCAAGAGGAAATTCCTCCTGATGTCCAAGCTGACGCTCCCCTGGCGCAGCTTGAGGCCGTTCCCTCTCATCCCGTCCCTTGTTCCCTGGGGGCAGAGCCTGACCCCCACCAGGCTCCACTCTCCTCTCAGGGAGCTGGAGAGAGCCAGAAGGTCCCAGGGATTTCTTCGTGGTCAGGGAATCACGGCCACACGCCCACATGTCAGGTCGGCTTTATTTGAGCGTCACTTGTGCATTCCTACTCGTGACAGGACATTTGGGAACTCGGGTACATCAGACAAACAGAAAGATGTTCTTTCAAAAGAAAACAGAAATAAAAATAGAGACAAAATCTACGCCAGGCCCGAGAGCAGCCCCTGGGGGACACAGCGACCTGGGGACAGCGGGGAGGAGCGAAGACAGAGCACAGGAATTGGCCTTTCCTTTGGAAAGCGGGAGGTGGGGAGAGGAGAACGCCCAAACCTGACCGGGTGGTGACAGGGACAGTGCCCAGTGCCACGGAAGGGACATCGGAGCATTCCTGGCAGCCGCCCACACACTCTTTCCCATGTGGAATGCTGAGAGCCTCCCCAAAGGCTCCACTCAGCTCCCCCTGTGCTCCCCCCACATGCTCCAGGTGCACACGGACACCGGGGCGCTCGGAGCCACGCGGGGCACAGGGACACGGTCACCTGCACCGCACCCTGTGGATCCCACTCCCATACCCCTCTCTGGCAGCCCCCTCTTCCCACAGCATTCCCAGAGAGCGCCGTGGGCCCCCCGCCCCGGCACACGGCTCCACGGATCGCTGGACCCTGATGGTGCTGCAGGAAGAGCCTCCCCCTCCTCCCTGACCCATCTTCCCAAACAGCACGGTATTTAAATTTAAAATAAAAAAAATCCTACTGGAAAAGTCCTGGAAGCAATTTGGAGAGCGTGAACTCCTGGAGGCTGCCGACAGGAGAGCCCACGGCGGAGCCAGGCCGCGGAGACCTCTGGAAGGAGAGGTGGCTATGGAGCTGGGAAGGAGGCAGGAGGGCTCCAGGCTGGATCCCACAGGGAGAGTCCTGGCCCAGCGCCAGCCTCTGGGTGCAGCACCAGTTCCGAAGGGAGAGCGGCTGGGGCGGGAGCCGGGTCAGTCCAGCCCCAGGTCCGAGTCGGACGACGAGCGCTCGTCGGCCATGCTGCGGATGGCGTTTTCCATGGGCGCCAGGTTCCCGCTCGGAGTGATGCCCATGGGCTGGATCACCTTCTCCCTGCAGCCAGGAAAGGTGAGGTAAGGCAAGGCAGAGCTTGCAGCATGGGAAGAGACTGGGAATAGAGCAGGAAGAGGGGGATCATGGAAATAGCCCTGAACACCCTCGGCACTGCCAAGGATCCCTCCTGAGAAACAGGGATAGTCCCAGACCTAAATCCGCCAGCATGGCAAGGCAATAGCTGGAAGCACAATTCACAGGCAATACCATTCCAATTCTCAGGTTCCCTGGAGCAGGCTCATTTCTAGAGCCCTGCTCTGTTTGATTCAGGATTCCCAGAGGAAAACTAGCACGGGTGTCTGTGCTCCTCTCCCTTACTCCACTCCCTTCCTGATCTTGCTGAGCTCCTCTGGATCACCCGTGGATGAGAGACAACTGGATAAAGCACTCTGGCAGGGAAATGGGGTGGTGCCACTAGCTACTGTCTGACCCCCAAAAATGCTGCTTCCTCCTGAGCAGCCTTGCCAGCACAGAGGCTGCTGTCCTTCCTGAGCTCCTGGACAAACCCGTCAGGCAGCAGTTTCTTTGCAGGCACAGCGAGGAATTTCATGGTGCCCCAACATGCCAAAGCTGGAGGGGCTGGCAGTGCCTCCCCGACACATGCTGAGGGAAGAGGTTCCCCAGGTACCCCCCTCACACTCTCCCACGTCCCTGCAGGCCTCGGGAATGCAGCCGAAGGAAGGCAGACGTACCCCCGATGTACCCCCGACACGCGGGTGCAGACACGGACACACACCATGTCCCAGTACCTGGACAACTTGTCGAACATGTTGACCAACTTCATGGCTTCGTGCTCCTTCTGCTCCTCTGTCATCCCCTCCATGGGGTTGGGAAGCTTCTCCTCCACGCGGCCCGTCACGGGGTTGATACTGTGCGGAGAAGAGGGAGGTCAGGGCATGGCAGAGGGGACAGCAGTGGGGACAAAGGGCTGTTTGGAGTCCTCCTGTGCCTCGTGGAGCAGAGGAATGGCACGGCAGGGCTGGATGTCACCGCTGCTCGTGCCCTTAGCCCTAAGTGCCACAGCAGCGCTAAGAGGGGCTTCAACCCCCAGTTCCATGTCCTGTGCCCTGCTGTCCCACCCTGCAGACCCCTCCTGTTTCTCCCTCCCCACTCCTGCCAGTGCCATGGCGCCATGAGGGGCGAGTGGCACTTCCTCCTCCCTCTCCTCCAGGCAGGAGGCAAAAGCTGAAGGAGAAGATCCCAGCAAACTCGACCTGCAGGGACACTGAACAGGAAGCTGGTGGGTGTGGGATAACCAGGTGGGCACAGTCCTGGGGCTGTCCCCACACACACACACACCTCAAGATGCCACCCACCGCAGAGGAAAGGAGAGGGAAGGGCAAAAAAGAAACAAAAAACCAGCTGCAGAGGGAACGGAGCAACAGGCACATGGAAGAGCAGGACAGGGAGACAGCAGGAGGCGGATGGAGAGGAACAGAGCAGGAACAGGAAGGTGTGGGGAGAGGGGTGCTCGAGACGGGGTGGGGGTCAGAATCCTTTACTTGGGCTTTGCCTCTTTGTACTCCTCCGTGTCTGTGTCTTCATCCTCCGAGTACTCCCCCTCTTCCCGGCCGCCGGCCATGAGGCCCCGCGCCGCCAGCAGCCCCGCGGCGTTCCCGTACCCCGTGTACTTCACGAACCGGGACACTGCCGGGACAAGGGACAGAGGTACCACCGTGTCACGGTCATGCCAGGCCACGGGGACCCAGAGACACTCACTGCCGGCCTGAGAGACAGCGCCTCCTTCCCACAGAGCTTCTGGAACCCTGCCCTTCTCCCCTCCCTCCGCGTGGCTGTTCCCAGGCAAAGGCAGAAGCCCTGCAGAGGGTCCCCACCCCAGGCTGTCCCCGTGGAAGCCCCCAGGACTCACCACTCTCCTTGCAGAGCACGAAGAGGAACTCGGCGGCACAGTGCTTGACGTCGGTGTCGATGTGGGTCATGAGCCGCACCAGCTTGTTCCGCAGGGAATTCCCAACCTCCGGCCGGTTCCGCACGTCCCGCAGCGGCGGCAGCACCTGGAGGGACACGGCGAGGGGTGAGCAGGTGGAGTTGGAACAGCCACGGCAGGGCAAACATCCAACAAATCGGCTAAAACTACAGAGCCACAGACGTGGGAGAAGCACTGTGGGTGCCAAGGGACTCCCTTGAGAACCCAGGGGCGTGTGGAGGGTGGCCGTAACCAGGGGTTTGATCGTCTCCTCTCCCCTCAGTGCAGCACCACCGGGCTGTGGGCTAAGCACGGCGTACCCTGGCCTTCAGGAACTTCCTGGTCTGGCGGTGCACCCGGGCACTCTCCGTCAGCAGGTTCAGCACAGGGGTCAGGCTCTCCTTCAGCTTGTGGCCCTGCAGAAACATCCCCAGAAGGAGCAACACATCAGCCTCTCACTTCAGCTCACGCTGGAGAACACGAGCATGGACCACGGGGGAGATGGATGGACACGGAGCTCCCCAGCCTGTGCCACAGTGCCGCCTCCCTCCCCGCACCACACAGCTTGCTGTGACATAGGCAGTGCCAGAAATCCTTGGGCAGGGCATCCAGGGCAAGTGGCAACATTTGGAGGCCATTTGGAACAACTCCTGTGGCTGAAAATCACAGTCAGTTTGAAAATAATGCAAATTCGGGCTTCCAGAGCTGCCCCTCCACTCCCTGCTGAGCGAAACCGAGCTCATACATCAATCATCCAGTCAATCATCAGCTAATCACCCACTGCTCCACTGATCTCACTGCCAGCAGCCCTCAGAGCAATGGCAACCACCTTCCTGGCCCACAGAGGTTGGTTTGGCCCCGCCAACCACAGCTGTGCCATGAGCTGCCTCTTCTACAGCTCCAACCCAAGCCTGGTGCTGGCACTGAGGATGCCCTGAACCCCTGTGGGTGAGCAGTGAAGACATCTCCCCAACCCCTCACCCTGTCCAGGCGGCGCTCCAGGAAGTCCAGGAGGATGCTGACTGCGTCCATGTTGACACCCATGTACTCGAGCGAGCCCGGACGCACTTTGGGGGTCAGCAGCACGTCCAGACACTTCAGGGGCAGGTTGCCCAGCAGGTTGACCGTGTGGCTGCACGTGTGAAAGAGAAGTGAACACACGGTGGTGGAGCTCTGGGCTCACACGAGTCCCTCAGCTCTGCAGAAATGAAGGTCTGTCACCAACTTCCAGGAGTGTGGGGACCCTGTGATCTCCAGGTTGTCTTGGGGCATCCCAAGCACAAGTGAAAGGGAATAACCCCAAGCTGCTTTTTGGGCAGCTGAACTATGTGCTGGGAGTCTAAAGAGACTGCAGTGACAAGTGAGAACCCAGATAGAGAGACAATGTGGGCGGCCAAGGGTCTGTCTCTGGGGTATCCAGCTGTGTCCCTCCTCCTCACCGTGATGGTTTGGGATCCCCACCTGGGGACAGAACGGTGTCACCTGCTCCAAGGTGACACCCCTGCACCAATAATGCCCAGCAACAGGACACAGCCAATTTCTCAGCCTGGCTTCAGGGCTAATTAAGGCCACCTCATGGACTCTCTAATGAAAACAGGACACGTCAGCTGCCCATTGAGATGAGTGGCCCTATTGGGACAGCCTGACACAGGACACGGAACAGGTCCTTGGGGGCCAGGAGGCCATGACCATTCCCACATCTCATTCCAAGGGCAGGAAAGGCTGTTTCAGAGTTTCAGCAGCACGAGGCCAAACCCAAGAGCTGCTGGTCAGCGGTGACCCTCGGGATAGCCCCAGGCCAGGCCAGGCCAGGCCAAGGGAGACTCGTGGCACTGACCTGTGGAATTCCTCAGTGCGGTCCTCGCCGTCAGCTGAGATCATGAGGCAGTGGCGCAGGAGGGCACCCAGGTGCCGGTACAAAGCAGCGTCTTCCTGGCCCCAAAATGGAAAATGGAAACTTTACTCAGCAAAGGGGATCTCACACAGAGCCAGCTGCTCCAGCAGTCACAGCCTGACCAGGGACAGCGGGGTGTTCCAGGGGAAATAGCCACCCGATGATCCCTTTGGGGTCAACACATGCTTCTTCCTGCAGCTTCCAGCACATTCTCCCTGACTCTGTGACAGCGAGTGAAGGGCTGAAGGAGGATCCAAAACACTCCATGGAGGACTACCCATGTTCTCCATCACAACTTCCTCTGACCTTGGCCATGCTCAGAACTGAATTATCTGGGGGCTCCACTCTCCCTCTTGCTCAATGGATCACGTCACTAAGGAAAAACCCCCAGCTTTCGAATGGGAATGCTCTAAAAGCTGTAAGGATTCACACCACACTGGACAGAGGCAGTGCCTCCCCACCCTCACATGTACCCGGGACTGCATGAGGGCCAGTCTGGGAGGGACACGAGGAAATGCAAGGGAAGGGAATGCCAGAAAAGCCAGAGCCTGGACACACATGAGTGCCACAGACCCCAGGAGCTTACCTCATCCACCTCCCTCTTGCTGGAGTCAAAGGTGATGTTGAAGAGCACTTTGAGGATCTCCATGGCTCGCTCCGTCTCCTGCCGAGGCAAAGGCGGGAGAAGTCCCTCCTCGGTGGCAACTTCGTAGGGGTCCAACCACTTCACCCCGAGGGTCAGCTCCAGGGTGTCTGTCATCAGGCCGATGCCCCGGAGCTCCTGGGCGAGCTGCTGCCGGACGTCCACCCTCAGGGCCGTCAGCAGGAAGAGCAGGCGCAGGTCGAAAAACTTGACGTCGTGAGGGAGGCTCCGCTCGTTGTAGAGCTTGATGCGCCGGGCCAGCCCCACCACCAGCCGGGCCTCGGCCGTCAGCGCCTGCGCCCGCGGGCTGCTGAACACGATGTTGCAGAGGCATTTGAGGGACTCCAGGATTACGTCCAGGTCTGGGATCTCCCGGATGAGCTCCTCGGAGTAATCGATGCCAGCGTGCCTGGAAAGGGTCTTCAGGCCTTCCTTGGTGGTGAAAGGGTCGAGGCAGTGCTTGTCCCGGGACAGGATGCGGATGCTCTCCAGGCAGGTGACCTGGCAGGATGGCTGCAGCTCCCTCTCCAGGAATTTGATCAGCAGCTGAGCCATTTTCTGTGCAGTTGGAAAGAAGCAATGCCTTTGGGATGCTGACACTTCCCAGCGCTCCCTCTGACCCTGCCACACTCTGCCCTGGGAGCATCACTCAGAGACGGACCTGCTCAGGTGTGTGGCACTCAGGGAGCGCCTGGCTCTGGCAGGCAAGAACAGCCACCAAGAAATGTCTGGGAAGAGGGTATTGGGTGTAAAGGGACAGCACAGACAGGTCACTGTTGTAGCTTTGCCCTGGTGAGGATGGTTCAGGCTGACATGGTTTACCTGACCATTGCACTGAGGGCAAAAACCTCCCTCAGCCCCTCACCTCAGGGCTTCCCTCAGGAGCCACCACCCACTCTGCTTCCCCGTAAGATCAGGGAGGCGCCAGTCATTCCTTGGGCACCTGCAGGGATGGGGATTCCAAACCTCCCTGGGCAGCCCCTTCCAATGCCTGACAACCTTTTCCATGAGGAAACTCCTCCTGCTGTCCCACCTGAACCTCCCCTGGCAAAGTGAAATTAGTGAGGGAAGGAAAAAGGAAGTTCAGTCCTTAACGTGGGGCTTGTGGGATGCCCCAAGTTCACACTCTGGGGAAGTGAGGAAATGCAGCTGTTCCTCTTCTCCTTCCACGCAGGGAGCAAGAGACAAGAGTTTCAGACCCAGACACAGAGGCCAAATCCTCGGGCTGGCTCAGGGGAAAGAGATCTCGGGGCACACACCAGGGACTGAGCCACCAGAACACCTGAGCACCAGGAACTGGTGGTGTTGCTCAACTCCTGTTTTGTGGCACTACACTCCAAAAGCGGGACACTGGATCCAAAAGCCTGGATCCATGGCCAGCAGCAAAGAGCTCGGGTCTCCTCAGAGCCAGCCCACATCCCAGGCTGTGCCTGGGAACACCCTGTGTGGCAGCAGCTGGCGCTGGCTCTGCCAAAGGAGGTCCTGCTCTCCACCCGGGTCGCCTGGCCTGCACTCGCTGTGCTAACACCGGCATGGGCATCATCCACCAGCGAGCTGAGCCAGCTGGAAAATAATCCTGGGAACCCAGAGTCATCCTCCGGGCAGAGCAGCCAGGACAAGGCCTGCCCCAGCGCGGAGAGCAAGAAGGAGCAGTTCCTTCCCTCCAAGCGCCAGATTACCTCAGCTTAAATCTGCTAATCTCCAGGCAAATCCCACCGCTGGCTCCCAGTGGAACCCCTCAGCCTCCCTCAGAGCCTGGCACTGCAGAGATCCCTGCCCACAGGCACAAAGGGATCTCACCCGTGACTGGGGCTCTGTGGGTCACGGGACCGCTGCTAATGCCGGATGGATGCTGACCTTTCTTTATCCGACAAACCCAATCCCGAGGGAAAACACGGAGCTGGACACTTTGAGTACACCAACCCCTAACCGAACTAATGGAAAACTCTCATTTCTTCAAGCCCAGCAGCAGATTTACATCAGACTTACACACTGACCAGAGGAGGAAAAGCAAGGAGCGCCTGCCTACCTTCCTCTCTTCCCGCTCCTCATCCTCGAAGATGAAGCACTGTGATTTCTGCGGGGCAAAAAAACCAAAAACCCATCAGAATAAGGAACAGGTTAAACCTCTGTGGGTTCAGGGCACTGCCATTCAGCTGGGCTGGAGACATGCTGCAACAGCAAACACGCCTTGTCCTGACAGTGCCCCCCCAGGGATGGGCATCACCCCTGGATCCGCGGCGCTGGCAGAATGCCACAGGCCAGCTGAGGGATGGATTTAGTCTAAATACCACAGCAGCACTGTGGGCATTCATCTCAATCCCAATATCCCATAAGAGCCGGTAATTCCTCAACTCAGTGACACCACCAAGCTGTGCTCACACATCTCCCAGCTGATGTTTATTATTCCTTTCCCCTGACCAAAAGGAATCCCGTCTCCCTGGTAGGTGGGAATAGATCCTTGTGGTTACCCAGGTCACGTTCTTTAATCACAAGCAGCCTGTGACCAGTCCCAGCTCTGCAAACAGCCAGGCTTGTTCTTCCTCCCCAGCACATCCTCTCTGCAGGCTGTAATCCCATTTAGGGGGGATTTTTTGGCCGTACCTGGGGTTTTGCTTTAGCTGTAGTTTATTCCCAGCAAACATAAAGCCGCGTGTGAGGCAGTGAATTAAAATGAATCCCCAGAAGAGGACACAGAACTCTCCTGTCTTGCAGCAAAAGCAATGCCAGGCCGTGCCGGGTTTATCTGCAGTTTCATAATCCTCTTTGACTGCTCCATTTCCTCCAGACGGGCCAGCAAACCCTCTGGCATGAGTTCCATATGCCTGATACACTGGGAATGACCCAGGTCGGGGGGGTTATCCACAGGAAATATTGTGGTTTGGGGCCTCGAGCTGGTCACACACAGACACTGTTTGCACCCCGAGGTCTCCCATGTTCCACCTGCTGCAGGTGCTGCTAATCCTCAGCCCTGTCCTTAACAGGGATTTGCTCCTTCTTGGCGAGTATCCCCCGGTTCCAAACCCGACCGCTGGGAATAGTTCCACGCTCTCTCTCTCTCTCTCACACTCATGCAAAATATCCCTGAGGTTTTCCCCGCTGGCTTCCCACCTACTCCAGCCTGGTGCAGAGTGAGTCACCGCGATCCGCAGGGCCGGCCCTTCCCGGGGGAACCCTCCCAAGGAAATTTCCCTGACAACTGGAGTCCGTTTCACACGGGATTTCATGGTACCCCCTGAGTTAGAAGGGACCCGTTTGGATCACTCAGTCCCACTCCTGGCCCTGCACGGGACACCCCAACAATTCCACCATGTCCCCGAGCGTGTTGCTCAAACACTCCTGGAGCTCTGGCAGGTCTGGGACCGTGACCAAACTCTGGGGAGCCTGTCCCAGTGCCCCACCACCCTCTGGAGGAAGAATCTTTTCCTGATATCCAGCCTAAACCCCCCCTGACACAGCTCCAGCCGTCCCCTCAGGTCCTGTCACTTGTCACAGAGATCAGTGCTGTCCCTTGGGAAGAAGCTGAGAACACCTGAGGTCTCCCTTCACTCTCCGTTTCTCCAAGTAGAGATTTGCCCCCCACGAACAATCTTTTCCCACTTTAAGGCCAGAAACACTCCCACTTCTGTTTCCAAATCATTGGGGGGGTTGATATTTAGAGCTGTGCCTGTACGAGATCCCAGCAGTCACCTCTCATCAACTTTGACTTGCAAATCCCAACATCGTTTCACCTGCAGCCCCTCCCTGGTCTGTTTTATCACCCCCAAACCTGCCTTAACACAAAAGCTCCTCCTACTCAGTCCTCACATCGCCTCTTATTTCCCCGACAGGTGTCACTTGGGGTCTGGATGACAGTTTTTTGAAGAGTCCCTGACACCGGGGAGGGGACTGTTGCTCACTCACCTCCTGGTTGTAGACCTGCAGCACCTTGAGAACCGTGTCCTGCTCGCCGCTTTCCAGCGTGGTGACCACAGCCCCGAGCTCCATGATCCCGACAGCTCAGGCTACGGCGGAACCGGGAGGAAGGGGAGCCAGGGGACTTCCAGGATGATGCAAAAGCACCTCGGCACACAGATATCTAGCAGGGAAGAGAGAAAGGGGTGGACAGAGGAAGGAGGGGAAAAAACACAACACAAAAAACACCCCACAAAAAACAACAACAACAAAAAAATACCCACGAGTGATATTGCTCACTCTGCTGCATCCGTAAAAACGGAGCAGATGGAGAACCTGAGCAAAGCCAGCACCAGCTAATCCTCTTCTTCCTCGGTTTGCTTTTCAATGTTTAATACATGCCCTCCCAGGAAAGCACTCAGGGAAAACCTTCCCCCCAACAAGCCGGGGGATTAACGAGGAGCAGATAACAGCAGCTCCCTGAAATAGCTCCCTGCCTCCTCCTCCTCCTCCTCCTCCTCCTCCCCGGCTGCCCTGATTCTTGCTGCCGCACAGGGGGGTTGGAAAAACAACAACAACAACAAATAAACCCAGAAACATTCCCGCGGGGTGACGAGGGAGGAGGGATGGATGGATCTGCGAGGCAGCCAGGCAGGAGAGCATCCTCCAGCTCCGGGCGGAGGTACCTCTGCAGGCGGTGGGCAGCAGACCAGGAGGGTTCCGTGGAGGGTCGGATTATGGCCGATCCCCGCACACGCAGCCAAAACTCCCCCCTCGGGGAGATGCTGTCCCTCCCGACGGTGCCAGGGAGCAGATGCGCAGGGACACGGCAGACGGGATTATTTTAGCCACGGCACCGGTTTAAGGGCGAGCCCGCGGTGCTGGGACGTGGCTCCTGGTGCGGGTGAAATCTGGCAGGTTGGGGTGCACAGGTGGGCTTGGATACGTGTTCAGCCGCCGTGCTCGCCACCAGGTCACAGCGAATTCAACCTCGGGGACCCCGCGCCGGGTTTGGGGATCACACGGGGCATCCCGTCCTGCCCGTGCTACCAAAGAGGGGCTTTTTTTTTTT
>WEKX01005662.1:157481-184802 GCA_013390025.1 Pitta sordida | reverse complement strand
CCCAGGGAGGAGAAGCTGGACCCCAAGGAACTCACAGAGTGCGTGGAGATGCTGCTGCAGCTGGAGGAGCCGCCCGAGGAGCTGAGTGAGGAGTTCCTGAGCCAGGCGGGCGCGCGCCTCGAGNTGTGGGGGTAATGTGGGACTGGCACGGGGCAGGATGGGGGCAATGGAATGATGTGGGGCTGTTTGGGGGTGGCACAGGGCAGGCTGGGGGCAGTCTGGTGGTTTGGAGCCTGTGCGGGGCAGTTTGGGTGGGTTTTGTTGTTGGTGTGACCCCCTTGTTTGTTGCGCAGGGGGAGTTCTGTGTGACAGCAGTGCGCGAGGGGCTGGTGGTGGCCTTCGTGCGCTGGCTGTGCCGCACCTCCCGTGGCTTCGCCGACGGCCCGGCTGAGCGGGGAGCCCCTGCCGCACCCCCGGCCCTGCTGCTGCTCCTCGCCCGCCTCTGCCTGGACTACGAGAACTCCACCATCAGCTACATCCTCACCCTCACCGATGAGCAGTTCCCGCCCCAGGTGAGCTCCGAAACATCCTGAGGAGGACCCTGAGTGTCCCTGAGATGTCACAGACTGGCTCTGTACCCCTCTGTGCCCCAGTGGCGCTGTGTGGGGAGGTGTGAAGGACGTCCCTACCTGTCCCTGTGTTCCCCAGGACTCGGGCCCGTCAGTGATGCCGGGGCCAGCGCTGTGTGCGGAGGCGCGGGCGGCGGCGCAGCGGCTGCTGGACCACTACGTGCAGGTGCAGGGCGCGGCCGTGGCGCAGATGCTGCGCAAGAGCGTCGAGACGCGCGACTGGCTGGGCACTGTCGAGCCCCGCAATGTCCGCGCCGTCATGAAGCGCGTGGTGGAGGACATCACCGCCATCGACGTCCAGGTCGGGCTGGCACCGGGGGGCTGGAGGACCCTGGGGTTCCCTTAAGGGCTTTGGGAAGGCCTCACAGTGGGCCCTGAAATCCCCTATCGGTTTCCACAAGTCCCAGCGGTCTGGGTGGGAGGGCTCTGAAGGGTCCAGGGGGTATCCCCAAGGTCTCAGGATAGTCCTTGAGGGGTTTGGGAGGTTTGCGGAGGCTTTGGGGGTTGCTGGGTGGTTTGGGGGTGGTCCCAGCAAGGGGATTTGGGTGCTGAGGGCGTGGTGCCACACACAGGTGGGGCAGCTCTTCGAGGAGGGGGTGCGGCGGGCGCAGAGCAGCGATTCCAGCCGACGTGCCTTCTCAGTCTACAGCAGCTCACGGGCTCCTGGACGTTATGCCCCCAGCTACACGCCCAGGTCAGCCCTGGTGCCCCCAGGCTTCCTGTCACCCCTCCTGGGCTGCCCTAGCCACCCCAAAGTCCTCCCTGGCACCTCCTGGGCTCCCTGTGTCACCCTCTTCACATCCCTGGACTGTCCCAGTATCCTCCATGCTGTCTTGACAGCCCTGGCCTGTTCCCGTGTCCCCAAACTGAGCGAACGGTAATCCCTGTTTGTCCCAACCATCTCCCTTCTCTGCCAACTCTCAGTATTCTCTGTTGATCCTCATATCCCTTGTGTCATCCCACAGCTGTCTTGTCCCTCCATGTCCTGTGACCATCCTCACATTCCCGTGCCCTTCTGTCCCCAAATCCCGTTTCCATGGGCCCCGACAGTCCCTGTGTCCTTTTCCTCACATCCCTGTCTCTCTCAAGTCCCTGACTGTCCCCGTGTCCCTGTCCCCAGTGCCCCCATGGACACCCACCTGCTCAGCAACATCCAGAAGCTTTTCTCTGAGCGCATTGACATCTTCAGCCCTGTCGAGTTCAACAAGGTGAGACCCACGGGGACACCCCCATATCCCTAAACTGCCCCGTCTTCCCACTGTCACCCCAGGTGTTGGAGCCCAGGGCAGGGGGGTTTCCCCAGGACCTGGTGACCAGGACAAGGGTGTCCCCACTATCCCACTCTTTTAAGTGTCAGGGCTCAGGGATGTCCCCAGGCTCAGGAATTCCTGGGGAGTGGCAGCCAGGACGCTGGTCCCCACATCCCCCCCGCCATGGAAGCCATCCCATTTCCCTCCCACACTCCCCCCAGGTGTCGGTGCTGACGGGGATCATCAAGATCAGCCTCAAGACGCTGCTGGAGTGTGTCCGGCTGCGGACCTTGGGGCGCTTCGGGCTGCAGCAGGTGCAGGTGGATGGGCATTACCTGCAGCTCTACCTGTGGCGCTTCGCCTCTGACGAGCGGGTGGTGCAGGGGCTGCTGGACGAGGTGGCCGCCAGTGCTGCCCACCGCTGCCTGGACCCAGTCCCCATGGAGCACAGCGTCGTGGAGCTCATCTGTGAGCGTGGCTAGTGTGTGTGGGGCGGACAAGGGACAGGGACCTACCGTGCCCGTGTCACCCTGGGGACATGTCTGTCTCTGGGGACAGACCTGCACCGTGTCTCCTTCCTGTGTCCCTGCACATGAGCCCATGTCATCACACCACACCCCTGTTTGCCTCCCCACTCCTGTGGCACCCAGTGACACAGTGTGGTCCCCCTCACCTTGGTGACATCCCCTCGTGCCCTTTGTCACTCAATAAATTATGTGTGAGCTGAGAGCCGTGTCCCTGTCGGTGCCTGGGGGGGTGGGAGCTGAGCCTGCTTGACAGGGGGTCCCAACCTGCAGCCAGGGTGACAGCACAGGGACAGTCTGGGCCCCGAGTCATGTCCCCAAGGGACCTACAGCCACCAGGGCCCCAAACCTTAAAAGTCAGGGACCAAAACCCTCTGTGGGTGCTGCCACAAAGTTCTGGGGAACACCCAAGGACACGGATTTCCCACTGGAGTTGGGAAATCCTTCCCGGACAGGACATTCCTGCCTCAAGGAACCAGCACCAAGAGCCAAGTCCAAGGGACAGACCCCAGACCTTTGATTTCTCACAAAAAGCTGCGAGGAGCCCAGAGGAGGATATTGAACTCGCTTTATCCAACAGCCCTAGGCCAGGCCGGCAGCTTTTGGACAAGAAGCTGTGGTCACACAGATACAGACCTGGATCCACAGAGCACCCACGGAAGCACATCACCTCATGGATACAGACACCAATGTGCAGAGCAGCCCCAGAAGCACACGCACCCACGAATACAAATACCGATGTGTTTACATTAAAAAAACACAGGACAGTTGCTGGCAAACAGTGCATTGGCTACAGACACACATGGACAGGAATGCTGAGCTGGAATTCTGGTTTCGATGGAATTGGGTTGGTCAGAGTCTGTTTGACAGTGATTGGACTGAACAGGAAGTGCTGTACAAGGCTGAAAGACAACCAGCTGATGCTGAACTACAGCCAAGGGATTAAGGTTAAACACATCTCAATCCCATCTGGCCACAGCGATGGAATTCCAATGAGAAAAACAAACCTCTGCCAAAACCTTGGCAGTTTCTCCAATAAAGCACAGAGCACTTGGGAGTCCCCTGGGGATAAGGTCCCACCTGGAGTCATGTTCTCTCCCACAGCTGAAAGAAGGTCAGTGAGACCCTCAGTGTATTCCAGTCCAAGCTGTGGCAGCATCAGCCTTGGCCTGGCTGATGCACACAATCCCACAGGTGGGAAAGGCAGCGATGAATCCCTCTGGCATTGCAGATGAAGAGCACCCCTGGGAACACCTTCCTGAGAAGTGCCGTGGAGCAGGCTGGACTGTGCCGAGGTGTGTGCCTGGAGGCCAGCACAGAACTGCTGGCACGTACTGCCAGGCCTGCTCGACGGAGGGAGGGCGGGGGATCCCAGGTGACATCCCTCACCCCCTAAAGGTCTGAGTCCGTGCCAGCTCCAAACTGAGGGTTGAGAGGCAATTCCCAGGGCAGCACCTCGTGACGTGGCCCTTGACAAGAACCCAGCCCCTCAAACTGGGGGCGCAGGAACCTGGGAAGAGCTGCTGTATATATTACACACTAAAACCTAAATATTTCAAGGGAACAAGCGACTCCTTCCTCACCTGGAGGCAGGAAATCACCCCCGGCATTCACCTCAGGGCTTCTTGAGGCCGCAGGGCACCCCCAGCCCTGGCTTGGTCCCCAGGGTGGGCGGCGAGTGCCACACGGCCGAACTGGTGCGCTTGAAGTAGCGGGGTTTGCTCTTGTAGAAGATGTGCTCCAGCTTGGGGCTGGGGATGGCCCCAAACAGCGCGTCCACGTCAGGAGGGTTGTAGTACTGCCGGATCACGGCCTGGCTGAGCTGAGTCCCTGCGGGAACAGAGGAGGTTTGACTTAGTGCTGTTAATTGGAACTGCTGTGCGGACTGTTGGCTGCGGCGTGTCCCTGCTCTGCTCGTCCCTCATCACTCCAAAGGCTCCTTAGCAGAGTATTTGTTACCCCAACGCGCTGGGACAAGATCCCCGAGTGCTGGAGGAGCCCCTGGTTCCACTTCCCACACGGAATCCTGGGGCGGTTTGGGTTGGAAGGGACTTGAAAGCTCCTCCACTCCCCCAGACTACACTGCTCCAAACCCTGTCCAGCCTGGCCTTGGATATGCAGGTACTCACCCTGGGGTACTTGTAACTACTCCAGGTAGGAGGAGCTGGGCAAAGGCCCACAGCAGGTGCCACAGGGGTGTTGTGGCTCCCAGACAAACATTTCCCCCTCACCCCAAACACATACCAGTGGCCCAGGCAGGCACGGGTTTGCGTGGCTGGCTCTCGTCGTCTGTCGAGTCGTCGCTGTTCAGGTCCATCCCATAATCATTGGAGTTTGCCACGGGGACCTTGAGTTGCTTCCTGCCCTGTGGGGTCATCTCGTATGAGTTGCAGGCAGAGGAATTCTGGAAGGCAAACACATTCTGTGGGTGTTGGATGTGGTGGCAGTGGTTTGTCCCCCACCTCCTGCTCTGTCACCTCACGGCAAACCCCGGCTCTGGCAGCTCTTAAGTTTGGACCCGAGAGCTTGACCCCAATTATGACCCAATTATGGCCCTCATGTTTAACTAGGCCGACTAATTAGCCACGTGTGGCAAGAGGGATCTAACGGGTCTAATAGAACAGTAGCTCCAATCAAGTCAAGCAAAAGTTAAACACAGGGTTTATGCCACTGGAGCAGTGAGCTCACACTGATGGGAGCAGCACAGCAAAGGCAGGGGGGGAAACCAACAACTGCAAATTTCAGGTTTTCCAACTGAAAATTTTCAATTTTCAACCACGAAACTCTGGAGAGCTGGACAGTTGTTCTTCCCTGCCAGAGACTCCGTTCATGGCTTTGTGTCTCGCCGGAGAGCCCCGTGTTTGTTGCCAATGCTGAGGGCACGAACTCTGCACCCGCAGGTTTCTCCGGGGCTGAACCAACGCCTTTTCCAAGAGCTCTCCTGCCATCTCGTGGCGGCTCCCAAAAATTGACCCTAAACAAAACTACTGTACTACATATTTCAGCATGTTTCCTGTCCCTGCGTTCATTTCAGGATTTAAGAGGAGGCACACAGACAGTCCAGACAGCTCCAAGAGCTGCCGCGGCCTTATCCAGAGCCAGAAACCCTGGCCAATCCCTCCTGCTTCCATTCCCTGTCCTTGAAATAGTCACGGAGTCAACCCCAGGCAACCCAGGATTTTACCTCCTTGTTCTCCAGGAGCGGTGCCCGAGTGTTTTCTTTGGCCTTTTGTTCCTCTGACAGTTTCTTCTGCTCTTCCTCCTGCCTCTTCATCTCCGCCAGCATCTTCTGCTCCTGCTGCAAAGTGACACCCACGGGATTACCCTGAGAGACCACACTGCCAAGCCAGGCACCCACCTCTGTGACAGGCAAAATATGTAAGCACCTAATTGCAGCTCTGTCCCTTGTGCTGCTCAGGACCACTCAGGACATGGTACAGCTCTCTCACAGGGACATGAACCCACTGAGGCCCCCCATGTCAGAGCATCAGCCTGACAAAGCCAGGGCTTTGCAAATTTGCTGCTGACTTTGTCTTCAGGTTCTAAAAGCCAGAAACCAGCTGACACTCACCTCTTTCTTCTCCATCTCCCTGTGGAGCCTCTCCTTAGTGGCCTGGATTTCCTTCTGCATGCGAGCGGCCTTCTCCTGCTGCTCCCGGAGCCTGAGAATCACAGCACAGGCCCTCAGCATCCAGGATCACACCAGTGTCCCCCCCTCTCTGCCTGCAGCAGCCCCTACTCCCTCACAGCCTTTCGGACACTCCCCAGCACACTGCAGACATCCCTGAGCCCAGAATTCCTCCTTGGCAGCTCAGCACTGCTGATGGTCCGGAGTTGTGCCGCCACTTCACAGCGGCTCCCCGCCGCTCCAGCCTTCGATTGCTGCCCTCTGCTCTGGCTATGTTTCCATCCCAGCACAGGATCTGGGCACACAAACGGGGGTTTTGCCTCACCTCTCTGCCTGGATCCGCTCCTGCTCCCTCTTCCTCTCCAGCTCTCTCTCCACAGCCAGCTGTCTCTCCCGCTCCTGCTCCGCCTGCCTCTGCTCAGCCATCCTCCGGGCACGCTCCTGCTCCTCTTCCCTCTTCCTCTGCATCAGCTCCCTGTGATGCCGTTCCTCCTCCTCCTGGAAGCCCAGGCAGGCGGTCACTCACCTGACACGAGCAGGTTTCCAGGAGAAAGCACCGAGAACCCAAATCTTTTTGGACCAAACTTTCCCGACCTGAATCCTCATCGCCTCACAGCAGGGAAACAACTCGAAGGTAAAACTCCCGGTGCCCAAAGAAGGTGAATTCCCTCTCTGGTTCTGTCTGAGGGGCAGGACCAGCCTCACACACCTGCTGCAGAGCTCTTTGTCTCCTGGCCTCCTCCTCTTGCCTACGCCGGGCCTCTGCTTCCTCCATCTTCCTGGCAGCTGCCCTCTTCTTGATCTTCTCCTCTGCCAGCCTTTCCTCCCGCACCTGGAGCACAGATCCGGGTCTCAGGCTCACAGACTCAAAGCTCATCAGGCAACGCCCCCCCCCCTCCTTTGCCCGTGGAGCCAAGGGGGCCTGTGCTCTATTTCAAAAAGGTCCCCTTTAGTGCCACGACCTTGTTTTAGATCCCCCAGGGAAGGGCTGACCCCACCCTGGTGTTTACATGGAGCCATGCCATCAGACAGGCAGCCAGGGATAATTAAAGCAGACAAATGACCATTGCAGCCACTGCACAAATTGCCTGGAAGTCTGGGATCCGAGGAAGGCTCCGGTGGAAGGATGTTTGCTTTCCCCCTTCCAGTTATTAATCAGAAGGGAGAAGCAGCAGATAAAGCCTCAGGACCATTAGGCCACCTTTATCTGCTGCGAGTCCTTCCTCCTCCCATCTACCAGAGCATTAATAAAGCCTATTTAAGATCCACAGTTCTGGAAAAACAGGGGTTCAGCTGCTGTTTGCTGCAGCCAGGGAAAGGCAGTCCCTCAGGATCACAGAAAGTTCTTTACTCAGCAGTTCTCTGGCTCACCCTCTAGAGCCCAAGCAGCCTCCACTCCACTCTTTCCAGAAAGCACCCTTGCCTGGCATCCACTACCTCAAGGATCACTGGTTCTCCCCAAGAAAAGCCATGCCTGGGCCGTACCTTCTCGGTCTTCTCATCGAACAGCGCTATCTTCTCCTCGATCCTCCTCTTCCTCGCCCTCTCCATCTCCTCCGCCCGCTCCCGGGCCTGCAGCACCTTGCGCAGCCGCTCCTCGCGCTTCCTGAGGACACAGCCCAGCTCACCGCGGTGTTCCACAGGGGCAAGCTCCTCGCAGTGGGTAAAACACCTGGACACAGGTACCCACACCTACACCAAGAGCAGCATCACCACGTTTACTCACAGCTTTGTCTCCTCAAGCCGCCGTTTTTTCTCCTCCTCCAGTTTTTGCCTTCTCAGCTCCTCAGCTTCCTGCTTCTTTCGCAGAGTCTCCAGCCTCTGCCTCTCCTTTTCCTGAGGGGAATTGAAATGTGATTGCACCCACATGCCAGGGGCTACTTTCCCACCTCACCTGCCCCAGGCAAGGGCACAGAGGTGACACCAAGGGTGTGACACCTAGGGTGACAGAGCTCGGGCACTGATCCGGGCACGAACGGATACGCGCAAGGAAAACAACGTTAACGCTGGGAAGCAAGAGAACAAGCTGGGACACGGAAACAGGAGCACCAGCTCTGGAAGGCCCGGGCAGCATCCCCAGGGACTGCAGGGACCCACAAAGCAGCGCTAATGCCTGGCACTGATCCCGCTTCCTGCGGCAAGCACAGGGACAGATGGTGCTCCAGGAAACACCTTGAGCTCCCGCTGGCGCCTTTGCCTCCCACAACGCTCTTTCTGGTGGTGAACCACCACCACCACCACCACTCTGAGAGCTCCCGGCACGCAGCCAGCCCCGTGTGCCAGCCAGGAACAGGGGCTTTCTCCTCATTTTCCTGACCCAGCCACCACTACAGCCGCAGCAAATGGACTGGCATCAACCCGCTCCACGCCAAAGCAGGCCGGGACCTCAGCACAGGGAATATCCAAGGGATGCCCCCTCACACTGGCTCCATGTTGTAAAAGCTTGGTGCTGTCAGCATCCAAACTGGTTAATGTAAAACTAACAATTACGCCTTGCTGCTCTGCCGCTATTTAGTTATGTTTAGCTCCCACACGGAAAAAGTCCCGAGGGGAAGCTGCCTGCACTGGAATGAAATCTAAAACATAACATTCCGTGAAGCGACAGCAGCAGAGGAGGCTCTCCCTTTGCCACAAGACTCTTTTCTCATTGTATTAACTCTTGTGTAGTACTGACACCAACACCACCAAGAGCCCGGTGGGACTGGAGTCCTCCCCTGGCCCGCTGGAGCACAGCCAGGCTCTTGGCAGCACAGCCTCGACAGCTCTAGGAAGATCTGCTAATTAGGCTGAAACTGCAGGAACCGCAATTCCTGCATCCTGCTCTCCTCTCCCTTCCTCCCAGCTCTCCTCCTGCAAGGGAAAACCAGCCCCAGAACTCCCTACTTGGCAGGAGAGTATCAGGAGTGCATCCAGGAAGGTACACTCACACCTCGGTGTTCACAATCTCATTGATTTTAGGTATCTAGTTTTCATCCCTGACTGTTACACACCGGGGAATGCTGCAGGAATAAAGCTTATGGTCCAGGCTGGAATTCTTTGGGAAGCTGGCTAACCCAAGGCTGACCTGTTTAAGTGCCAACAGACAGCTTCAGGTTGCAGTTTCAAAGAGGTTGCCAAGTTTGTTTCACGTCTGTGTTTTTTTTCACTGATCAAACCAGGGTTTCCTCTTACCTTGGCGGTGGCCTGGAGAGGGGTGTTGTGCCTGATGAAGGATTTTATGACCCCGTTTCTCCCCACAGAGCTCGGCGTCATGAGGAGCTGGTTCTTCTGCACCGTGTGCAGGAATGTTTTGAACGGGCGCACGACCTGCGGGAAGGACACCAAAGGGTGAGTGGGAGTGAGCAACAAAAAAGTGGTGGTTTGGTGAGGGCAACACGGCGCTGCAAGGACCTCACCTTGCTGGCTGGGAAGCCTGGGGACGGGTTCTTCCTGCTAGGAGGAGACAGCCCTCCCTCCTCTGCCTGCTGGTTGTCATAGCGCTCGTCCACAGCTCTCTTGTAGCTCGGCTTCCTCCTGCGAGACAGCACAGGAAAATCACACCTGGAAAATCCTCGGGGGTGGAAAGGGTTGTAAGCTATCCTTGCCTAAAAGCGATTCCACTGTGGGGAGGCCCTGGCACAGGTTGGGCAGAGAAGCTGTGGCTGCCCCTGGATCCCTGGAAGTGTCCCAGGCCAGGCTGGACGGGGCTTGGAGCCAGCTGGGATAGTGGAAGGTGTCCCTGCCCATGGCAGGGGGTGGGACTGGATGGGCTTTAAGGTCCCTTCCAAACCAAACCATTCAAGGATTCTGTAATTCTAAGACTGCAAGCAAAAGCAGTTGCCCAATAAAAAATTCCTAACACGATAGAAAATATAAATAAAACCAAACAAGACTTATTTACAGAAGTTTCACAATCACCAACACTGAGGCCAATGAACAATATCCCAACATTGAACCTGCTCTGAACCAAATCCCAACCCCCAGAGGCATGTTCAGCCAACGACCCAATGGACACACCTGGCACTCTGGGGCGGATCCAGGGTCTCCCCTTTCTTATTTAACTTGTTTTCTGAAAGAGAACAATTACACAGCAAGTTCCAACTCGGGTTTGAAAGCAGAGAAGCGACACAGTGAACAGCAGAACCACCTGCAGCACCATTCCCACCCGGACACTCCAGACAAAGCAGAGCTGCCCAAACCTGCCCGTGGCCTGGAGCTCACACCAGCCACAGCTTCAGCCATGGGGCTCGCCTGGGTCTCCCACAACCCTCATTAAACCCATCCCCATGTGCTTCCCAGGGTGGAAATAACTCCAGCAGAGAGTTTCCTCACTGCTAATTGCCTGAGAGAAATCTTCGCTCATCAAACATTAATTAATCTTTCAAACTGAGCTCTCAAATGAACCAGTAAATCTTTCCAGCCTCCCAAAGCAGTAACTTCCCCAAAGTCCTGGCCCCAAACCCCTCTGGATTTACCACTGCTGCCTGGCTCCTGCAGCTGCTTGCGTTTACTGGCGGTGTGGGAGCGAAGAGACATCCGTGGGCTTTGGAAATCCTGTGGGGAAAAAGCAAAGGGGCTTCAGGACAAGTCCACGTGGTAAAAGGCCCATTCCTGGTTGAGATTGTGGGGTGGTTCTGACAAAGGCACTGTCAGCAGGATTGCCAGGGAACGCTAAACCAACTCCTGGCAAAGCCCTGGATTGCTGCATCATCAGGACAGGCACGGACATCAACGGAGCAACTCAACAAACTCATCAACTATTAAGGTCAAAAGCATTCCAAGGCTGTAAATCTGTGCTGCTGGAGCTGTGGCCTGATCCAGCACACCCATTTCCCTGGGCAGTGATGAATGGGGAGCCCGGAGACGGCGGACAAATGGCTCATTTCCATGATTTATCTGTTTGTTATGGGATGCCCACCGGCCGCCTCTGCACTTACACCGGGGCAGGCTCCGCTGGGATAATGGGCTGTGGTTTCTGGAATTGCTCTCTGCCAGCAGCACAAGCATTTGCTTCCCCCAGCACACGCTGGGCAGCAAGCAGCAGGTTGGGAAGGAAATTAAAAAAAAAAGATTTGTGGAGATTTTATCCTCCCCCATTCGCTTCTGCAGGGCCTTGTCCCTAGGGCAGGCATGGGAACTACGCTGTAGCCTGAGATTCCCTCCTCCGTGAGAATTGTGGAGGGAAAGGGTTTGACCTGAATAACATTCACAAGTTTCTCTGGCTGCCTAAACTAACCAGTGTTGAAGAATTACCTGCAGGACTGAGGGAAGGTCAAAAGAAGCTTCAAAAATACAGAAATGACAACAGTGTCCAGCCAGCTGAACCAAACCCCTCTGAGCTCTAAGAAGGTTTTTATCCTTAGGGATTGGGGAATTTTCACACAGCCATCTCCAGAGCCACGTTTTCCTCCCCAATCCACACAGACACAAATGCCAATTGTAGTCCCTACTCAGAGCTTACCTTGGAGGGGGTGCAGGGTGCAGGAGGAGGCCTGGAGGGAAAAAAAGAGACAAAAGGTGCTGTGTTCAGTGACACTGAGGAAACTGGAATTGTGCACCAAAAATGGCAGGGAAAAAAAAAAGTCCTGCAAGCAGGACAGTAAGGATAAATAAATCACTGAAAGCGTTCTTACCCGGCTTTGACAACAGTTTCTTCCTCCTCGGGCACATCTGCAGAGCTGGAGGCTGTGGGGAAGGAAAACCACCCCTGAGCTGCAAGGTTTGGGTGCAGGCCACGGGTCTGGTGGCACTGCAGAGGGGTCTGTCCTGCCCTGGGGAGCACACCCAGGTGGCACTGCAGGAATGCTGCTGGCAGGGAAGCAGCAGGTTCAATTATAGATGAGTTCAGAGTGATATTCCCTGAGCTGGGATTAAGGGGGCTGGGCTTGGCCTTGGGCTAATCTGCAGGGCCATGCCTGGACATTAACAGCAGATAGAGCCAGTGTTATTTACAGCAGGAGCTTCCCATACTAGAGTTCCAACTGGCTCTGCCACAGCGAGCTCGGGCACAGCCGGAACCTGCCGTGAATAATCACAGGATCACACAATGCCAAAGCTGTTTGGGTGGGGAGGTACTGAAAGCCCATCCTGTTCCACCCCCTGCCATGGGCAGGGACACGTCCCACTATCCCAGCTGGCTCCAACCTGGCCTTGGACACTTGCAGGGATGGAGGAGCCACAGCTTCCCTGGGAAACCTGTGCCAGGTTTCAGGGAAGAATTCCTTATGTATATCCCACCTAAATTTCCCTCTTCCAGTGTGAACCCATTTCCCCCTGTCCTGTCACTGCAGCTCCTGGTGAAGAGTCTCTCTCTGGCTTGGTTAACAATCCAGTGTGGGATCTGCTGCTCTGGGGCTGTGGCAGTTCAGGAAAAATACACCCTGCCTTGGACCTTCCTTTCATTTAATTTTTTCGCTCAGTTTGGAAAAAAAAAAGAGGCAAAGGAGAGGTTATATCCATCCTTTGCTCTCCTGCACTAACTCCAATACTTCCATCCAGGCTTTAAGGTCCCTCCGAACCCAAACCATCCCGTGATTCCAGAATTAACAGCTTTTCCCAGCAAATCAGCACTGGGCTGAAGTTAAATTGAAAGGCAGACAGGGGAGCTGTTCTCCCAGGCTGAATTCACAGACCCCTGGGTTTCTGTGCTCACAGGAGGCTCCAGAAAGCCACGGAGAACTTCCCTGAGGGACTACAGCTCGTGCAGCCCGGGAAGCACACTTGCTATACCCACACTGAAGAACTGCCCCAGGCACGTTGCTTTCCTCGGCAGCAGGGCAAGACAAAGAGCAGGAGAGGTATTCAAAGAAAAACCCACCCTGGGTGACAGCCCACTCACCCTCCACGGAGCTGGAGGACATGGATCTGTCCCGAGCTGCCGCCTTCTTGGCCGCTGCCCTGGTCATGGACCTGCGGACCATGCTCTCCCTCTTCCTGGCCAGGGAGGTTCTGTGGCTCAGGGAAGTTTTACCCATCAGGCTCCGGCGCACGGAGCGGCGGCTCCTCCGGGAGCCCGTCGGGGTCCCTGGGGTGTCCCTCAGGGGCTGGGGGTGTTCCCGAGGGGAGCCATCCCTCTCCTCCTGCTCATCCTCGGTGCTCAGGATGACGGTGACATTGGCCAGTTTCACCGTCTGCAGCTCAGGCTCGGCCTCACCGCCCTGGGGGGTGCAGGGAACCACCGGCTCAGGGGGTGCGGGCACCAGCGGCGTTTTGGGAATGTCCGGTTCTTTGGGAGAGTCATCCCCTGAGCTCGAGGGGAGCAGCTTCGCTGTGCTCCTCTGGACAGGCACCACAGCACCAGTGGGATCAGCTTCCACCCAGGGATCCCTCTCCGCTGGTTGAGGAGCAGGAGGGGTCTCAGGAACCACCTTGGGATTTCGGGCAGAGGCTGCGGCCTGGGATCGTGTCACACGCCGAGGGGGAGAGTCCCCTCTGGCCTCGGCTCTGCTGATCTCCAGGTTTTCTTTCTTCTGAGAATGTCGCTGGCGCTGAGAACGTCGCTCGGGGGCCAACGAGGGTCTGCGGCTGCTGCACTTCCTCCTGGATAACCTGCCCACAGGAATGGTGCGTTAGGCTGGAACAGGAGCCAGGAACAGCCCGGAGCCCTTGGCTCGCCCTGGAAGGGAGCCAGAACACCTGGGATGGGCCCAGGGCGCACACGCAGAGCTGCAGACAGAGGAACAGGGGCGCAAACAGAACCAGCTGACAAATAACAGCACTTTTTCAGGAGAACCAGCGTCCCCTGCTGCTTTTAGACCAGGAGACCAAGAGCGCCCCGGACACAGGGTCTGACAGGACCTTTAACGCCCAGGGCACCGAGGACGGCGGGACAACCCCGTGGGATAAAGGAAGGAAGGGGAGGGGACCTGCGAGGACCTCCTTGAACCCTCGGATCTGTCCAGCAGGGGATCCGCTCAGCTCACGGGCTCCTTCTCTTCTCCAGTTCCCTCCGGCTGCCTTCGGCGCTCCCCCCGCCCAACTCCCGCCGCCCCTCACCGCTTCCTGCCCGGCGCCTCATCCTCCTCCCGCAGCACCGACAGTCGCTTCCTCCGCTGCCGGTTCTTCTCCGACGGCGTCTTGGGCATCAGCTCGAGCGCCTCGCTGTAGTCGCTGGGGAGAAGGAGACCGGAGAGAGCGAGGCGGGATCAGCGCTGAGGGCGGCCGGTACCGGCCGGGGCCTAGCGCAGGCGGGAGTGGGGGTGGGGAATGGCTCCGGTACCTGACGAACATCCTGACCGCCTCCTCGTGGATCTCCTCCAGCCACAGCAGGTCGGTGGCGTCCACCTGCTGCAGGAACTCTGTCAGGCGCCGCTGGCACTCGGCGGGCAGGTTCCGCAGCGACCGCGCCGCCACCGCCATCNCGGGGGCGGTACATGCGGGGGGTGGGCGGGGCCTGTGGTGGGCGGGGCATTGAGGGCGCCGGGATAAATCCCGGCGGGAGCGGGAGTGCGGAGTGCGCGGGTGCGGCGAGTGGGTACGGGACATCCCTCGGCTCCCCGAGGGGGTATTGGGATGAGGCTCCCTCGGCTCCCCGAGGGGGGATTGGGATGAGACTCCCTCGGGTCCCGGAGGGGGGATTGGGATGAGAATCCCTCGGGTCCTGGAGGGTCCTTGGGATGAAAATCCCTCGGGTCCTGGAGAGTCCTTCAGAGCATTCAGAGGGGCTCATTGGCTCCTCGAGATTGTCACGGAGACTGGGAGCTGGAGGAGCTCCTTGCATCCTTATGGGAGTCCCTTGGGACCTAAGCCCTGTCCTTGCACCCACTTCAAGCCTTGGGGTGTTCCCCCTTCCCTTTTTCTCGTGTGGGGAAGGGTGATGTCCCCTGTCCCTCGGGGGGGTTGTCCCTAACCCCCCATCCCCTCCCTGTGTGCCCGTGTCCCAGGCAGGGCCATGGCGGAGGGCCCGCGGCAGCTGCTGGAGGTGTGCGGGCAGAGGCTGTGCCGCTTCCTCCACGACGCCCAGCACAAGCGCCTGGCCTGGCTGCGGGAGGTGGAGGAGCAGGGCGTGAGGATGCTGGAGAGGTAGGAGGGGACCCCTGTGTCCCCAGGGAGCGCTCCCAGCTGGGGGTGAGTGACCCTTGAGGGTTTGGGGGCCGGGGAGTGGAAACAACTCGTGCTCTGCCTCTTGTTCCCCTGCAGCAGCTTCAGGGCTGAGCCCACCCTCATGCCCAAGACGCCGTCGCAGAGGAGGCGGCCCAGGAGAAGGCAGCCGTCCTGCCTGAGGGAGGAAAACAAGGAGCCCAACAGGAGGAGGTAGGTGGGGGTCAGCTCGTTCTGGCTCTGCCTCACGGTGTTGGAGCGAGGCAAAGCAGCACGTGCTTTCCTGGAGTTAGCAAACCAAAACCGATCACAGATGGGATTCTGGTGGAGGTTTGGGATCGAGTTGGCTGCCTTGCCTCATTTTTTTTTTTCAAAGCATAATAAAAGCTATTTCCTTGTCTGTTTGGATTGGGTTTTTTTTTTTTTTCCCTCGTTAGGTTTGGTTTTTGCATTGAGGTTACTACTGGTGTTCCCTCCCTAAAATTCCACGTTGATGCCTGGAGAACCTGGCAATAGGGATGAAATTCCAGGTGGTTTGCTTAGAACCCCCTCCCACACACACACCTGAGGCTTTTCAAGCTGCTGTGAAGTGGGCAGAGCCTGCCTTACGAGCAGGTGGAGGGCAGGGTGTAATGAATAGCATGGGTGACTGATACTAATGAACTTCCTCCATGCGCCTGCTCCCACCCTGGGACCTACCTGCAGCTGGGTGGCCGGAGTGGCCTTCCCTCTGGGAAAGCACACCCTGGCACTGGGACAGGCCCTGTGGCTGCCGTGGGGTGGCCCAGACCTGCTGAAATCGTGCAGCTCCCCGTGGTGAAAAGCCCACAGGAGGAAGAGCTGGGAGCTTGGAGGCTGTCAGAAAGCAGACACGGAGGGTGGGGAGAGCAGCAGGAATAGCAGGGGAGCGTGGGAAGCTGGTGTGTGTGTGCGGGAGGGCAGGAGAAGCAGCGCTGCAGATCGGAGCAGGGAGAGCTCAGCCCTGCTGGGGAGCACTCAGGGTGCTCCCCCGAAGAAGGCAGGTCCTGTTTGTGTTTCTCCTCATTTAAACTTGGTCTGGGGAGATCTGCTGACATGGCAGAGTGGGTGGGTAGCTGTCAGCAGGGAGGTAACACACAGTGTGTCCCTCTACGGGCACTGTCCTCTGCCCTGTGCCTCTCCAGAGGGGACTTTAAACCCAGCTCTTGATGGAAGGCTAAACAGACCTTTCCTGCTCCCATTTTTTCAGCCTTGACTTTGGATACCTGGCTTGGGCTGTGTTTGTGTGACATTTGAGTCTGTGCCCGTATGAGCCAGCCGTGTGTCCGGGTGCCTCTCCGCAGGGATACGATGGGCTGCAGGGGGCGAATGGTGGAGGGGAGAAGCCCAGCAGCAGCATCGCTTCAAAGCTCACCATCTGCTTTTCCCCTGAAATTTAGCTGGGACCACAGGGCAGGGAACACCTTCACCACTTGCTATTTGTTGGCTTTCCTTTAAGGTTGTCCCGAAGGAGAAGCAGCATGAAGCTGGTGTCTTCCAGGCTGAGCTCCCAGCGGCACCTGGGCCAGGACCAGCCCTGGAGCCCTGTCTGTGCTCCGGGATCTCGGGCCGGTGTTGCACCCCAGCTCCTGGAAGTGTCTGGGAAGCAGCTGGCACACGTTCCCTGGGGAAAGCAGGACTGCCAGGGTGCTGCTGGCAGCGGTGCAGCCCCTCTGGCTGTTGTAGGGGAGCAGCTGCCCAAGGGAGACGCAGCAGTCGAGCTCCAGGAGATCTCTGGGGTCACTGGGATAACTGTGGCTGGGCAGCCAGGAAGGGCTGGGGAGCAGGACCCCAGGAGAGCCAGCACCTCCACTCCCAAGGCTGCTCAGAATGGAGGTCCTGCCACACCCCGAGGAGGTGACGAGTCTCCTCGAGACCTTGAGAAGCTGCTCTTCCAGGACTCTAACAGCAAAAGGATGGCCAAGCCCAGGCAGTGCCGCCAGAGCAAGGGCCGCAGGCCTTCCTTGGCAAAAAAGTGCTCCCTGGCCAGCAGGAGGGAGGCTGTGATCCAGAGATCCATCAGCAGGGCCATGGCGAGGAAGGCAGCGGCACGGGAGTCTTCCTCGGCCTCCAGCAGAGTGAGCTGTGAGTCACTGCTCATCCCTGGTGGCCCTGGCTCCTTGTCCCCGACCTTGTGGGCTTCTGGGGAGCAGCTGCTGGGGCTGGGATGCACAGATTGGGAATGGGCAGGAAGCACAACCGTAGAAGGGGAAACGTGGCCTGGCTGGTTCCAGCCGCGTGTGCCTCTGGATGGGGAGAGGCTGCTGCGTTCCCTAGGGGAGGGGCTTTAATTTATGGCTTTTCTGCCAGGTCTCAAAAAAATCAATAGGGCTGAAAGTCTGCAGCCCTGAAATGGGCAGAGGAGCTGAAATGCTTTTTGCAGGAGGGTAGAGACCCAAATTAGCAGGCTTCAGGAATCTAGGCTGTTCCTGGCAGCACTGAACCCCTTGTATCCTCCATTCCCACTGCTCCTGGAAGGGTTTGCCTCTTTGGGCTTTCCAAAATCGTGGCTGCTGCAAGGCAGATGGGCTGCGATGGAGCAAAGAGGCCTCTGGAATTCAGCTTTGTCAGCCTTGAGTCACGCTGTATCCAGGCTTTTGTTATAACACTTGAAGCGAAGGGGTGTGAGCTGGGGGTGGAATCAACCCAAAATCAGCCCAAACCACCCCCCACACACACAGAACCCCACACTGGGGAGGCAGGAGCTGCAGCCAATGGCCTGGGAATGCTGGCTGTGACACAGGCAGCTGGAGCAGGCTGCAGGCACTGGAGCTGCTGCCTCGGTGCTCTGCCTTCCCAGCCCACTTCAGCTTCTCGGTGGCACTTGAGGGAGGTGTGGTGCTGGTGTGGAAAGCTGAGCAATCCCTGTTCCTTCCAGGGAGGAAGCCTGTGCACTTGCACTGGGAGCTGTTGGGAGCCTGGGAATTAAATACCCCAACCCTTACTTGTGCTTTTCTCTCCAGGTCAGAGCTCCCTGGAGGTCTTCGTGGAAGAAGATGTGACTGGCGGGATGAGGTGAGGCTGCCCTGGGATGCTGGAATTGACAGCACCACTCCAGTGTGCCTGGCTGGAGTAGCACTCTGGATGTGCTTAGATTTACCTTCCCTCCCCTTGAAGGGCAGGGGGGATCCTAAGCACACCTGTAACTTGTCTTCAGAGAGATGAAATAATGGCAACAGCTTTTCCTTTGCAGGCCCGAGCTGGAGCCCAACACCCCGAAGGAAAAGGTGAGTGGGAAGGAGTGACCTACGGACCTTCTTGCTGGGTTAGCACCTTTTGCTGAGGTTGTCACTGGAGGCAGAGATATGGCAGGTGTCCCTGGAATGAGCCAGCACAGCCCTTGATGGGGAGGGAAGCAGGCCCTGCTGAAGCAGTTGCCTTTTCCAGGGCAGCAGGTCCCTGGGAGCCTTGTTCTTTGCAGGAGCAGCACAGCTTCTCCAAACGCAGGGAATGTTTGTCTCCTTTCCCTGCAGGCTCCTGAAGGTGTCCTCGTTCCAAGCAGAAGTCCTCGAGTCGCCAGCCCTCCTGAGCAGCAGGCAGGGAATGCTGCAGGTAACTCTGGGGGCTGGTCTTGCTTTCCTTGCACCCAGAAGCCCCAAATGCACCCAGACATAGGGATCAGTGCAGGCATCCCTGGGGAATCTGGGGGGGGGGGGGTTGTTGAAAAGACCAAGACATTTAAGCCAAAGTTTACCAGTGAAGGAAGGTGTTCAGATAAGCTCTTGATCTCCTGAAGAGGTGAGGCATCAGGTGTAGGTAAGGATGCAGAAATGTGTCCAAGCCTTGTCCAGCCTCAGTCTGTGCCACGGGTGACTGGGGACACTTGGGAAGGAGCTCCCAGGGCTGGAATCTTCCAAAGAATATCGTGGCCCTCCCCCTTCAGGGTTTGTGTTGTGTGGGGATTTACAAGTGCCATGTATCCCCTGTGCCTCTGAGTCAGGAGAGTGGACTTTGGGGGTTTTTTGCTTCCCTGTGGGAGCTGCAGGATCTGACAAGGAGCTGGAGCAGAGGGAAAAGTCCCTGGAGGCTTTTGGGTGGGATGGTGGATTCTGCCTGGGCAGAAGGGGTTGTGCAGGTGTCCCACAGCAGACCTGTACACTGTGATGTTCCAGGTGGCCATCCAGGCTCCAGCTCTCTCTGGTTACACATTATGTGGGATCCGAGCACGGAGGTGAGAGCAGGATGCCTCAAGTGCAGCACTGACTCCAGGTTTCTCCACAGGCAGCCATGCAAATCCCAGCAGTGAAGGCCAGAAGAAGAACCGGGAGCAACCCAACTGTGCCAGATCCCAGGAGAATCCCCCCGGTGTCTGGTAGGAGACACTGCCAGGAGCAGGGATGGATTTGGGGTCTGGAAGGACTCGGGCCTGGCATCTTAAGCCATTTGTGTTAAAAAGCTTTGAGGGGGGTTGTTCCTGTGCCTTCCTTCACACACTTCCAGCAAGGCTCTGAAATCTCCTATGGCCAGATCCTGTCTCTTGGAAGTCCCCTGTGGCTTTTGGAGCCTTGTTTGGCTGCAGGACCTGGTCTGTCTTGGGGAGCAACCCCTGAGATCCCACGCAAACCAGTGGAGGCGATGCAGAAGGCACAGTTACCTCAGAGATGGGGAATGACTCCTGAAGCGGGGGGGTGGTCCAGGAGCAGGTCACTGACCTGGTTAATTCTGTGTGGCTGCCTGGAATACAGGACAAGTCTCCTGGAATACCTGACCTGTCTCCTCACTGTATATTGCTGGGGTATAGTGTGAGGATTTGGGGGGAATTGTGTAACAGCCAAGAAATGCTTCTGGGGAGCATGACAGTCATCTAATGTCCCTCTTGCTAATTGCCAACAGGACAAGGAGCTGCAAGCAAGCCCTGGGCGTCCTGTGGCATGGGCAGCAGCCAGGGGCCCAGGCCTTTTCCCCTTCGGATGACAAGCACAAGACCTCGGCACACCAGTCTCCATCATCACCCTCTGCTGCCAGCAGGGTGGGAAAGGTGAGTGGTGCCTCAGCCCTGTGTCCCCCCTGTCCCAGGCAGGGCTCTGAACGCCTCCCCCTCGCTCCTCTCAGGTTGTGAAGCCGCTGAGGAATTTCCTGCAGGCTGTGCAGAAGAACCAGCTGCTGCCAAGCTCGGGGTCTGCGGGACGAGGGGGTGGCATTAAGGACTTCATCAAGCGCAACACTCCCACCCGGCCCAACCCGAAGGTGAGGCCGGTCCCACCCTCTGGGGGACATGTGTGGGGCAGTGGCAGGACGGGGCTGTCTGCTTAGAGAAGCATAAACCTGCTCCTGGCTCAGGAAAAGGCGCAGATCCTGGGAGAAAATCATGGCCTCAGGATTCTCCATCAGCCTCCGTGGGGAAGGAGGGCACCTTTAGCCCCAAACCTTTCTCACACGCAGAGGAATCCTGGCTGCTCTGCCTGTGGTCAGCAGAAACATTGATCCACAGAAAAGTGGGAAGCTTTTCTTGCAAGTGGAAATTTTGTGGTGTTTTCAGAGGGTTGATGGGCAGTGTGGGGGTCAGGCTCTACCACTTACAGGTGTGAGCTGCAGCTGGAAATAATGGGATGCTCTGGGAGGTGGAGCAGGGCAGGGTCAGTGTTAGTCCCAATCCTTTAATCATCTTTATGTCCCTCCTCTTCTACAGGGAGTCTTCGTTGTAAGTACAAGACTTTTGTTGCCATTAATGACACCTGCTTGCACCCTCTTGTTGTAAGCAATGGCACCTGGGGCTGGGTGAGCCCTCACGCCTGGTGCCCCTCAGCCCTCGGGCCACAGTCACAGTGAGGTGGCTGCACTGTTCTCTGCTTGAACATATTCCAAAGGACTGGGGCTTTTTCCCCTCGTGGACCCGTGGACCCCCCTCTGCTCTCCTCGGGTAATCCCTTGCTGCCAAACCTGTGTTGTCTCCCCTGCTCCACGTGCTGGTGAAGGTGAATGACTCTGACAGTGACTCTGTTGACCAGGCTGCCATCCGCCCCACCTCCCAGCACCTGGTAACTTCTGAACTCTTCTCCCATCAGGAGAAGGAGCGGCAGAGACTGGAGAGCCTCAGGAAGAAGCAGGAGGCCGAGGAACAGAGGAAGAAGAAAGTGGAGGAGGACAAGAAGCGGCGGCAGGCAGAGCTGAGGCAGTGAGTTGGGTGCTTTTCCCCCCTGCTTGGTCAGCACAGGCTTTGCTGACATCCCCCTCACCCTTGTGCTCCCCAGGAAGCGGGAAGAGCGCCTGAAGAAGGCCCTGCAGGCTCGGGAACAGATGGAGGAAGAGAAGAAAAAGCGTATGGAGCAGAAGATCCTGCAGAATGACGAGAAGGTGAGAAGGCTTTTGTTCTCCCTGCGCTGTTCCTGTTGTGAGGAGCCGCTTTCACGGCGCTCTGGATTGAGGGAATGTGACAGCAGCTGCCTGCCCTGGGCACAGCCCTGCAGGTGACAACTTCACCTGGTCCCCACGCTCGCAAGTGTGAGAGACGGCGAGGCCACAGGGTGTGCAGCGGGAGGAAAAACCAAAACAAACCATCTGTCAGGTGTGCCAGGGGGTGCCTGCAGTGGACTGAAGTCACCTTTGCCAAGGGTCAGCCTTGGAAAACAAGAAGCTACGCTCCTTTCTGTTCAGCCAGGAGTGTGCCCAGCCCTGGCTAACCCCCTGCTGGGTGTTGGGCCCTGGGTCTCCTTGGGACTTGGGATGTCCCAGGTTCCAGACATCCCTCCCAGGGCTGCGTGGGGTGTTGTGGTAGAGCTGGCAGGCTTGTCTTTCCCAGGCAAAGGAGGAGAAGACGGCAGAGGAGCGAAGCAAGAGGAAGGGCTCCAAGAAAAACGGGGATGTGGATACACGGAAGCAGAAGGCACTGAGGGGGGTGAGAGTAGCTCGGCTCCCTTGTGCCCATGGAAAAGGACAGGGACCAGCACAGGGAGACTCTCTGTGCTGTTGGGGGGCTGGCAGGGTGGGGACAGGCCCCCTGCCTGCTTGCTGCAGGATTTTGGGGGCCTGGGCTGCCGGGTCTCCATCCAGGCATCTGAGGTGGGGTTGGAACACAAGGGAGGGGATGGCTTGGTGGACAGAGGAGGGAGGAAGGAGTGAGCTCTGGCCTGCACTGGGTTAATTTGCTTCCTCCTACCTGAACTGGAGGCTTACAGAAGTTTTCCTCTTTCTTTCTTTTTTCCTTCAGGAGGAAAACGAGCAGCAAGAACTGCTGCAGAAAAGGAGGGAGGACGAAGTGAAGGGAAAAGGCAGAAAAGTCTTGGAACTGAAGAATCTCCTGGAACAGCAACATATGGAACAAGCCAAGGAGAGGTGTGAGCTGGTGCCTGTCCCGGAGCGGGGAGTTGGGTGGTGAATGTAAATGTGGTGTTGGAAACTGGGCTGTGGGGCTGCTTGGAGGTTGGGGTGAGGGAGCAGGAAGCTGTAAGAATGTGGGGGGCAAGTGGGATCTATTTCCCTTTCTAAATGATCTCTTTCCCCCAGAGATCCCAAGCCCCAAGGGAAGGAGAAGCTGCCCCAGGCCCAGCTGGAGATGAACAAGGTGGGGTTGGAGTGCTCTGGGAAGAACCTCTGCAGCAGACAGGGCACACAGCCTGGGCTTAGGATGAGGTGTTGTCTGTGGGTTCTGTCATTGGGGTGTTATTTGATCCTCTAAATAACAATAAAACTAATCACTGTATGTGTCCAGAGTCTTAATTGCTGCTGATTCGGGGCTGGGGGTTCCCTCACTGGCAGGTGAGCCCTCAGCCCTGTTCTGAGAATGGTGATAGCTGTGAAATGGCACTTTGAAGAAGGGCTTTCACTGATCCTGAAATAAATATGGAAATTGGAGACTTAATTATATTTTCCTGCCACATTCCCTCACTGTGACCCCCAAACCTCGGGGGCGGTGTTGCTCTGTGTCACTTGGTTTGCACTCCCTCAGAAACTGCCAGGGCTTAAACTCGGGGCTTTTTGTCTCAGAGTAGCACAGTAATGTTTTATTTCATTCTCTATTCTTAAAATCACTCCTCTATTAGTGAAAAAATCGATGCCTCAAGTGGTTCTTCCTCTTCGGGATCAATTCCTCCTCCTAAGCCTGCTTCTGCTGCTCTCCCTCCCTCAGGCCCTGGCACTCAGACTCTTCCGTGCTGTATAAATTTAAATTAAGGTCTGAATCCTCCCTGGGCTGCCAGCAGCTGGGCCAGAGTGAGCCAGGCAGGAGAAAGTGGATGTAATTCCAGCTGCTGAGCAGCACAAGAGGAACTCTGGGAAAAGTGGTTTGGGTTGAAAAGTCAATTGAGCAGTGACTTTTTAAAAAATTTATTATTTTTTTTCCCTCTTTAATAGGCTAAAGAGAAGGATAAAGATCTGCCCTGGGGGCCTGGGCAGGAGAAGAGAGATGAGCAGCCAGATTCCAATTTCCTGGTTCTTAAGCAAGTGGTGAAGGTGAGTGTGGGCACCAGCAAGAGTTGGGACCGGATTTATCTGGGAGTCTTGGATTCAGGGTTATTCCTGCAGGAGAAGACAAAAGAGGGATTGAGGCTGGGTTTTTCTCCAGAGCTGCCAAAAACACAGCCCTGTTCCAGTGGCTGGGTAAGGAATAACTTAATTCCTGTGTCCCTTACAGCAGGCAGAGCGGGAGAAAAACCCCAAGGAACCAGCAGCTCCGAGCAAAGCCGTGAGGGTGAGCCCTGGCAGAAGGGAAAACAAGTGCTTTGTGTGTGTTTACGTTGGGAGCCGGGAAACAAGATGCTGCTGGAAGGAGCCACAGGATGGCAGCAGGTCCTGAGGTGACATCCCACCGGGAGCAGCCAGACTGTGCCAGTTGGGGGGGGGGGAAAAAGGCAGGAAAACCAAGGTCCAAGCGCTGTCTCTGCAGGGAATCTCTGCCTTGGAGCTCTGCAGGCTTGGAGCCCCAGGGAGGGAAAGCAGACCTGCCATGGAACAGGTGGGAAGGTTTGGGCGCAGAGCTGTGTTGGGTGCTGGGGTAGTGCCCTTCCCAGGATTTTTTAGGGGTGGAGGAGGGCAAGGTTTGTGTTGGTAGAGGGTTTAGGCACTCCAGGGCTGTGGTGGCCATCCCACCCTGGCTCCAGGTGTCTCCAGCGGGAGAGCCAGGCTGGAAGTGCTGCTTCCCCTTGCTCATCCCCAGCTCTCTCCTTGGCCTCAGAAATCCCTCTCCACCTCCTGCCTCCTCGGGCCCTCTGGGGGTGCGCAGGGATCCAAATTCCCCCCGGCTGACGAGAACAACTACGGGCTGGACCTGAATAGCGATGACTCCACAGACGACGAGAACGACCCTCGGAAACCCGTCCCTGCCTGGGCTGACGGTGGGTGCCGGCTCCGGCCTCCTTTCCTTTGCCTTCCCAGAGCCCAGTCCAGGAGCGAGTGATCCCTGTGCTGAGGGATCAGCGCCTCTTCCTGCGAGGGGTGATGGCCGCTGAGGTGAAAACAAATTCCCTCCTTCAGTCCCAGGGCTGTGAGAGGAGTAGGGGGGTGACACACACACAGAGCCCCAGCTCGTGAGGCCAAGAACAGTGCGCTGCCATCTCCAGCTGTCCCCACACGTTCTTTCCCACAGGGGCTCAGCTCCAGCAGGCTGTCCTGCACCAGTACTACCACCCCGTGGACGTGGAGGCGATTTTTGGGGCCATCCCCAACCCCCAGCTGGAGCACATCTTCTACAAGAGCAAACCCCGCTACTTCAAGCGCACCAGCTCGGCCGTGTGGAACTCGCCGCCCCAGCCCAGCCCCTCCTGCACCTTCCAGAGCTGAGACAAGACATGGAAAATGAGGGGTGGTGTGGGGTTGTGATGTCCATGTGTGGGTTTAATACTTACGCTAAACATTGACAATTCTAACTCTATTTTATTTTTTTTTTTTAATTTTTTGGTACGGAAATAAAAATGCTCAGTAAAAATCCAACACTCTGTGGGTGTCTCCTTTCCGCTGCCTGGGTGGTGGGTTTCAGACCAGTGACTGTCTGGGCCAGTCAACTTAAGAGTTGACTCAGTGATCCCTGTGGGTCCCTTCCGACTCGGAATCTGCTGCGGTTCTGACTCAGCTGTGGTTCCTGCAAGGCAAAATGCAGACATGTGTTATGCCCCTTTTCCTCTTCCTTCAGCTTTTTCCCCTCACACAAGAAAACTTAGAAATTGCTAGGGGGAAGATGAGACTTTTTTTTTTTTCATGGCCCTGAGGGGACAATGTTTTCACAGCCCTATTTCTATGTGTTTGCTGTATTTATCTCTATATTTACTATTTGTATGTGTCAGCTGTGAGTCTTTTTGTCCTCTGAGAATTCCTGTTCCCGTGAGTTACTCAGAGCCAGAACCTTCTTCCTGCCATTGGAAAAACCTCCCTGAATCCTTTGAACAGGAGCTAATGCCTCCTTACCATTCTTTGTCTGAGGGGAAAAAGGAGGCTCAAACTCATGTCTGGGCCCTGTTTTCCCAGGATACTTCAGTGTCTTGGGCAGGAGCTGGGTTTATTTGGGAATGGGGACTTGGGAAGGGTCACGGGGGTGGTGTGATGGCTCCTGCCTGGGCCCAACATCTCTGACCCCCTCTCAGCATCAGAGCTACAACTGTTCCTCTGCTTCCCTTCCCTTCTCCCAAGACTGAGTGCACACGGATTGACTGGGGTGGTGATGGATTGCCGGAGATGAGGCCTTCCCTTGCAGGGAAGATTGATGCAGCCGGAATCCTTGGAGCCATCCCAGCTGCTGGGGAGCCGCAGGAGAACCTGCCTCTCCCCAAAAAAGGGGCTGCAAGTGCTTGGGGCGCTCACGCCAAAAGGCAGTGCTCCAAGGAAGAGGGGGGCCCTGGTGCCAGGAATGTTGTTTGGGGGGTGCTGGGATTCAGGAGGCCAGCCAGGCTCCTTCCCAGCCTGGAGCTGGACATCCACCGTCCCCTCGCTCCCTCAGGGGGACACACGGGCCACGGGGGATTGGGCATTAGCCGGGGAAGACACAAACCCCTGTCGCAGCCGAGCCCCAGCCTGGACAATTTCCTGGTTTATTTGCTGACAACAGAGCCAAGAACACTTGATGGGGAGGGAGTGGAAAAAAACCTCGTCGGCGCCGGCAGCTGCGGGGAGGGATTTGCTGCCAGGCTCCGGTCTGGGCGCTAATGAGGTGCTCGGCTCCCGCTGGGAACGGCATCCCGAGCCCGGAGCGGTGCTGGGCGATGCCAACCCCAGGAGAGGCGGCTGTGCCGTCTGCCTGCCAGCACCGTGCCGGGGAGGATCCATCCCGTGGGATACGGGGAGTTAAAGGCACCCCCATCCCCCCGCCCATCTCGGGCACCTGGGATGGGGCTGCTGGTGCCAGCTGGGAAAAAGGAGCAGCTCCATGGAATCAGCAGGAGGGAATTAAAACAGAGGGATCTCCCGGCTGGCTGTGGAAATGCTGGGGCCGTGGTGTTGGTAGCGTTCCCAGAGCAAACCGTGGGCATCCCTGCGATCCCAAAGGGGAGGAGGAGGAGGGGGCAGGAGGCTGCACCCACTGCATCCTCCCAAACAGAGGGAGGGAAGGGGAATGTTTCAGCTTGCGTGGAGCTGAACAATCCGTGTCAACCTGAGGCATTTTCCAGGGCTGTGAGCACAGCAGAGGGACGGGAGGGTGTGCTGGTGGCTTCCCCTGGATCCCAGCTCTCCCTTTGGATCCCAGACCTCCCCTTGCATCGCAGCTGCCTCGTCTTCTCCCCTCTGCTGACACGTCATCTGCTTCTGTTTTCAGCGCCCGGGAACCCCTGATTCACCCCATCCCACGGGGATGTTTCCCAGGGCCAGGAGAGCTCAGCAGAGCTGGGCACCGGGGTGGTGGGGGGAGATGTGGGCAGGATGATGTCCCCCCGCTCGATCCCTGCCGTGTTCCTGGGCCGTGCAGGTCCCCCGGCCTGGGCAGGGGGTCCCTGGGGCGGGGGCCTCTCCACCCGCCGCCGTCTCCCTGGCTCAGCGGCTCCGCATCCCCATCTCCTGTTGCTCAGAGATGTGGAGGCAGTTGCTAAGAGACACCGACACGTCAGTATCTGGCCCTAAGGAAAAAAAAAAAAGAGGGAAAAAAAAAAAAAAAAGAGACAGAGAAAGAGAGAGACAAGGGAGGACGAGGAGGAGGAGGGGAGGAAGGAGGTGGGGAAAGACCTGCTCCCATCTCCAGGCTCGCAGCAGCCTTGGCCGCCGCTCCCGGAGACCTACTCCTGACTTGGTGGCCTCTGGGGTGTGGGCAGCCGCTGGGGACCCCTACATCACTCCCTGGAGCCCCCCACGTCACCGCCCAGGACCCCTTCAGCACCTCAGGGAGCCAGGCCCTGCTCCCCCCTGGCCAGTGAGTACCCCGGGGGTCCCGAGTGCTGCCGGAGGGGTCGGGGGGCTGT